>BLSH010182892.1:40669-54395 GCA_018402905.1 Glandirana rugosa
ATGTGAAATCTCTAATTTCTGCTATCTGTCCTCAGAGCAACAGCACAGACAGCAGTAGTAAAGTAATCTATCTCAGGATGCAGGATCAGGTCTTAAAATGGCTAAAATCTGTCCCTCACGCCGTCAGCTACCTTTCCCTATACTAACCCAAGGAGCATGTGACTGCAGCACTGTGACTCCAGCTTATAAAGAGGCTGGGTCACATGATGCACCGGCCAATCACAGCCATGCCATTAGTAGGCATGGCTGTGATGGCTTCTAAGGGCAAACCAGTGAAACGCTTGTTGATTGGCTGCCCTGCAGCTTCTCAACACGTGGAGTAAAATAGCAGAACCCCGGACCGAACCCGAACGATTTTTGAAATGTCCGGGTCCGTGCCACGGACACCCGAAAGTTCGGTACGGACCCGAACGTTACAGTCCGGGTTCGCTCAACACTAGTAGTGAGGAGTGAAGGCATACATTTTCGCCCTTAGAAATGCTGAAGGCGGTGATTGGTTTTTGGGATCCTGTATGCGGATAGACTCACAAAAAGTCTCACACATGGGGCATCCCTGTACTCAAGAGAAGCAGCAGAATGTATTTTGGGGTGTAATTCCACACATATCCATGGCATGTGTGAGCAATATATAATTTCAGTGACAACTTTGTGTAATTTTTTTTTGTAATTTTTCAATCACTTCTGACAAACAAATAAAATATTCCATGGACTCAACATGCCTCTCAGAAAATAGCTTGAGGTGTCTACTTTCCAAAATGGTGTCATTTGTGCGGGTTTTGAACTGTCCTGGCATTTTATACCCAACATCAACCACTCTTCTAACCACTTGAACCAACAAGTCTTTTCTGACACTTTTTGTTTACATGAAAAAATACTTTTTTTTAGCTAGAAAAGTACTTTGAACCCCCAAACATTATATTTTTTTTTAAAGCAGAGGCCCTACAGATTAAAATAGTGGGTGTTACAATTTTTTTTCACAAAGTATTTGCGCAGTGATTTTTTAATGCACAAAAACACACTATTTTGCCCAAATTTTTTGTGAAATATAAAAGTTGATCTCATGTCGAGTGCATAGACACCAAATATGACATGCTTTAAAGTAACGGCGCACACCCACCAAGCGGCGACAAACTATATACATTTTTAAAAGCATTTACAGGTTACCACTTTAGATCTGCAGAGGAGGTCTACTGCTAGAATTACTGCCCTCGATCTGACATTCGTGTTGATACCTCACATGCATGGTGAAATTGTTTACATATGACACGAGACTGACGCTTGCGTCCACCTTTGCGCGCATGCACGGGGAGGCAGCGGTGCATTTTTTTTTAATTATTCATTTTGCTTTTTAATTTTATTTTTACACTGTCCCTTTCATCTTTTTTTTTATCATTTTTATTTTCATCACAGGGATTTTAAATATCCCCTATGATAAAAATAGGTATTGTCGCAGCTCAATGGTCAGCTGGCGGAACCACCAGCTGCATTCTCGCGTTCCCCGGTGGGACAGGAGAGCCTGAGAAGACCAGCAACATACTAGTATGTCGCTGATCCTTGTTGGGTATGTATTGTAATGTTCTTTTTTTTCATGCAGCTTGTGGGTTAAATGAAAAAAAAGAATCAATCGGTGGGTATGCCCACCATTAGAAAACCTCCCTTCATCCTCCCACTTCTAATAGTGGGCATAGCCACTTTTTTAAAAAAATATACCGGAGCATAGGGGCAATCCGCCCCAATTTCCACCCACTGCCCCTATACTCCGGTATATTTGCTCTTTTTTAACTGTGGTGGGGAAATCACCGCCAACAGCGCTGGAGTCACTTTGTGAATGGTGGGAGCAAACGCTTTTGCTGTCACCATTAATAAATCAGTGCTGCAGCTGAATGGCGTACCTGGGAAGGAATAAACAATTAATAAAACACAGTAACATAAAAAAGCACATACCTGCTAAAAAGAAAAAATTATAAAACACATTAACAATATAACATTACAGGTAAGCATTAACATAAAAAAATGACATACCTGCAAAGAAAACTTGATAAAAATAGTAACAGACAGGTATGCATACAAAATATTAACAATAGAGAGAAAATAGAGAGAGATTAGAGAGAAAACAAGAGAGAGAGAGAAAAAAAGAAATGTACAACTGTTTTTGGTTTTTAATTCTATATATATTTTTTTAACATTTTTTAATTTTTTTTGCTGTTTTAAATTTTTTATTTTTTTTTTGTTTTTTTTGGTACAGCTTTTTTTTTTGTAACTAAAAACTAACTGGTTCCAGCTTTGGGTCTCTCAAAATGCACTGGCATCTTTGGAGACCCTATGTCAGTGTGCCTAATCACTGTGTCTGCTGTACCCTACGCTAATAATTCACTAATGTGTGATAGCGTTCGAAACATTCATCAATACAGTGACCAGGTTAGTCAGGACAGGTGGGACAATAAGTGCGGGTGTCACGCCTGTATCCGCGTCGTATGCAGACACAACATCTCATTTGGGGTGCTCTGTGACCTGGAGTACTACGGAGGACATGTGGAAAGTGCCTCCCATGCAGCCGGCTAACTGCATTCACATTCTGGAGTGTGGGTGCAGCACCATCTGGAAACAGAAGGGCTGTGACGATCTCTTCCATTATTTGGGGAAGGATCCCGTCAGTCCTGACGCTCTGTATAAGACATGAGCGTTCAGCAAAGCCAATTGAAAAAGGTATATAGACACTTTTTTGTACCAGCGTCTAGCCTTGCGGGTGATTAGGTGCAGCGCCAGTAACTGATCATTGAGGTCCACCCCTCCCATATTTAGGTTATAATTGTGGACACAGAGGGGTTTCTCCAAAACACCAGTAGCCGTAGAAATTTGGACAGTCATATCTGCATGAAGGGAGGTCAATAAGAAAACATTCCGATTGTCCCTCCACTTCATCGCAAGCAAATTATTACACTTTGCGCAGGCTCTCTCCCCCCCGACTAAGATGGAAATCTACAAGCCATTGGGGGAAGCCCCGGAGATTAGGCCGCACAGTGCCATATGCGCCAATCTGATGATCAAACAAGTGACTAAACAGTGGCACGCTCGTGTGATAATTGTCCACGTATAAGTGGTACCCCTTTCCGAATAAGGGTGACACCAAGCTCCACACAATCTTGCCAGCGTTCCCTATGTAGTCTGGGCATCCTTCTGGCTCTACGGGGCTATCTTTGCTCTCATAAACCATGAAACTATGTGTATAGCCTGTGGCCCTGTCACAGAGCTTATACAGTTTGACCCCGTATCTGGCACGCTTGCTGGGGACGTACTGCTTGAAAGCAAGGCGGCCAGAAAATTTAACCAGGTACTCATCCACGCACACAAATTGGCTGGGAATAAAAAGTGCGGTGAACTTGGTGTTAAAGTGGTTTATGAGGGGCCGAATTTTGTAGAGCCGGTCAAATTCAGGGTCACCCCGTGGATGACTGAGTGTCACTGAAGTGCATGAACCGCAAAACATTCCTTGTGATAGCAATAAAAGTGATCAGATTTTTTTTTTAAAGGAACAGTGTTAAAAATAAATAAATACATAAAATTTAAAAAAAAATGTAAAGCGCCATCGTCCCTGCGAGCTTGCGCAGCAAAGAAAATGCATACGTAAGTCGCGCCCGCATATGAAAACTGTGTTCAAACCACACATGCGAGGTATCGCCGCGATCACCAGAGTGTGAGCAATAATTCTAACAAAAGACCTCCTCTGCAACTCTAACCTGGTTACCGGTAAAAAATTTTAAAGCGTCGCCTATGGAAATTTTTAAGTACCGGGCTTTGTCGCCTTTCCGCGAGTGCGCACAATTTTCAACCGTAACATGTATGGTATCTATTTACTCAGCGTAAAATCCTCTTTCACAATATACAAAAAAATTGGGCTAACTTTACTGTTGTCTTATTTTTTAACTCAAAAAAGTGACATTTTTCCAAAAAAATCGCGCTTGAAAGACCTCTGCGCAAATACCATGTGACAAAAAGTATTGCAACGATCGCCATTTTATTCTCTAGGGTGTTTGAAAAAAAAAAAAAAATATATATATATATATATATAATGTTTGGGGGTTCTAAGTAATTTTCTAGCAAAAAAACAGTTTTTAGCTTGTAACAAACAACCCGGTTGGTAAGTGGATAGAGATCTTCAGTGAAATAAAAATCAATGGCCGTAAAATCAGCTGTATTCACCGTGATTCCGGGTTGGGCAGTGAATGGGGGAAGTACAGGTGCTGCATCAGTGGTGGGTTGCCAATCAGGATTTGCAAGCGTGTCAGGAAGGGCACTATGGGTTCTGCGGTCCTGTGTTTGTCTTCTTTGTGGCTGCGGAACACTACTCATGCTAGCCACACTAGCTTGAACTGCACTTTTGGGACTCGCCACGTTACCACGTGATACTGCAGTGCTGGTCTACGACCAGGATGTACTAGGCTGCTGGTGCTTGCCAGGTTACCAGAAGGAGTAGCGGCACTAGTACTGGCTCTCTGCTGCATACGAGAGCCCTGCGGTTCATGCACATCAGCGAAAGCAGAATGGGGGCTGGTACCCCTGACCCTAGCAGGGACCACAACTCCGCCGTCAGAGCTATCTGACAGGATGCCACTGCTCTCTACAGGTTCATATGCTGAGCCTGATTCTGACAGTGAGACTTCCCCATCGCTCTCATCTGTCATACTCAGCATAGTGTAGGCCTCTTCGGTAGTATACCTCGGATTGGACATTTTGGACTTCCTAAATTTATAGGTACACTACCGTGGCTCACAGGTAAAAAAGCACACCTGGTTGTCAGAGCCTGTTTCAAATGCTACCAAATTCACTGTCAGATTTTGCAGGGATCGGGCGTGATCTCTGCGAACACTGCAGATATGTGTTCTGTGTTTTGTAAGTGACAGCAATCTATTGATCCTGCAATTGGGTGGGCTGGGCGGAGGGGCTAAATGCAGGTGCTAGCAGTTATCTGGGCTGATCTCGCTAACGCAGCGTTTTTTTAGAATACTAAACTAGTGGGGACGCTAATGTATATCTGATCAGATCGCAGATATTGATCTGATCAGATACTACAATAATATCTTACACCTACTAATGTGTGTGTGTGTGTGTGTCAGAGTACCTCACTAACTGGCCCTGCCTGGTATTTACACTGACCATAACGCACACTAAAACCTAACTGGGGTCACCGCCGGGCGATTGGGGGTTAAAACCTATAAAAGGTATATAAAATAATATACGGCGGGTAGTCTGATTGAAAAAAAAAACGATCTAGTTAGCTAGCGTCACCCGTGACACTTATACAGTGATCACAGGTGACAGGGGGCAATGAAGGGGTTAAAAACTTTATTGGGGGGCAAGTGGGGGTATTTACACCTAAATAGGCCTAATACTAGCTACCCTAACACTGATTTAGTGTCCCAAGGGTCACAAGTACAGCGATCGGTAAAAATCTGATCACTGCACTATATGACACTGTGACAGGGGGTGACAGGGAGGAAGGGGTAAACTGGGGGGGTGATCAGGGGGCGATCAAAGGGTTAAAAGTGTGCCTAACTGTCTTGGTATCAGTGTAGTGTTGTGCAACTTACTTTTAGATGCTCTCTCTTCCTCACTGAAACCAAAAAGGGCTTCAGGGAGGAAGTTGAGCTCACTTCCTCTGCCTCTGTTTACATTACAGAGGCAGAGGAGCAATGTCATTTGTCAGGACTGATCGGAGGGGCCAGGCCAAAAATCATTGACCTGGCTGTGTAGAGTGATTGGTCCTGTGACGAATCGAACAACAGTGCGTCCCCTGACGGCGTTTCAGGAGAACGAACCACCTTGCCGCCGTCACGCTGCAGCGGGCGGTCGGCAAGTGGTTAAGGCAGAAGTGTGATCCGGGGGGCAGAGAGCTGGAGCATTGTGTGTATAAGGCAGCAGTGTAATCTAGGGGGAAGGGGCAAGCCAAAGCATTTTGTGTACAGGGCATGTAAAATTCATGCTAGTGGTCGGCGGGATTCAAAATTGTGATTTTAGTGGTCTGTGAGGTCCAAAAGGTTGGCAACCACTAACACAGGAGACCAACAATAGAAAAATACAATGTAGTCTATCAATTCTTTTATTTTGTTTTATCATTTTTTAAACATTTTAGTCTGAAATAGCCTCTTTTAAAAAGACCTATTATTTTGAAATGTTATTCATCTATTGATTTTTAACTGATATAATAGTCATTTTTCTGCAAACATTTGTTTGTTTACTAGAAACACCTGCCTATTTGTTGGAGGTTGATCTAATGGTGTTCATTTTAGACTATCCTGTATATATACTAAGTATAACTTACAATACCTGGTTAGAGGCTGAAGAGACTAGAGGGCTTCCATTCACCTCTGGTCCAAACATTCTTGGAATGGTGACAGGAAATGAAAGGGCAAAGAGTTCAGTCAACAGGTGCTCACTTCTGATAGACGACGTAGCCAGGTGGTGCTCAGATGGACCAAAGAGGAAATCACAGTGGAGAGTGCCACCAAGGAGAAAACTAGAACAGCGGCTGGCAGGAACATCAGAACTCACAGCAAGTTGGCAGCAGAGTCAGAGCCAGACCAGTGTTGGCACCTAGATTGACAGATAGTTGGCAGAAGGGAAGACAGAACTGTGGTAAAGAGGCACGTCAGAAAATCAGCATTATTGTGGTCAGAATGCAAGCCAAAGTCACACCAGGAAATTAGCAGAATCATGGTCAGGCAAACAGATGTCAAATCATGGTCAAGGGTTAGCCAGTCAGAAATGAGTGGACAAAAGAAGACAGGGTATATGATCCAGTCAGGTCACAGCAGAAGGGCAGAGAAAAGACTAGTATAGAGGCAAGCCAAATCAGCAACAAGGAAGCCTGACCCCTACATCATTACATACATGTTCCCTGCATTCTGTGCATTACCCATTCCTGACCTTACACTCTGTACATTACAATAGCTGACCCCTGCGCTATTTATATATTAAATATGCCTTACATCTGCATTCTGTATATCACATACTTCTGACCCCTGCATTCTTTATGTATGCTAAAATTTTAAGCCCCTCCCGCTGTTGGTGCAATTGTGTCACACTTACAATTTGCCATGGCATGTTGCCTCTTTGTTTCTCCTCTAGGAAAAAAATGATCCACACCCCTGCTGTATTGTGCTACATTAGTGTAAATTGCATTGTATTGGGCTGCATACTTTTATGCACACACCTTTTAGGTCAACAGTGCATAGACCCAACAGTCCTTTCTAGGACTTCCTTTTGTGTGTGTTAGCTACAACTTCACTTTAATTTAGGTTTTAATAAAAGCATATCAGGTTGGTATTTTGTATTGTAGGGTTGGGGTTTGGGGTTAAGTGTTTTATGGCTGTGATTTAGTTATAGATTTTATTTTTTTTAAGGGAGTATATTTTATTTTAAAATAATTTCACTAAAGTCTCTGGAGTCAGCAGCACATTTCTGCATAGTGCCGTGGAACAGTTTAGTGCTCCAAATGATCACACTATTAAGTGCACCAAAGCACCACATTCTCAATCCCCTTATTAGCATTGCTGCTAATCTGTATTCATCGCGACTCAATTTACACTGTCAGCCTTTTTTACTGGGCTGCAATTTCAGAGGCAGAGACAAAGTAGGTTTCATCATTAAATAAAAATAGGGTATTATTCCTGAAAAAAAACAGAAATATTGTACAAATTTACAGTATTGTCAATAGAAAGCCTTGTTTGTCTTGTGCCGGTGTTTGATGTCAGTAGTTGATGTGGTATCAACTATAATATTACTTAATATTGCTATACCCTTTGAACAGCACTTCTATTTGCAGGACTTGTCCTTTCCCTTAGTAAATGTCTTTGCATTGTTACTGGTGGTTCAGTGAATTTCAGGTTCAGTGTTGTGTGGGTGACCACTAGGAGCACCAGAACCAAACATCTCAGCAGCTCTTTAGGGATTCAGTGCTACATTTATATGAACCATCTGTTTGGATCTGAGCATGGACTCTGAGTTCTCTTCCAGAGCATGATGCGGGTTCGACATCACATCACACAGGAAACTGTTCAGAGTGTTGTTTTAATAATTTTTTGATTGATACTATATATGCACTTATCAAAATGCATTTTTGTTTTCTCTATAGGTTTACCTAAATATGGGTGTTTGTTGGCAAAAATGTTTAGTCTCATTCACTAGAATGAGACTACTTTTAGTCTCACTTCACACTCATCACTATTGTAATAGTAATAGGAGCTCTCCTGTTCTGGGTGTATGTCAAATGATGTCCACCAAGGATTTTATATCATGATAAGTAAAACTAAAATTCAATTTATCAGGAAGTCAGATTTACATGCCACAGCACCTTGTCTATATGCAGAATTATATGACATACCATTATTTTCAATTCAAAGGGATGGGCTAGGGCAGTATATAGAAAGGCTGGGCAGTATAGGGGCAGGCTATGGCAGTATATAGACAGGCTAGGGCAGTATATGGACAGGCTAGGGTAGTATATGGACAGGCTAGGGTAGTATATAGACAGGCTAGGGTAGTATATAGACAGGCTAGGGCAGTATAGGGGCAGGCTAGGGCAGTATATAGACAGACTAGGGTAGTATAGGGGCAGGCTAGGGCAGTATATAGACAGGCTAGGGGAGTATATAGACAGGCAAGGGTAGTATACAGACAGGTTCGGGTAGTACATGGACAGGCTAGGGTAGTATATGGACAGGCTAGGGTAGTATATGGACAGACTAAGGCACAATAGGGGCAGGCTGGGGTAGTATACAGACAGGCTAGGGTAATATATAGACAGGCAAGGGCAGTATAGTGGCATGCTAGGGTAGTAGGGGCAGGCGGAGCGGCCCGGGGGCAGTTGTCACCATGACACACAAAACTGCTGGAAAAAATATTGTTTGTCAATTTGCTGTGTAAATAGAAGAGAAGGAGAGGTGGCCATGGTTCAATTTACTGCCCCTCTCAAAGTGCTGCCTGGGTCCAATGGACCCACTGGGACCCATGGTAGGGCCGGCCCTGGCTGTGACCAGTCACAGCAGATCACATGACAATTGTACACGATGGATAGCTTCAGTCCATTCATTGTGTACTAGTGTGTTGATCTCTGTGATTGGTCACAGTGATCACATCCTAGATAGCAAGCAATTGTGTTGCAAGTTTGAAAATGACTTGCTCAGCTATTGCTAGACTTGTCAGGCTTCACAAGTTTGTTGCACAATTGAAGCAAGTCCGCATTGCATTACTCCAGATCAACTTTCTTTGCAAACATTCTACAAGTCTGCTGCAAGTCTGGTTCATGTTGTGCAATAGTTATCCCACCACAGAGGTCACTGCAACTTTGCTCTTGCTAGAGACTTGCCACAAAAATTTGCTACAAATTAGAAAAATGTCAACTTGTGCTTCAAGTGCTCTGCAAGTGTACAACTTGCCAGTGAAAATGTGCAGTAAGTTAACAGACTTATAATTCAACACTGCCACAAATTTGGGGCAAATTATCCTTGCTATCTGGGATGGTACAGACAAGGCCAATCACAACCCATCTGTACCATGTGATTAGCTGTGGCCAACCACAGCTAATTATAATAGTACACACTGAATGGATTTTATTCAGAAAAAATGGTTGCTTATAACAGTGAAAAAAAACAAAAAAAAAAAATCCTGATCACCCCCCCAGAGTAGTGCGGTGTTACTATGATAACACATAGAACAGAAAAAGAGCAGCGCCAATCTAAGTGCAGCAGTATAAAACCATCTTTATTAAAAAGACAAATGGCAACTCACAAGATAAAAGCATTATCAGCGCGTGTGTGGCAATAGGCCTTATGTAGGGGTTCATCCACTCCTTCAGAAGGACGGGCTGCCGGTAGGGAACACTGGTGGCCGCTGGTACTGGCTGAACTTGTGGCCTCCAGCACCTCCAGAGACTCAGATGGGGCTCAGGAACTGCCGCTGATGTCACTACCGGGTGCAGGATGGAGTGGGAGGTGCACACGTTCAGAGCATTTGTGCTCCTTCCTCCTGTTAGGGGAGGGCGGGTTGGGGCGGTGCTAAAGTCTCCACCCACCCTGGTGTCATGTTCCCAGGATATGTGGCGATATTTGGAAAGGGACTGAGTTCTTTATGTTGAGCATGAGCGGCACAGTGGTGTAGTGGTTAACACTTTTGCCTAGCAGCAAAAGGGCCACTGGAACGAATCCCGACCATGACAACACCTGCCTGGAGTTTGCATGTACTCAAACTGACTTGGAAGAGCGATCCTAATGTAAGGGGTGCTTCAGGGCTAGTTGGAAGAAAAACTAATTGAATGACAAAAGTAACTGAAAGTGAAAAGAGAAAAATTAAAAATATGCAATGAAAAACTGTGTGGTAGTCATAATTTTAAGGTATGCAGTACAGAGATTAGAGTAGGGGATTCATCTCCAATTCTTCATTCAGTCCCCCTGGTGCCAAGACATCCAATCGGTAGATCCAGTAGGATTCTCAGGCACACATCCTGGGAAAACAAAAAAGCACACAAGGGCGCACTGGCCTAGCGCACTATCCTCAGTAAAAACAAAATTATAGTAAAATCATAAAAACATACTCACAAACAAGATCAAATAACAGGCATTTCAAGCAGTTCACAGCTTCTCTTCCAATCCACTGTTCACTGATGGTGTCCTAGGCAGGCTGGCTAATGCGTTTTGAGGCCACAGCCTCTTCCTCAGAGCCTAACTTAGCCTAAGCCATCCTGGGAACATGACACCAGGGTGGGTGGAGACTTAAGCACTGACCCGCCCTCCCCTAACAGATAAAAAGTCCCCACAAACATGGCCACCCCTATTGCCTGAGGAAGGAGCATGAATGCTCTGAGCACCTCCCACTCCACCCTGCACTTGGTAGTGACATCAGTGGCGGTTCCTGAGCCCCATCTGAGTCTCTGGAAGTGCTGGAAGCCACCAGCTCAGCCAGTACCAGCGGCCACCAGTGTTCCCCGCCTGCAGTCCATCCTTCTGAAGGAGTGGATGAACCTCTACATAAGGCCTATTGCCACACATGCGCTGACAACACTTTTATCTTGTAAGTTGCCATTTGTCTTTTTAATAAAGATGTTTTTATATTGCTGCACTTAGATTGGCGCTGCTCTTTTTCTGTTCTATGTCCGCACAGAGTTCCACTTTCTTTGTCTCTCACCAACACCACTTTTGAGAGTGACAACCAGTGAGCCAGTACTACAGCTTGTGCACATGTTGACTGGTTGACTCTGCATGCTATTATAACACCATGAAGTTTTGTAAAATCTCAGGGGACCTTGTAATTAGGCAGCTAATAGGCAGTGTTTGTTTATGTCACCCAGGCAGTGATGTAGACTCCCAAAGAAGGACCTTCCTCCTCTGCAATGAAGAAAAAAGACTCTGAAGAATCAAATGACCATGCATTTGAGTACGTAAATTGGACTTTTAGCTTAATATTTTTTCAACTCAGCAGTTCGTTGAGGTAAAAAGGTTGCAGTGATTTAATGCCTCAAGTTTAGCATTAATTCCCTATTTGTTAAAGAAAAAGCTTTAAAAAATATTTTTTAAGCTTCTTCGCCATCAGTGCTACATGTATGCTAGAGACCAGTGCTGGCGTTGTGTCTCTGTCCCTGTCTATTCTTGGTCTTTCACAGCTGCAGCCTGAACAGACTACATTTGGTGATTGGCCAGGTGTAGACAGGGATGGAAACACCATATCAGCAGATATCAACACAAAATAGAAGCTGTACTTTCTGGAGACAGAGGTAAACATTAAGGCTACTTTCACATTGAAGCGGTAGCCGCGGTAGCGGTAAAACCCTGCTAGTTTTAGCGGAGTTTTACCAGCAATAGGGCTCCACTATGCGGGCGGGAGTGCCGCGCTTTTAACCCCCCACAAGGGGTTAAAAGTGTCGGCGCTCAGCGCTACCGAGGCGGTATGCAGCCGCTTCTGAAGCGCTTGCCATTCACTTCAATGGCAGGGGCGGTGGAGGAGCAGTATATTACCGCTCCCCTCACCGCCCCAAAGATGCTGCTTGCAGGACGTTTTGTAACTTTCTGCTAGCGCACTACCCCAGTGTGAAAGCACTCAGGGCTTTCACATTGGGGTGGATTGGGGGGGGACTTTTGAGGTGCTTTACAGATGCTATTTTTAGCTAAATAGCGTCTGTAAAATGCCTCAGTGTGAAAGCAGCCTTACTCTAAAAGGAGGGTACCCAGAGTTGGACTTTAATATCTGAGAGGTGTCTAAAACACTCAGAAGAGAGAATAAGTAACATCCAATTTCCTAAAGTGGCCAAGTCTTCTAATCTCCATAGTGGGAAACTGTTAATCTTGTTTCCGATCCTCTTTATGATGATGATGATGATGTTGATGATGTTGTACAAGTGAAAGGGAACATGACATAGGCCACCGCTACTCATCATCAGCAGATGAGATGCTGGTAGATTTCATTAGATGAAAAGCTGTTTTTTCTCTTCTCTCCTACTGATGTTTATTGATTGGTGAAGTTCATCACTTCATGTAATACTTTCATGTCTCTACTTTGTAGCTAAGCTTGGAGAAAGGAATATTACAGATTGATCTCTTTTAGCTGACTTTGTTAGCTTTACAAAGAAAAAAACTAATTACTTAACTTCCAGATGCTGTCATCTCATGTTCTGCTTTCAGATTTATGCCCACAATAGTTAAATAAGTCTGAGCTAATATATTTTAACACACACTGTTGAGTCTATTGATGGACTACTTCATTAATGATTTATGCAACAGACTGAGGCTGACACTAAATTCTCTGACCTCTGTTATTGAGTACACACTGTTTCTCACATTGTCTGGTCAGCATAACAGAGCACAGAGGATTATATCACGATAACAGTTATTACAAGACTGTAAGAAACAATTTACTAAAGCATATAAGCTTGTCTTCAATTCAAGAACCTACAGTTCAAACACCCAGTCAGGTCAAAGGGAAGTTACAAACAGAAATTCTCATCTCAGCCAGATATTTGAAATTAATACTCATGTGTAGAGCTTATGTAAAATGGATGGCTAACAGGCAGTGTGAACATAGGTCTCAACTTTAAAGTAAATTTCAGGGCATAATCTGAACCTCCTCATCCCTCCTGCCCACCCCACATCTACGTATTCGCAAGTTTAAAAAAACCCTTACCAAACCCTTAACAAAACCCTGTGAGAAAGCCTTCCAAAGCCCTGTGAGGAACCCACAGATGGACACCCAATGGGAAATGTCAGTGTCACCAGGCAGTGATATGGGTACCAAAAGAAGGACCCTCCCACTCTGCAGTCTAGAAAAAGAAGTCACATGAACACGATTTGAGCGAAGCTGGGTACACACTATACGTTTTTTTTGTTTTTGTTTTTTTCAACCCAGCGGGCTAAAAGAAAAAACGTACAGATTGCAGTGCTAACACAAGTGATGTTAATAATCTCCACTAATGAGCAATTGTGTTCTAACAGGGGGACTGCCCCCTACTGCCAGAACACACTGATCTGCACTGGCAGCCATTGGCTCCCAGTGCTGACCAGATGCTGGTTTTCAAGCATGCACATTTGACAGAAGTTGATCATAAGAGTGTCAGACAGGCAGTTATACCCACGGACCAAAAGTCGGTTCCTGCCGAACCCACCATTTTTTTATGCTGGTGTGTACCCAGCCTACAAATTTGGGTCATTTTTTTAATCTATAGCTAATTAACTGGAGGGGGAAG
>BLSH010182892.1:57582-68117 GCA_018402905.1 Glandirana rugosa
TGGTCTCGAAGTGTCCAACAGTGACCTCAGGAGAAGGTGAAGCACATGGTTTACTGGAACCATGTCCTGTGGTCTGATGAGACCAAGATAAACTTATTTGGTTCAGATGGTGTGAAGTGTGTGTGTGGAGGCAACCAGGTGAGGAATACAAAGACTAGTGTGTCTTGCCTACAGTCAAGCATGGTGGTGGGAGTGTCATGGTCTGGGGCTGCATGAGTGCAGCTACAGTTCATTGAGGGAACCATGAATGCCAACATGTACTGTGACATACTGAAGCATAGCATTATCCCCTCCCTTTGGAGACTGGCCGCGGGACAGTATTCCAACATGCTAATGACCCCAAACACACCTCTAAGATGACCACTGCCTTGCTAAAGAAGCTGAGGGTAAAGATGATGGGCTGGTCAAGCATGTTTGCAGACCTAAACCCTATTGAGCATCTGTGGGGAATCTTCAAACAGAAGGGGAGGAGTGCAAGGTCTCTAACATCCACCAGCTCCGTGATGTTGTCATGGAAGAGTGGAAGAGGACTCCAGTGACAACCTGTGAAGCTCTGGTGAAGTCCATGCCCAAGAGGGTTAAGGCAGTGCGGGAAAATAATGGTGGCCACACAAAATATTGACACTTTGGGCCCAATTTGGACATTTTCAATTAGAGGTGTAGTCACTTTTCTTGCCAGGGGTTTAGACATTAATGGCTGTGTGTTGAGTTATTTTGAGGGGACAGCAAATTTACACTGTTATTCAAGCTGTACGCTCACTACTTTACATTGTAGCAAATGTGTCATTTATTCGGTGTTGTCACATGAAAAGATATAATAAAATATTTACAAAAATGTGAGGGGTGTACTCACTTTTGTGAGATACTGTAAAGCCTTCTGTGTGTAGCAGCCTCCCCAGCACCCCCAAAATCACTTACCTGAGCCCCTTCTCTCTCCAGCGATGTCCTCGAGTGTCTTAGACGTCCAGGACCCTCTTCCTGAATGGCTAAGACAGAGCAGCGGCACCATTGGCTCCCGCAGCAGTCAATCAAAGTCACTAAGCCAATCAGGGGAGAGAGGGGGTGGGGCCGGGTCGGGGGGCTCCGGGCCTGAATGGACACAGGGAGCTGTGACTCGGCTCGGGTGCCCCCATAGAAAGCTGTTAGCTGAGGGGGCACTCGACAGGAGGGAGGGGCCAGAAGAGCAGAAGAGGGACCCGAGAAGAGGAGGATCCGGGCTGCTCCATGCAAAACCAACTGTATAGAGGAGGTAAGTATAACATGTTTGTTATTTTTAAAAAAATGAGACTTTACAATCAATTTAAGCTTGTATGAACAAATTTCTGCATGTCACAGGGAACATCAACAGTGATATTTTAGGGCCTGTTCACATTGTCCACATGCTAAATGCTTCATTTTAGTGTGCAGGCAGCTTGTCAGTTTTCAGCTACAGTGAGGGTAGGTGATGCACACTTCAGCGCATCACAAGGTTTCCTTTTTTTTTTTTTATTTGCAGTGCACAAGTGACACTTACTTCATGTCTCACATAACAGTATGGTATGTTGTGCTGCTATGTGGTGGCATACATTTCTTACCTGTGCCCTGCAATAAAATGCAGCATGTCTGCATATTACCACAGCTCACTGCGTCACTGCTTTGCAGTGGGAACAGGGCACATAGAAAACAAATGTTTTCTATGTGCCTAGCGGTAGATAGTATTTATCCAGAACCCACTAAGCCCTAGAACATAACTTTTATTCATACACAGCTAAAATAACTTATGTTGGCAAAAATGTAAAAATCATGAATCTGTAGGTGGATGTAAGGGATAAAAAATCAACTCGGCTGCCATAGAAACCGAATGGCTCCTTCCACTGCGGCCATTATAAAGCATGTTCTTTTGTTCCCACAGTGAATTTTAACAAACCCAAAAACTGTGAAAAAAATACAGATAACATTCTTTTACAACTGTAGTTTTAGTGAGCTTATATATGTTGCCAGATGTCCTTGCCCACTACTTTATGTTGGGAAAACAATCAGGCAACTAAGACGACATGCCCTAGCACATGTAAATGGTATACTCTTGAATAAGGATAGACCAATAGCATGGCATTTCTGGGATAAACATAGGGGTAAACCCAATGGCCTAAAATTTTGAATTGTGCAGGACACTAAATTTGGACAGAGAAAGGGTGAGTTTAATAGAATGCTGCTGAGAGCTGAAGCTAAATGGATTTTTAGATTGGGATCCAGGGCCCCTACAGGCCTTAATGAAGGTTTCACATTCCTGCCATTTATAGATAATTGAACTGATTATGCTTGCTACAGTCTGATGTTTCTCTCTGTGTGCATCTGTTTTGGTGATTCCCTAATAAATACAGCTATATACTGGAAATTGTTAAAAGTTGGTAATAACATGCAAAGAAAATTGGTGATGTGAATCTAAGCCTGTATGGTGCAATTGATACAATCATTAGTAGTTTGCCAATTGATCACAGGGGAGAGCTCTCTTAGTATGATGGAGCTCCTGTCTGAACTGGATTCCTGTTTGTCTCCTAGGGGGTGACTAAAATATATAAATACGTGCACATGTTGTTTTGCGTTTGAGCACGTTTTATTTAAAATGACACTTTTTATCACTCCTGACGAAGCCCTTTTATGGGTGAAACATGTTGAGTTTTGGGTTGGGGTGCTCACTTCTTGATATGCTTTATATTATCAGGGGATGCAGGGTAAAATTGAAAAATAATCTGGTGTGGAAGGCACTCATCAGTATGAGCGATTTTTGGACACAAGTAAGGAAATGTTCATTGTCTTTAAATCTTTGCCAACATACATTATTTTAGCTGTGTATAACTAAAAGTTAGGTCTTAGGGCTTAGTAGGTTCTGTGCATAGAGAGAGATTAACGCTCAGCTCTCACATTGGTTTATCAGTTGTGATTCCCACACAGTAGACTGTAACTAATTTGGTTCTGAATAGTCAGGCAAATTTATTGGTTTATAGTGGCATTTATCCAATGCAGAAAACCACACCATGTGTGAATGAGTCCTTAGGCCTTATGCACACAGGACATTATGAAAAATGACCTGTAAGCTAGTACTGACGCCAGGAAAAAAGCTGTTTTGAAAACGCGATTTTATTAGCATTTTGCATTGTTGTCAATGCGCATTTTTTTGCCCTAGCTTTAAGCCACGTTTCTCTGTCTTTATTCAAAATCAATGGTTCCCTATGGGAGCCCATTGATTTGAATAGAAGTCGCACCAGAAGTCGGATCATGATGATCCAACTTGCGGTGCGACTTGTGTGCTGAGGATCTTGAAAGGGAACCCCCGCAAAAATGAAAAAAAAAATTACTTGGGGTTCCCCCCAAGAAGATACCAGACCTTTCAGTCTGGTATTGATTTTAAGGGGAACCCCCATACCAAAAAAAATGGTGCGGGGTCCCCCAAAATCCTTATCTGAGCACGCAGCCTGGCAGGTCAGGAAAGGGGGGCGACGAGCGAAGCATGGGGCGGGCCACCTGCTGACATCATCGTCCAGATGACGTCAGCAGGTGGCCCCGCCCCATGGCAATATAAGTCAATGCAAATCATGGAGACAGCATTTATCCGGGAGATTGCGTCATGTTAACATAGGAATACGAACAGAGGGAGAAGACAGCGGAGAAGACAGCAGCAAAAGTACAGAAGACCCGGCAAAAGAGCAGAAGATAGAAGACCCCGCAAGAGAGCAGAAGAAAGAAGACGCAGGAGAGGGAGAAGACACCGGAGCTAATTTAATAAAATATTTTAAAAAGCTGCGTAGTGTGTTTTTTTTACACTTTTTTTATGTTGAATGGGTAGGGGTACAATGTACCCCATACTCATTGACATAGGGTGGGGGGCTGTAGTCTGGGAGCTCCCTTGTTAAAGGGGGCTTCCAGATTCCGATAAGCCCCCGCATGCAGACCCCAACAACCAGGGTTGTCAGGAAGAGGACCTTGTCCTCATCAACATTAGGACAGGGTGCTTTGGGGTGGGGGGGGGCGCAGGGCCCCCCTGCCCCAAAGCACCCACCCCCCCATGTTGAGGGCATACGGCCTGGTACGGCCCAGGATGGGGGCGCTCGCTTGTCTCCCCTTTCCTGACCTGCTGGGGTGCGTGCTCGGATAAGGGTCTGGTATGGATTTTGGAGGGACCCCACGCCATTTTTTTGGCATGGGGGTTCCCCTTCAAGATCCTCAGCACACAAGTTGCACCGAAAGTTGGATCATCATGATCTGACTTCTGGTGTGACTTCTATTCAAATCCATGGGCTACCATTGATTTTGAATAGAGGCAGAGAAACGGCTGACAAGGCTTAACGCTGTGTATACAGCGTTAAGCCGTGTTTTGCCGCATTTAGATACGTTTATATGCATTTTACATTTTTACAGCTCGTTTTTCTGTTCCTGGAAGCACAGGCTGTCGATTTTTTCTACTGCCCCTAAACGCTTATGCCTCCAAATGCTTCTGACAGTTTATGTGTGCATGGACACATAGGCTAACTTGGAGGCGCTTTTAGAGGCAGATAAAAAAAAGTCAAACGTCCCTAACAGCAGCTGTAAAAATGTCCTGAGTGCATGAGGCCTTAGTTTGGAAGGTACAATCTAAGGCCAGCCATACACTGTTCAAATTTCTTTAGTACAGCCATGATCCTCACATCAACACGGATAGTGCTGACAAGGGAATCCCTCTTGCCAAGCTATTGTCTGCTCCCAGTAGGAGGGCAGAGAGGGAGAAGACATTGATTATTGCTAGAGGCTATATCAGCCACTAGCGATAATTCTAAGAGAATCTGGCAGGGTGGTTGTACCCAAGTTTATCGATTGATCAACTTGTTACGTTCAACCTGCCCAACGGTTGAAATCTTGGCCAGTTCTACTGAACCATCTGAGATGTGAACCCTGTATGGCCAGCCTCAGAGAGTCTGCTGAAGGCAGGAGTAACCCTTTCCTCTTGCAGTGAGCTTGATTTACTAAAGGTAAATAGACTGTTTACTTTGCAAGGGAATGTTTCCTAGGGTGAAGGTGAAGCTTGGCTGATTTCCATTATCCAGTTATGCATAGGCTAAAATTATGTTTTGTTTTTTTTGCTTTTGCTTGGATGTGATTGGGTATTCTTTGCAAAGTTAAATTTCACTAAGATCTGGGGAAATTTACCTTGCAGAGTGCAACTTTCCTTGCAAAGTGAGTGCAAATCAACCTTATAGTCCTTATTCTCTGAGTGACAGGCAGGAACAGTAAATATATACATTAGAACTGTGTATTTAGCTATTAGTATGGAGTTCCACTTTAATCCTAGTGTCATTGGCTTACGGAAAGCATTGTCTGTTACTGATTGCATATTTGTACTTTTTACCCTGAAGTTGCTTTTTAAATACTAAAACTATTTCTTCACCTTATATTGGTTTTCATGACCTACCAGTCTGTATTTCACTTTGCCAAAACTCCTTGGCAAGCCATGGTTTTGCTGGCTGTAAGAAAAGAACTTGGCAGAGGCATATGTTTAGATACAAAATTATAGCTAAATGTAGTTCAAGTAAAAACACTATTGTAACAGGATGTGTAGGCAATCCATTGCATTTCTGTGACTAGCATGGCCCAGGAAAATCTCTCTGTAAATATGTTTTATTTGAGATATGTTTTTCCTCCACAAATAAAACAAACTGCAGGTGCTTCACCAGCAAATGATGCTTTAAACAAAACCAATGAGGCATTAACACACACATGACCTGTTTATATGCTGGCAAGGTGGTGGCCTGGCAGATTTTTCCTATGCGTTCATTTTGCTGATTTTGCTGTGACTCATACATATGCTATTAAAACAAGTTCTGTTTATAGAATTGTGCTTTATTTTAAACAAGTGTTACATTTTGTCATTGTTGAATCTTTTTTTTTTTTACAAAAAACATACTGTAATGATAACTATATAAACATGTGTACTGTACACACACACACACACATATATATATATATATATATATATATATATATTATATATATATAATTATTTGTCTGGATGCTTCTGTTTAAATAAATACGATATGGTCAGGATGTGTTCAGTTACGCCAAAAAGAAAAAGTGTTGGGTTGAGCAGAAAGTGTTATTTGCATCTAAGACAAGTAAATCCAAACATAGGGGTGTATTTAGTAGTAGTAGTTTATTTCAAACATGTATAAAAAATAAAATAAAAGAAGAAGTAATAAAGTAATCATACAGTATTGAACAAACACAAAAAACAGTTTACAAAAGAAAACATAAAACTGTAAACAAAACAAAATGATTTGGTTTACATATTCGAAAAGGAGAGGCAAGAAGTACTAGTTTATTTAATCCCACCCCTTCTCTATAATTAATAATAATAATATATTTAGCTTCCCATCAGTATATAAAATAATTAATAATTCTAATATATTATACTAAGTACTAATAACCTTGCTATACAATTATACATGCATGCTAAAGGAAAAGAGTCTGTGCACTTGCTCCAGAGCTTAGTCAATGAGAGTAAGCTCTGTTGACACCCATCATCAAATCATGTGCAAGCAAAACATGTTAATTTTTGTTTATTTTCCTTACGTGTGATTGGGTATTCTATGCAAAGTGATGCTTAATAATATAGTGGATTTACACCCATGCAAAGAAATGATATCAAACATACAAATTATAAAACAAATAAGTGAAAAAAGGAGCAGCTTGTCATCAGACCCTAACAAAGTCCAAAAACATATACAGGCGGTCCCCGGGTTACAAACAAGATAGGGTCTGTGGGTTTGTTCTTAAAGCTGCATTCTTTGCTTGTAACATTACTTTCCAATTTCGGTGATTGTCGTGCTGGGAGCTGTAGCTTACATTTTTAGGTAGCGCGGTATTCTTACTTCTCACTTGTTCTTAAAGCGGTTGTCTACCCATCGATTTGATAGTGTTAAAAAAGAGTTAATATTCCCGGCATGCCGGAAATGCTAGCTGTCTCCTTGATTGTGTTCTCAACCAAACTAGCAAACCATCCAATGGGTGGTGTCATAATGGATCACATGTGTGGCATCATGGCAGTTGCAGATTAAACAGAGGCTAAGATGTCAGCTTCCTTAGCTGAAAACGATAGGAGAGTATACAACCACTTTAAGTTGAATTTGTTTGTAAGTCGGAACAGGTAGATTTTTAAGTGTAGCTTTAGCCAATAAAACTATTTTTAAGCTTTTTGGATAGCATAGGGAAGGGGTAACACCCCTGTAATGTTTGTTTTGCTGTCTGTTTCTGTTCAGAAGATTTCACCTCACTTCCTGCCCCAATGATAATTGGATTTTGAAAATTGTGGATTGTTGTGGAAACAAACTTTGGTGATAAAGCATCAGTGGAGACACCTTTTTCCCATAATAACTCTTACAGCATTGAATTTCCCTTCCTAGGGGGAAATTTTCTCTCACTCCATGTTGTCTTCCTCCATTTTAAGCAGGAGTCATTTGTAAGTCGGATGTTTGTAACTAGGGTCCACCTGTAATCAAAAAATCCCAAAGGGTATTATCCATGGGAATCCTGACTCTCTTAAACTCTTTCCCAAAAAATCAATACTGTATCATCAAATACATCAAATTATCAAGCAGTACAAAAGAAAGAAAAATATAAAATACATAATTATCCATGTAATACAACCAGTACACTATTAAAAAGTGTTCATTGATGTAAACAGTCCGAAATTATGTGATAACCACAATTGTGCTCTTCCTCTTCACCAACTATTTGCACACCACACTCACTGGAAGCTGTTGACCCTTTTTGTAAAAAAGGAAGGTAAATGCGCTTTAATTCACAATCTGGCAACTTTCCATAAGCAGCTACTCCAATCAATCTCCAATCCATCTCCTGGTTCACCGTGTACACATTGATAAATTGGTAGTCAATGCACCTTTAAGCATCTCTGTGCATCTAAGAAGCTTGATGGTATACCGAATGTTACATGTATAAAGAGCTGCTGAAGCCTTTTTATCAGAATGTGCCTAAGCACAATTACATGCTGTACCAGAAAAGGGACCCTTTCCCCAATGAATCCATCTTCCAGAGAAAGCTAGGGGAGAACTAGGGGAGAACTAAACAAGACAGCAGTCGGCTGAACGTAACAAGACTGTCTCCTGTACTGATCCAGCTCTGACCCCGGCTGCAGGTCTTTTCTTCTCTTCTTTTTTTCTCTTCTCTTTTCTCTTTTTTTATTTTGTTAAATAGACCTCACAACTACCTTAAGTTGGAACTAAAGAAGTACAGTGCTGCTCTTGCTCACCATCTCTTAGATTGACCTATTCAGTCTGAGAGTTGGTGAGCAGAGCAGCACTGTGGTTTGCAGAGGAGGGAGCTGTGTGTCATCTTTAATGTACTTCTGTAGTCCCAATATAAGGTAGTTGTAAAGTCTATTTAAAAAAAAAAGAGGAAGAGAAGACTCCTGCTGTAGGAGCCTCCCTGGGGTAATCTAAGGTGTTTAATAATGTCAAAACATGTTCGGGTGAATGATTTCACAACCTCTGTTCATGTGACAGTGCTCAGGTCCAAATACCATGACATGGAGGAAGGCATATGCTTCCCATTCCCAGCAGCCCCACTTTACTACAGTGATGGAGTAACAAGTCCCAATGGAGCGGGGAGGAGATGAGGGAACATAGATGGGTGAGCACACATTACCAGGGCTCAGAAGACAACGGGGTTGATTTACTAAAGGCAAATACACTGTGAGCTTTGCAAAGTGCAGTTGCACTCTGCAAGTGCAATTGCTCCAGAGCTTGGTAAATGAGCAGAAGCTCTGCTGACTTCCATCATCTAATCATGTGCAAGCAAAAATGCTGTTTTTTAAATTTTCCTTGCAGGTGATTGGGTACTCTTAGCAAAGTGAAGCCTTACCTTGTTTATTAAACTCTGGAGCAACTGCACTTTGCAAAGTGCAAAGTCTAGTGGCCTTTAGTAAATCAACCCCACTGTCTCTTCAACTTGAATGGGCAAATTGCCAGGGTCTCTTTCAATGGAAATTACATACCTATGTACTAAATTAATAATACGGATATGTTATATGTGGTTCTGTAGACTCTTCTGTTGGCTGGCTGGTATGTCAGAGAAGTCCAGTTAGTACCCTTGCTGAAAAAATGCTGCAAAAAGCCCTGTTACCAAATGTATTTAGATAAAAAGCAACAAAGAGGGTTCCAACCATTCTCATAGTTTCTCCAGAAAGGCAAATCATATGTTGGCTGTTGTATGCAGCATACTGACTGCACTACACGATCGTACGGCCGGGGAACGAACGTTCAGGTGCATGTAATTAGCATCCAGCCATTCCTGACTTTGGGGCATGCGTGTTTTGCACAGTACAACTTGTTGTACCAACTGCTCTGTACACACGATACAACGGTCGTATGAGAGCTTGTTGGTACGACCAAGTTTTCTAGACTGCTCATACAACTCCCTTGTACGACCGTCGTATGTTCGACTGTTCAAATCGCGCATACGAACGATCGATTTCACGTACGACCTGTTGTATGCGATCGTCAACCCGTGTGTACGGGGCATTCGATTTGCTTGGAGTTAAAATATCAGCCATTGATAGGCAATAGAAGTTCTTGAATGTTTATATCTGACATTGTTCTTCCGTATCAAGAAACAGAATGGTGTGAAGGAAGTTCCTGGTTATCAGAAACCCTTTATATAACCTCATGTTGCTATATAGAAGGATTTGTAACAAGGGCCCACGTTTGGTTTAGATAGGGGAATCCAAATAGTTAAAGCAATATTAAACCCAAAAGGCAAATATTTATTATATTGCAGCTTATCAATTCTTGTGGGGCTTGCAATGGTCAGCTTTTATTTATTTATATAAAACCTATATTCCAAAAGGGAAAAAAAAGATGTTTGCTTTAACTATTTATAAAGTGTTAGCTGGAGTTTGGCTTCAGTTTGCTAATGTATCTACTGTAAATCTGCTAGTACATCTAACACTTCCCTCCCCCTAGATTAACAATGTTGCTGTCCAAAGGTGCCTCTGTGCTCCTTCATCCAGAGTGGGAGCACTCTAATGGCTCGTACACACGGGACGACGATCGTGCACACGACCGTGTTGAATCGTACGTTGACGGTCGTATGTAGCCCACTGACATGCACACGACGGTCGTACATACATAGTGCAAGTCGGCCGGCGTTCAACATACATGCTGGCAGCACACGTACAGTCACCCGATGTATGCTGGCAGTTGCATGCTAAGTTGTGCCAGCACACGTGCTAGCAGCAGGGCACACATGCTCGGTAATCTCACGAGGGTGAGACCTACTTCCTCGTGTCTCCGTGGAAACCTGTCGTTGTAACAATTAGATCCCCCTCCCTTCACAATCTACATGATCGTCTAAATGTCATCTATGTAATCGTTTGACTTCGGTTTGAGGTCGATTGTGAAATATTTATCAATTTCGTTTGTAGAAAAAAAAGGGAAAACCTTATATCCAAAATATATTTATTTATTTTCGACTGGTAACGTTCGGGGTGTTCTTAACTATTCGACGTTATA
>BLSH010182892.1:68280-80264 GCA_018402905.1 Glandirana rugosa
CCAGGCAACAGTATGCTAAAGGATATCTCCTCTCGTCGTGAGAGTCTAGACAGAGGTGATCCCAACGGTGGAGTAGGGAAATTAGGTCCTGTGTATATTTAATTTACGTCTATTCCGTGGTACACTCACATTAATGGTGGAATTAGTCGGTGTCCTGGACAGATTAATTATACGCAGGACCTAATTTCCCTACTACACCGTCGGGATCAGGGTCAAACGCCTCTGTCTAGACAGTAGGCAGGCGAGTCGTCCCTAGTCGCCTCACTAGAGGCGACTCTTTTTTGCTTAGTCGTTTGCATGTCGGGATACACTTTCCCCGGATTTACAATTGTTTCGTTTTCTCCACGAGAGGCGGGTCCCAGGTTTTGGGAAAATTGTAGGATGAATAAATAAAGAAAATATAAAACGATAAAGACGTTTTGGGTGACTGATTAGTGTGAAACTGACAAAAACTGGAGGTTTAAAAAGGACCCGTACTGTAGGATGTTAAAAGGGTTTTGGACCCTGGGCGGAGAGCACCTCTTTTGCTTTGTTAACATTTAGGCCCCTTTCACATAGGGCTGTACGTTTGCTGATTCGTTTTTTCTCAGCGGAGATCACTCCGCTGATCCCTGCTGAGCGGACGGATGACAGATCTGTCTCCGCAAACTGGGACTAGGGCTGCCACATCATCCCTTTAATCCAGGACGCATATTAATTAGACAGGTCCTGTGGCTGATTAAGGTGGTAATTACACTCACATGGTGCCTTATCTGCATTTAATTTATATGTGTCCTGGATTAAAGGGATGAGGTGGCAACCCTAGTGGAGACAGATCTGAGAGTGCTGCTCTCCTCTATAGGAAATCGTATGACAACGGACCATCTGTCCAGGTGGCCCCGCCCCTTACCTATTTAAGAACTGTCAAATAGGGGAGCAGGCAGTTGGGGGGCGGTATCTGTGCCCCCCCTTGTTGAAGAGGGCTTCCATATTCTGATAAACCCCCTGCCCACAGACCCTCACAACTACAGCCCAGGGTTGTGGGTAAGAGGCCCTTGTCCCCATCAACATGTTGGGGGCATGTGTCCTGGTATGGTTTAGGAGCCTGGCAGCCCCCCCCCCCTTTCTTGGCTTGCCAGGCTGCATGCTTAGATAAGGGCCTGGTATGGATTTTGGGGGGGACACCACGCCATTTAAAGAAAAAAAAATTGGCGTTGGGTTCCCCTTAAAATCCTTACCAGGCCCAAAGGGTAGACCCCCATGCCATTTTTTTTTCACATTTTTCTATTGTCAGCGGGTATGCTAATGACTCATCCGTTGTTCAGGGCGCAGCCTCTCCTTAACCAATTATTCAGTATGCCCTGATTGGGCAAAGCTTTGCCAATCAGGTTTTAGATTGCACTGTGCGGCATGCAGTGCATTGTGGGATGCTCGGCGGGCAAATGTCCGTGAAAATTCGGATGTTCGCCAAACAGGCCAATGGACAATGTTTGGCCCGAACTTATGCTCGGTCTGAACCCCTCTCTCAACACTAGTCCTAATATTAAAAGTCAGCATCAGCAGTTTTTATAGCTGCTGACTTTTCATTCTTTTAGGGGAGACTGGAGCTCCTCTTTAACATGTGGACTCTAAGCAGCAGCCAAAAGGCTCCATTTACGCTGTATACTGTAAGCATATAAACACAGCACAAATGTTACATGTGTACAGCATACAGACACATTTTTATGCAAGCTCTTTCAGCCAGGAACCTTTACTTTCTATGGAGAAACAATTGTCTCTCTGCAGAAGTTCATCATGCCCCTTGCTAAATCAGAGGCCTCCAATCAGCAGGGGGATGAGCTTTGCTGAATGCAGACTAACAGATCTCATTTACTAGGGGCGTTATAGACTTCTGCAGAGATACAGCTGCTTAAAACGAGCAAGGGGACTGGCTGAAGCAGACATCTTGGCTGATATCTCAACAGAAGTTACTTAAAGTGGGACTATAGACAAACCTTTTTTTTTTCATTTTGGATAGAGTAAGGAAGGGTTATAACCCCTGTTAGATTTTTTTATCACCATCTGTGTCCCATTTTGGAGATTTCCCTTCACTTCCTGTCCATAGCCAAACAGAAAGTAAGAGGAAATCCTTGCAAATGAAGGGAATTCCTTGGGGACCCCCAGGTTACCAGAAGTAGTGTCCCCATTGGAAGATTTCCCCTCTATTTCTTTTCTGGGGACAACCCAAAATTTGGGATTTTCTTTTACTTTCACTTTCAATGATAATGGTAAACAGGACAAATAGAGAGGATGAATTTCCTAATGCATATCATGGACATTCTAAGGACCACTTCGGGCCTATCAGCCTGTAGGCAGCTGCTTTTACCTTAAAAAAAACTACCTTACGATTGCTAAGGCTTGGAAACTCCCCAACATATTGGTACGGACAGCAAAGAAAAGGGTTTCATTTATTATGGCCCAATAAAATATGGTGAGTGTGCTCCTAGATACCTCGCATAAATTTGACGCCACCTGGGAACCATGGGCAAACTTTTTGGGGGTTTAATCATGTCCCATAGGTACGCTCCTAGCTCACCCTTTCATGCATTTATTCACTATCCCCACTTAGTGGAGACGCCCAAACGGTCTCCACCAGATGGCTCACTACTCTTCCTCCTTAGACTCTCTTCTTCTGTCTTTCCCCCTTTTCTACTCACCTTTTGGCCTACCTATTTCCAGAAGAGAGATCCTATTCTTGACTCTTTCTGACAGATATTAAACAAATGTTTTCCTTGGTTCTTGATGTCAGCTTCTCCAATGGTTTAGATGATTTCATATGTGATCTGTGGTCCGGATCTCCAAGCAGCGACACAGGATGTTCCCATTATGGATGTCACGGCATCTAAAATGCTACTCTAGCTATGGACCTGTCTGACTACTATTATTGTTATGTAGTTTTTGTTCTTGGAGCTTGCTAACATCTAAATCTACTTTTCTACAAAAAATGTTATTCAAAAATTTTTGTACTAACTTTGATGGAAAGAGACATCTCATTGCTTCAAAACATATGCCTTCTTTTGTAAAACCCAATAAAAATCTTTGAAAGTAAAAAAAACTACCTTAGCCACTTCCCGCCATATAGTAAAATGACAGTGGGCGGGATGCACTCTCGTTCTGGGATGACATCGTATGACGGTGCCCCAGAAACGCCGCTCTCGCACAGCTCAGCGATCTTGGCCGATGACGCGGCTCTTTATCCATGTGATCGGCTGTGTCCAATCACAGCCTGTCACATGTAAACAAGGAAGTGCCGTTTATCGGCTCTCCTCGGCTCACACTGACAGAGTGAGTGGCGAGGAGAGCTGATCAGCGGCATCACCTTGCAGGAGAGACCTGTACAGGTAATTAGGGCACTGATCATCAGTGCCCTGATTACAGTACAGCCCCAGCAGCACCCTTCAGTGAAACCGATCAGTGCCCATCAGTGACACCATTCAGTGCCCATTAGTGACACCAATCAGTGTCCATTAGTGATGCCAGTCAGTGCTGCCTTTAAGTGCTCATTAGTGCCTGCTAATTAGTGCCGCCCATCAGTGCCGCCCATTAGCGCCCATCAGTGCCACCCTTCAGTGCCCACCAGTGCCACCTATCAGTGCCCATCAGTGTGGCATATTAGTTCCTCCTCATCAGTGCCACCTAATCAGTGCCCTTCACTCCTCATCAGCGCCCATCAGTGCAGCCTATCAGTGCCACCTCATCAGCGCACCTCAATGAAGGAGAAAAATTACTTATTTACAAAATTAACTGAGAGAAACACTTTTTTTTTCAAAAATTTTCAGTCTTTTTTAGCATAAATTAAGACCCAGTGGCGATTAAATACCACCAAAAGAAATCTCTATTTGTGTGAAAAAAATTATAAAAATGTCATATGTGTTCAGTGTTGCATGACCGCGCAATTGTCATTCAAAGTGTGACAGGGCTGAAAACTGAAGGCAGGAAGGGGGTAAAAGTGCCCAGTAGGGAAGTGGTTAAGATTTGGGTCCAGTGCTCTACCATTACTTCTAAATGTAAAAATGTCCCTAATAGGTCTCCTCTGGGTTAGGATCCACAAATATGGAGCAAAAACTTCTCTTCACTTTGGGTTGTATCATAACACTGTGACGATATTAAGGTCACAGAGAATCCTGCAATGGTGTCTAGATGGAGTATTCTAGGGCACCATTGACAACAAGTTATATTTTGTTCTAGTCAAACTGTTTTATTTACCAAAGTACACAGGTGTGCTATTATAATTAAGCAAAATGTGACAGGGGAATGTTTAACAAATGTCTGCAAATGAGAAGCACATGAATGTACCACTGTATGTTTTATTAATCATAGACAGACATGATAATGTTGGCAGGGAGAATATTTCATGTATGCATGAATGGTACACCAATATATGTATATTACAATGTTAGTCAGTAGCACATCCCTTCCTATAGCATCAAGCCCTATCTAAATAATGGTATTTATCCCAAATGATCACATCACTCTTTCTGTTAGCTGTTACTACAGTTTCCCAATGTTCCCATTTTTTTTTTTTTTAGATAAGACCTAAGTGCATGAAATTTTAATCTTACTGAATCTTTTTGGTGTCATGCAATACAATATGAAACAGCAGAAGAAAAATGGTAACTGCCTTTCTAATGCATACACACCTCATTAGGCTTGTGAAACAGTTTTTCTTCTTTCTCTGGGGCAACCATAAGAATATTACTTGTTGTTGCTCTTTCTCGTTATAATTGTGAGCAGATAAGAGCCTTATAATCTTAATTGCAGCTTGGAAACGTACGAATGCAATCTCATTTTCTGTTTAAAGGTCTGGACGTATGAAAAATGTTTGTGCAGTGCATTATGGGAAGTCATGCGAAGTGCAGGGTACTTTATATTAGCCGGACCTTCTTACATTTATTTCTTACTCAAGTGTAAAATTCCTGGGAACTGAAATATTTTCCTAATGAAGGGACGTGACAGGTTTATTTTACAATGTTTGGATGTGTGTTTCAAAGGGCTCTATATTATGATGTTTACTGTAGTTTACTAAATGCTTCCTGTTCTGCTCTCTGATTGAAAATGATAATCACAATATTTCTTGCAGTAACATCTACAGAATTATTTTCATATGTTTGACTATCCTTAAAGCGGTTGTCTACCCAATTTTACTACTTTTACCTACAGGTAAGCCTATAATAAGGCTTACCTGTAGGTAAAATGAATATCCCCTAAACCTGCACGGTTTAGGAGATATTCCCTCTCCAAAATGCTTTGGAGTTACGGCGCATGCGCCGTGTATGTCACAGCGCATGCGCCGTGTATGTTTCGGAAAAGGCCCGGCAGTAGGGGCGGACACTGCCGGGGAGACGGGTCCTGCGCACATGCGCGGGAGTGACGTCTCGCGGCTCCGGCCAGTCACATCGCCGGAGCTGCATACCCGGAAGCAAGATCCGGGGGAAGATGTCTGCTCCCACAGAGTGGACCGAGCAGCCCGGTCGGATCTTCGTTTCAAGGTAAGTATTTCATAATGAGCTAGTATGCGGTGCATACTAGCTCATTATGCTATTGTCTTGCAGGCTGTCATTTTTTTCTTTTTTTTTTCAAATGGGTAGACAACCGTTTTAACTACCCAAAGCCCCAAATCTCTAGGGTTGTCTGTAATGTTTGTGGCAGTAAGGATGAGACTTGTGCACAGGGCCACCAATAGGGGGGTAGAGCTGTCCCCCCTCTATGAGCCCAGACTCTGTTAGTGCAGCATGGGATGTAGGCATTATCATAGGCAGTGATTCTCAGCACTTATAGTAAAGTAGTAAAGCAGTGGCGGCTGGTATCTTTTTTGAGGGGGGGTTGGCAAACAACCACCCCCCTGGTGGGCCGGCACCCCCCGTCACCCCGCCCCCTATGGGCTGTCAATCCTGTCAGTCGGGTCACCCACCTGCACCAAGTACCCCCTCACCCCCCACCCTCCATGCTGTCATCGGTAATCCAGCCCGCACTTACCCCATCTAGGTCGGGCAAGGCTCCTACAGGCCGCGGCTTCCATTGTGTCTCCTCCTCCTCCTGTGCATTATGGCAGCTTCCGCCATGCATCTCCTCCCTCCTCCTCCTAGGTGTCCAATAGGATCGACTGTCCTTTCATCCAGTCGGGTCTCAGGACCCGCTTCCTGATTGGCCGGGAGGAGGATCAGTGTGAGAATAGCGAATAACATTTGCTATTGTCACATAGCTGGGTGGGCTCGGAGCACAGTGCTCTGTGCCCTTGGCCCACCCTTTTTTGAAGCCTATTAGAGCCTCTGGCTCTAATCACGTACTTCAATACAAAAAAAATCCCATTGGAATCCATGCATCCGGAACCTTGCATGTAGATCAGGGGGCCGGGCGCATGGATGGGGGGGTGGCGCCACCACTGTAGTAAAGTTTTCTGGGCCCTATAAGTTCAGCAGGAGGGCCCAGGGCAGAGAGAGAGAGACTTAATATATTTTTTTGGGAGCAGGTGATGTTATGATAAATGACTCGGCTCCCAACAGTCACTCCAGACCCTCGCGCCCTGTTTGTTACATACTTCTGATTAACTGTCAGTGACTGATGTGACCAGTGATGTGTGAACTGCAACAGTGAATGCCAGGCACAAATAGTGTAAAATAATATATATATTTTTTTAAAAGAACTAAGATGTAAACGCACCTCCAACATAACAAACTGTGTAAAACAAGCCAAATAACAAAATAGTGACACACAAAGAACAATTGCCTAAACTAAATATATACAGAAGGTAGGGAATGCCAAACCATAACCATAGCCGAGCCCGGGTCATACACAGGAGATCAGTCAGAGGGAGCTGGGGGCAAGACGGGGCAGGAACAGGGAACAGGAGACGGAGAGAGCAGGTAGGAAGGGATCAGGCTGCAAGACAGGGGTCCAGGAATGGATGCAGAATACAGGATACGGGATACACAGGTCAGGTGCACATGGAGACCAAAACACCAAGGCAATCAGCACATGACAGACATGATTTAAATATACTTCCTGCAATGAGCATCAGGTAATGACTAATGAGCTTCTGGTTGCTGAGAGACACCCGCTGGAGGACACTGGAACTGCAGCCCATGGATCCAGGAGCCACAGTGCCAACAGTAGGAGAGTCTTTTCCTGACAGCCCCCCCTCTAAGGAGCAGCCTCAGGATGCCCCAAACAGCAGTAGCTGAACCAGTCCATAAAAAACAGTCTTTCGTTACATAGGTCCAAGGTTAAAGTTCCTCGTAGGCTGAAGAAATGCCGGGTTCCAAGCAAGATGCCCTACTGCCAAGGTCTGCCAAGTGTCTTCCCACCCAGGTCAAGTAACTGGCTGAGTATCCCACTGTTGGGGTCAAGCGACTGGCTGGGTGTGCTGCTTGCCAAATTCGCTGAGATGTACAGAATTCCACGCTTCAAGTCCCTCAAAACAGCAGATACCCCAACGCTGGGGTCCCACAGATTATCTTCAAACTTAGCCCTGGGGTCATGTGACAATACCAAAATACAGACACCGATGTGTCTTGTCATAACTAAGTAGCTTGACTGGTTTCCAGGACCTGCTCTGCACATCAAAAGCCAACTAGGTCTTTCTGAGGCACTGGTTACCCAACCCGGGTGCCCTAGTACACCCGATGCTGTGGCAGTCGCTCCCGGATCATGGCAAGGCACAGATCATACTCTGCCATTCCCCAGGAGCTTGCCATGACAAGGGCCCTTAAGGCAAATGCAGCTATTAGTTACCAAGGGTATGTCTGGACCACCAGGCTTGGGTGCCATAGGAGCAACACACTGCCAGAGGGACTCGACCGAGGAAACCATCAACTGAATCTTAGGCCAAGCAGGTAATCCATATAAGGCACGTGATGGTTCAGAGCTTTCAGACCCAATAGCAGGTAGACACTTAGCCATTGCACAATAATCCAACTGAGCAGCTGGCATATAGTCAGTAAAACATGACTGTGTGGTAGGGAGAACATAAGCAAGATCATCAAACGTAGACTTGTCATTGGACAGCGACCCATCAGAGGCAGGCAGGTTGTAGGGCACAGAACGTCCAGAGGCAGGCTGGGCATCAGGGACCAGATCATCATGCTGGGCAGCAGGCAGAGGCACATCAGGCTGGGCAGTGGGCAGAGGCACATCAGGCTGGGCAGTGGGCAGAGGCACATCAGTTTGGGCAGCGGGCAGAGGCATATCAGGCTGGGCAGTGGGCAGAGGCACATCAGGCTGGGCAGTGGACAGAGGCACATCAGGCTGGGCAGCGGGCAGAGGCATATCAGGCTGGGCAGTGGGCAGAGGCACATCAGGCTTGGCAGCGGACAGAGGCACATCAGGCTGAGCAGTGGGCAGAGGCACATCAGGCTGGGCAGCGAGTGGAGGCACATCAGGCTGGGCAGCGGGCAGAGGCACATCAGACTGGACAACAGGCACTGGATCGTCAGACTGAACAATGGGTAGAGGCACATCAGACTGGACAACAGGCACTGGAGCGTCAGACTGAACAAGGGGCAGAGACACATCAGACTGGACAAAGGGCATCGGATTGTCAGGCTGAACAACAGGCTCTGGATCATCAGGCTGGACAGCAGGCTCCTTATCATCAGGCCGGACAGCGGGCACCGGATCATCAGGCTGGACAGCGGGCACCAGAAAATCAGGCTGGACAGTGGGCACCAGATCAGCAGGCTGGAAAGCAAGCTCCAGATCAGCGAGCAGGGCAACGGGCACCGGATCAGCAGGCTGGACAGTGGGCACCGGATCAGCAGGCTGGACAGTGGGCACTGGATCAGCAGGCTGGACAGTGGGCACTGAAACAGAAGGCTGGACAGTGGGCACCAGAACAGCAGGCTGGACAGAGGGCACCAGAGCAGCAGGCTGGACAGTGGACACCGGAACAGCAGGCTGGACAGCTGGCACTGGATCAGCAGGCTGGACAGCAGGCACTGGATCCACAGGCTGGACAATGGGCACCGGAACAGCAGGCTGGACAGTGGGCACCAGACCAGCAGGCTGGACAGCAGGCACCAGAACAGCAGGCGGGACAGCTGGCATAGGAACAGCAGGCTGGACAGCGAGCACAGGATTAGCAGGCTGGACAGCAGGCACAGGGACAGCAGGCTGGACAGCGGGCATCGGAAAACAGCAGGCTGGACCATGGGCACAGGATCAGCAAGATGAACAGTGGGCACAGGATCACCAGGATGAACAGCGGGCAAAGGAACAGCAGGCTGGACAGGTGACATTGGAACAGCAGGCTTGACCACGGACACAGGATCAGCAGGCTAGATAGCGGGCACAGGATCAGCAGCATAGGCAGCGGGCACAGGATCAGCAGCATGGGCAGTGGGCACAGGTTCAGCAGCCTGGACAGCAGACACAGGATCACCATGCTGGGCAGAGGGCATAGGATCAGCAAGCTGGACAGAGGTCACAGGGACAGCAGGCTAGACAGTGGGCACAGGGACAGCAGGCTGGACCATGGGCACAGGATCAGCAGGATAGCCAGTGGACACAGGATCAGTAGGCTGGGCGGCATGTTCGGGTCTGTCAGACGAAGGCCAAACCCCACTGGCAATCATGGAGGTATACTGAAGCAGATTGTCTGGTGTGAAGGAAGGCTGGAGCAGATCTGCTAGTGTGGTGGCAGGCTGGAGCAGATCGGCGGGTGTGGAGGTAGGCTGAAGCAGATCGGCTGGTGTGGAGGCAGGCTGGAGCAGATCGGCTGGTGTGGAGGCAGGCTGGAACAGATCGGCTGGTGTGGAGGCAGGCTAGAGCAGATCGGCTGGTGTGGAGGCAGATTTGGATAGTGGCAGGATTGTGCAAGATGGGAAAAACTTCAGTTTCTTTTTGAGTTTAGTCACCAAGGTTCTGCATGTGAATGCAGGGCTGGGAGCAGGGAGTGCAGCTGATGGAAGCAAAAAGCTGAGGGACAGTGAAAAAAGAGGGATCAGTTGCTAAGGAAGATTTCTGTGGGGTTGCTGTAGGCAATGGAGAAGAGGTATACCTCAATGGGTTAAAGGCAGGGTAGGTGCAGCAAGTGGAAACAGGGTACTGACACATAGTTGGTAGCAGGCTATACTGGGCTGCAACTGTGGCTGTTATGGATGATGGAGAGAGAGATATTTGAGAAGGCAGGTGTTTAACAGCAGGAATGGGTTGGTGCAAGTTGACTGGGGCTGAATGCAACTTATCTGACCAAGCCTGTAGTAATGGCTGAACAAAATTCAATTTACATGCTGCCAGTCTGACAAGAGACTGCACTGTGTTAAGACACTCCACAAGCACCTGTTGAGAGCATACTGAATAATACTCAAAGAAATGAGCCGAGTGTCAGGGAAATGGCCGTAGAGATGGCGATCCTGTCAGCAATCGTAAATGACTATAAAAGGACTATGGCTACTTGACTCAAGTGCTGGATTATAGTCAGCTCTCCTGCGTTTCTGAAGCCTGTATCTGTACTTGATTCCTGCTGTGACCCAGTTTGTTCTGACCTGCTACCTACTCTCCTGGATTATCCCACGGCTTGTACCTCTGACCATCCATCTGCCTATCTACTTGTGTTTGACCCTCGGTTTGTTGTAAGGACTTTGCTTCTGCCTCATTCCCTGTGCATGACCCTGGCTTGCCTTACAAACTCCGCTCCTGCTTAATCCACTGTGTATGACTCCGGCTTACCAATTGGACTCTGTCTCTGCCTAAACCACTGTGTTTGACCCTCAGCCTGCTCAGCGGCCTCTGCCTTGCCTGGGTGTTGGAACTGGGCCTTCAGTTTATACCCAAAGACTTGTTGTCTCTACCTGTCAGTCCTCAAACACCTGTTCGGGTGACCCTATGGACTCTGAGCGACCTGCTGCACCTTCCTGCTGTCGTGACCCTCAGCCGGGCCTTTACTTCTGCTGCCATACACCAGTGCTTCCAGAGTTCCTGTACATCTGTTCCTGGTCACAGTCATCGCCTCCTGCACCTGCCTGGCTATCCAGTTCCTGTCGGCCACCTGTGCTTCTTTGTGCAACATACCCTCTGTCTCACCCTCAGGGGTATAGCACACTCAGCCGCAAAGGGAGCCCCTCTCTGCACTTGGCTTTGGATCAGGTACGTGACACAGAGTCATCCTCCAATAAACAAACCAGTGATTCTATCTGAGCCATACTGAAGGGGGAAGAAAGTCATCACTGCCTTTAGGAGTACTGGACAAAGCCAACTCTGCACAGACTTGAATTAATGGCTGAACGTCACCAAACAACATACTGCCCTGATCAACTAGGGAATGAGCTAGACAAATGTATTCTAACAGCGGATCACTGGTCCACTCCTTCAGTATCTGGCAGCAATACTCATTCTCCTCTGTCACCAACAAGAAAAAGTATACAACCTCCTCTGGATGCATCTTGCCACAAACAACAGCAGAGCCAAGATGGCTTCCCTGTGCAGTCACTTCTGGTCAGGACTGACCTTGGTGTTATGTCAGTGACTGATGTGACCAGAGATGTGTGAACTACAACAGAGAATGCCAAGCACAAATAGTGTAAAATAATATAATTTATTTAAAAGATAAGTAGAGTTGAGCGAACACCTGGATGTTCGTGTTCAGCGGGTCCGGCCGAACTTCGCAAAAAAGTTTGGGTTCGGTACTGAACTTGACCCGGACCCCGAACCCCATTGAAGTCAATGGGGACCCGAACTTTTTGGCACAAAAATGGCTGTAAAAAAGTCCTGGCAAGAGCTAGAGGGCGACAAAAGGAAGTAATATGGGGGTAAGTGTAGGACAAGTGCCCTACAAAAAAACGGGGGTAGGGAAAATAACTTAAAATCAAATAAAAAAATAAAAATGGGAAGGGGGGTGGATGTGGAGTAGGAGCCTATAGGTTGACTAGGCCGTGACCGTGGCAGTGTAGGTGATGATTTTAGAACAATAATCTGTCCCTGCCCAGTTCAAGTCATGGCTTGGGTTTGAAAAAACGCTTCAAGCCGGCCTG
>BLSH010182892.1:83530-97021 GCA_018402905.1 Glandirana rugosa
GGTGTATACACTGTGAAAATGTGTCGGACCGTTGGCTCCCTGCATGTTGGGCCTCTGTATGTGGCCAGGCTGTGTAAAAGTGTCACATATGTGGTATCGCCATACTCGGGAGGAGTAGTAGAATGTGTTTTGGGGTGTAATTTGTGGTATGCATATGCTGGGTGTGAGAAATAACCTGTTAACATATGACAATTTTGGGGAAAAATAAATAAATAAATAAAAAATTAATTTTGCAAAGAATTGTGGGAAAAAATTACAACTTCAAAAAATTCACTACGCCTCTTACTAAATACCTTGGAATGTCTACTTTCCAAGAAGGGGTAATTTGGGGGGTATTTGTACTTTCCTGGCTTGTTAGGGTCTCGGAAAATGAGATAGGCCGTCAGTAAATCAAGTGTGATCAATATTCAGTGATTGGCACCATAGCTTGTAGACTCTATAACTTTCACAAAGACCAAATAATATACACTAATTTGTTTTTTCTTTACCAAAGATATGTAGCAGTATAAATTTTGGCCAAAATTTATGAAGAAAAATTACTAATTTTCAAAATTTTATAACAGAAACGAAGAAAAATTCATTTTTTTACAACATTTTCGGTCTTTTTTTAATTATAGCGCAAAAAATAAAAAACCCAGCGATGATTAAATACCACCAAAAGAAAGCTCTATTTGTGTGAAAAAAAGGACACAAATTTCATATGGGTACAATGTTGCATGACTGAGTAATTGTCATTCAAAGTGTGAGAGCGCTGAAAGCTGAAAATTGGTCCGGTTGTTAAGGGGGTTTAAGTGCCCAGTGGTCAAGTGGTTAAATTAGACTTTTCCTGACATTAACACGTTTATTGCTTTTGTTCATTTATTACCCACTTATTGTGAATCATTTGTTTAATAAAGATTTATTAGGAGAATTCCGCGGTGTGTTCCCCTCCCCTTCCTGGGGATATGAACTGCTTTTAGGGATTTCTATATCCCTACATCCTTTCCCAGTTGTGGTACATTTTTCTGGTCATTCTGATGGAACCCCCCTTTTTTTGGGATGAGTCGTACTCCTGCCTTTGATCTTGACTTCACACATAGGTCTTGAGATCCATGTTCAAATTTCTCCCCTTCTTTGTACATACTCCTGACCCCTGCACACTGTATTATTATTATTATAGAGGATTTATATAGTGCCAACAATTTGTGCAGCTCTTTACAAAATGAAAGCAGGCAGTATGTTATATACTCCCAAAACCAGCATTCTGTATGTAGGCTCAAATTTTAAGCTCATCCTACTGTTAGCACACTTTTGCCACACCCACAATTCACCACTGATGATGCTTCATTATTGTCATCTGGGTGTCCAAGGAGCCTTGTCAGGTAGGCTGTACAGGGCTCCAGATTTTCTAATGGCAGCCCATCATTTTAGTGACATGATCATATGATTTTACAATCAATTTGATAAAATAATTCAATTTGTTTCTGGAATCTATGTATTAATATCTAATGTTATTCATAAAGTATATGTATTGAAACTGTACTGTCTACCCTCGTGTTTTAAAGCACTGTGCAAACTGTCAGCGCTGTATAAATTCTGTATAATAATAACAACAATAATATATGTGTTTTTTTCACACTGCTTTCTCTTTTTTCATATAAGGCCCCTTTCACACCAGTGCACCAATCGAGTCCGCCTGCCCGTTTTTCAGGCTGGCCTGATCAGACCACCCATTGTTCTCTATGGAGCAGTGGATGCAAGCGGACATGTGTTCACTATCACCAATCCAGTCCACTAAAAACAGACAGAAAGAAAAAATCCACCTGGTGGATCGGATGACAATCGGATGGAAATGGACAGGCAGTCCCTTTTCCATCCGACCGCCCCATAGAGAACATATCAAAATGCTCACTCTCCTGTGCTGTGTGGTAAGTCCCAATGTGCTATCGGACTCTTATCTTGACATGTTAGTATATGTGGATAATGCACACCTCGCTGCCTTCCAAAGACTGGCAGAGTCCACATGAAGTGAAAGCATAGAAGAACACAGAGGGCGCATAGGCCTAGCGCATTATCCTCAATACATTTTTTTTAGCCCTACCCACCTTTTGATCGCATTGGGCACTATGAAATGATGAGATTGACCCATAAAAGTGTACTACTATTTGAGTCAGTACACCATATATAAGCATGTGAAATGGACATGTTCTGTAGGCTCTGAAGAAGAGGGAAATCTTAAGACGCGATAGCTGATGTGACTACAAGTGTTGTGGATTTTCGCATATAGATTTCGCAGTGGATGATTTTATGATAATGCTATAACACAAGTATTGGTTTGTGAGTATATTCACCTCTATTTTATTAAATAAAAGCATGTATCGAGGATAATGCACTAGGCCTATGCGCCCTCTGTGTTCTTTTATGCTTTCAGCCCCATAGAGAATAGAGGTCTGTGTCTGCTGTGCATAGCGGAGCAAACACAGACCTGTCATCTGCCTGTACAGTGGGGAGCAGTGGAGAGGACCCCCGCTGAGCAGACGGATCCTCTTGGACAGATTCCGCTCCGCCTGAAAGGGGCCTAAAGTTCCATACACACGGGTGCGACGGTCATACGACCAGATGTCCAAAATCGTATGTTGGCTGTTGTGTCTTGCGTACTGACATGCACTAAGCGATTGTACAACCAAGCCTAACATAGTGATGTGTTACGAACGTATAACGAGGAAGTTCAGGTGCATGTGATTTATGAATTAGGAACATAGGCTTCCCAGAAAGGAAACTTCCGGGCGTTCCTGACTTCTGAGCATGCGTGTTTTGCACGTACAGCTTTGTTGGACCAACTTCTCTGTACACACTGTACAACAGTCGTACAACCGCTTGTTGTACAACCAAAGTTTTCTAGTCTGCTCATCCAACTTCAGTTGTACAACCATTTTACGGCGGCTGTTGTAATCGTGCGTACTAACAGTCGGATGATCGTACAACAAGCTGGTTGTACGACCGCTGTTGTACGACCGTTGTACAATGTGTATGGGGCTTAAGACTTAATTACAGGTAGAGTATAAACAGAGAGGTGTCTAAAAATTCCATTCAGTTCTCAGTTGTAGAGTAATTTTAAAGACTATCAGAGCTTGGAAAAGTGAGCTACATCTCACCTTTAGCATTGCATGGACTCTGTCCATTCCCTTTCTAATGCCAGTCTTAAAAAATGTAGCCACACATACATGTTCTAGTCTTCTCAATAAAATTTCTAGATCCAGGCAGACCAAAAAAATTCTATTTCAATTTTCCTGGGAGCAAAAGATCCAGGCAGGGTTCTTTCAGTCTTTCTGGATCAATAAGGTATTTTGAGGATGCTGAATCCCACCATGTATGGTTGAAGAATATGGTTTGAGTGTAGAGTGGAGGTGAACTCTGGACTGACATTAGCCCCCCCAGGGTAAAGCCTCGTACACACGGGTGCAGCGTTTGTACAACCAAACGTCCAACTTTGGTCCAAGTTGGAAGTTGGCTGTTGTGTCTCGCGTACTGACATGAACTAAGCGATTATACGACCAAGCCTAACGTAGTGACGTGTAATGAGCGTATAAAGAGGAAGTTTAGGTGCATGTGATTTGTGAATTAGGAACGTAGGTTTCCCAGAACTGACACTTCTGGGCGTTCCTGACTTCTGAGCATGCCTGTTTTGCACGTACAACTTTGTTGGACCATCTTCTCTGAACACACGGAACAACGGTCGTACAACCGCTTGTTGTACAACCAAAGTATTCTAGTCTGCTCATTCAACTGCTGTTGTACAACCATTGTACGACGGCTGTTCTAATGGCACGTACTAACGGTCGGATGATCGTACAACAAGCTGGCTGTACGACCGCTGTTGTACAACCTTACGGTTGTACAACCTCTGTGCCATGTGTATGGGGCTTTAAGGCCCATACACACGGTATGACGGTTGTATGAAAATGGTCGTACCACCGCTTGTTGTACGATCATCCAACCACTAGTATGCGTGATTAGAACAGCCGACGTACAGCGGTCGTACAACAGAAGTTGGATGCGCAAACAAGAAAACTTTGGTTGTACAACAAGCGGTCGTACGACTGTTGTACCGTGCGTACAGAAAAGTTGGTACAACAAGTTGTACGTGCAAAAACACGCATGCTCAGAAGCCAGGAACGCCCGGAAGTGTCCGTTCTGGGAAACCTAAGTTCCTAATTCACAAATCACATGCACCTGAACTTCCTCGTTATACGCTCGTAACACGTCACTACGTTCGGCTTGGTCGTACGATCGCTTTGTGCACGTCAGTACGCAAGATACAACAACCAACATACGATTTGGGTAGTTCGGTCGTACGACCGTCGCACCGTGTGTACGAGGCTTTAGAGGTGGTTTGGAAGCTGTATTCTTGTGGGTTTGCAGCTTTCTAATGTCAACCCTAGTTATACGTTTTAAAGCGGTTTCTGTAATACTCATATACTACACAAACAGGATCTTTTTATTTTATTGTTTTTCATTACCTTCTATAATTTGTGTATATTTAATTGCTGCTTTTTCACTTTACAGATTGTTTGCTTTTCATGATGGTTATTATTATGATTGGAGTTGATTATCTGCAATATAAATATTTGCAGGGAAAATACATAAACAATGTTTTAATTACATGTAATTGACTGCTTTCATTTAGTGGGATAAACAAATAAGTCCACATGACCCTGGGAAAAACAACACGGCTAATACCATTTGTTTTATTTCTAGTGGACAATCTGTGGAATGTATTGATTTCATGTGCATGTCAGGATTTTATGAGTCATGGGTGTACTGTAAATTGTTCACATTCACACTATCTTGCAAAGCATTGGCCATATAACTAATTGCTTATCTCTATGAGTATTTCTATCCTTGTATAACCTGAGGATGACCTAGTCATGAGAATGTAACATTATTACAGACCTCTTTGTGATATATATTTATATATACACACACACACACACAGTTGTGCTCATAAGTTTACATACCCTGGCAGAATAGAATTTATGATTTCTCGGCCATGGTTCTTGCCACTGGTATATGTTTTATTTATTATTATTATTATTATTATTATTATTATTATTAAGCTGATTTTATATTTTTAACACAAAAAAGTAGATGCATACTGTAGCACTCTCTTTCTCTCTCTCTCTCTCTCTCTCTCTCTCTATATATATATATATATATATATATACTGCATAGAGAGAGAGCGAGAGAGTGCTACAGTTTGCATCAACTTTTTTGTGTTAAAAAATAAAAAATCAGCTTAATAATGATAATAATAATAATACATAAAAAATATACCAGATACCAGTGGCAAGAACTTTAACATGTTAAAAAAATTGTCAGTCATTGTAAGTGTCATTTTAGCATAGGGTTCTTAGCTCTAAAGACCAGGACACTATATAGAAATTGTATGCTCTTCCATGTTTGAATGGCTAGATTATACTGACCCTTAAGCTTCAACCCTAAGTCACTGTCCCCAACAAGTTTGGTGAATAGTATTTAAGACTTCGGAATTACTGTACATTCTTCTATTTAAAGTAGGGAAAAATGTTGTTGATTCTATTGTTGATTCTGTTATGATAAACTGTGATGGGAATCCTTAAGTTCTTTTTTATTGATGTCATAAGTACAATATGAAGCTCTAGTGTGTTCTCTCTCTTTTTACCACCATATGGCTAGTGTGATTTTCCACTAGAATTTTCATAAAATCGATTTAAATAATATAATACGTACTGAAACATGTTGTAATATTAGTAAACTGTATTATTTCTGCATTTTTTTCATACTGTTTTAATTATTTAGTTGTTTTGTGTCTCTTGTAATTGTTTGTGACTGAAGCGATCCCTGGGGAACATTGTGGCATGCATTGTATATAAGGATTATTACCAACATCACACTCCAGCCTCTTTCCTCAATGATGTCTGTTTAGAAGAAACGCGTTGGCCGAGGATTGGGAGGCGACGTCATCATGCACGCTGATGTAGTCTGCGACTGTACTGATTTCTGTGTTTTGATGTGCTGGTTTATTATTTCTGTTATGTGAGTTGCTTTCTAATTGATTGAATCTCTTTTTAAAAATCATATCATGCTATGTGATTTATTTCCTTTTTTAATATTTTTACAGTATTGTGAGCACTATTAAGGATTACTGTGTAATTGTGCCATTGGAAGGAGTTGTAGCTACGTGGCAGCCAGGCATGTGTGATCTCTGTTTGAGACCTGTATATCTGTGAGTTTGCAAACAATGCTGGGGCAAGTTTGGAGCACTTTTGTTTACTGTGGTGGCACTTTTTCCATTTTCACTGGTTTACTCCATTACCCATAAGAACATTTTTGGATTTAATTACACCTTGAGACTTTCACTTAAATCTGTCTGTATTTTATGTAATACTTATATGTAATTTTTGCGCTTTGGTATGGCATAAATTTCTTTTGATTTAAAGGAGTAATGCACCTATTTATGTTTGTTTATTTTATATCTTGTATTCAAATTGCTGGGTGCTTCTATTATATATTGTACACCAATTGCAGGGATTTGTTTCGGTATCTTAGATTTGCCGGTTTGTAATCCTGCAACAGTGCAGTCACAAAATCCCCCCTGGTCACTATTATATCTTATTTCTTGTACTGGGGCAGTTTCCTCTAACCCCCCACCCATGACTGCTAGTGGGAAGTTTTTAAGTACCTATGACAGAGTTGTCAACATCCTTCTCAAGTTCAGGCAAAATAGAGAGGTCATTCATTTCAGACCGATTTTAGAATTGGCTACCTGTTCCCCCCCCCCCATAGTCCCCAAACACAGAAGCTCAGTATTACACTAGCAAGTCCTTAACTATACCTATGACATGCTTTACAGTTCCACTAGCTGTCTCCATTGTAAGCACCACAGTAGAGTAGTCCACCAGACTTACATGGACCAGTATGGCAAGGCTTCCACGGTCTAATAGTATTTTTATCGTGTGTCATTCTATTATGATAGTACATATCTGCCTTCCAGTCTCAGTATCTAAGTATAAAGCATGGTTAGGCTTAGCAAATAGTAGCATGTACCTCCCAATGTCATATTGCATAAGCTTATGTAATATGGGACATTTGTCAGCTATATGTCCCATCCCTTGACACTGACATATACCATGCCTCTCTCAAGGAAAAAACTTTGATCTAGGAGGCTGCTAATATCTGGCACCCATGAGTGTCTTACCCCCCTCATTAAGAACATGTTTACCCCTTTGATAAAAAGACTTACGTGATTTTGAGGTTTTCATTTTTCCAGCTTGACTGACAGATCCCACTGATAGTCCTATCAGTATATTGCTTCACAAGGGGCACCAGCTCAACTATACTTGGGGTCTATGTGACTAATGTGATGCAGCACCATAATAGGCAAGCCTCTCCTGTGACAGTTGCAGACCACTCACTTCACAATCTCAGCAGACTTGAAGGACTCCAACTTCAACCACTTGTTTGTAAGTTTAACCGCTTGCCGACCGCTGATCGGCAAATGACGGCGACAGTGTGGAGCTCCTGCGCAAATCGGCGTCATATGACGGCGGCTGCGAGATCGCGCCCAGTGAGCGCGTGCGCACCGCCGGAGGCGTGCCCTTACGCTCACTGTGTCCGGGGAGGGCCAGGGAGTGGGTGCGGCGGATTCGATTTCCGCCGGCCACCTGCGATGCCCCCCCCCCCGGAGTAAAAGAACGGAGGTCCGTGTAAGTAAACACGGACCTCCGTTCTGTGAGGGGGGAAGGGCTGTGATCACAGCCTTCCTCTACATGGAAGCTGTGATCGCTTCCCTTCCCCAGCTAGGGCAGTCCCCCCACAGTTAGAACACGCCCAGGGAACACAGTTAACCCTTAGAGCGCCCCCTGCAGGTTAACCCCTTCACTGTCAATGGCATTTACACAGTAATCAGTGCATTTTTATAGCACTGATCGCTGTATAAATGCCAATGGTCCCAAAAAAGTGTCAAAATGTTCCGACATGTCTGCCCAAATATCGCAGTACCGCTAAAAATCGCAGATCTCCGCCATTACTAGTAAAAAATAAAAAAAAAATAAAAACCCCAGAAATGAATTCTCATCATCCGTAAAGGCGACCACTTTTGCGCAAACCAATCAATAAACGGCGATTGCGATTTTTTTTATCACAAATATGAGGAAGAATATAAATCGGCCAAAACCGATGAAAAAAAATTTTTTTATATTTTTTTTTGGATTTGTATTTTAGCAAAAAGTAAGAAATTTGGGTTTTTTTGCAAAATTGTCGCTCTTCTTTTATTTATAGCGGCGATCAGAAATGACGCAGCTGTGATCAAATAACACCAAAAGAAAGCTCTATTTGTGGGAAAAAAAGGACGCAAATTTCGTTTGGGTACAACATCGCATGACCGCGCAATTTTCAGTTAAAGCGACGCAGTGCCGAATCGCAAAAAGGGCTCTGGTCCTAAAGGGGGAAATCCTTCCGGGGCTGAAGTGGTTAAACAAATCATACATCTGGGACCTTGCATACTTCCTAGGACCCTATTCCCATGTGAATATAGGCTACACTCAGATGGCCATGGTAATCCCCAGCATAGCTAGGATTTCTTTTTTGAATTCAGGATACCCCTTGCCATTTTGAAGTATTAAGGTAAAGTAGGCCTTTTGGGGTTTCCACTATACAAAAGGTCCCACCACCGCCATCACTTGCACCACTCCACCCCCACTACCACTATCACCACCGCCACCAAGAAAGAAAAAAAAAAAGAGAAATAAAAAAGGTGCTAGCATATAAGCCCACTGCTTTTTGTTTTTTATTGTTTAATTTTGGATAGAGTGGAGAGGGATTAGAACACTTAGTTAAGGGGTTCACATTTTGCTGGTTAGCATTTGCCAGTATGAGCTGTTTTATAAGCTCCTTTAGTTTATTCAACAATATATGTTTATATCTGCTGCTTAAACCTAGTTGTAAAGGGGGTAGGCTCAACTGGTATTGATGGTAACAAACAATCTGTTAATCAGGTACAGCCAGGGACAGTCTAAGGAGGTATGTCCTGCACTTTTATTCAAGATGGTAAAAAACAAATGCAGTCCTAGTGCAGGAGGGAGTATTACACCAACTAATGAACCGGCTGCTTATCCGAGGAAGCAACTGAACCTAGGTAAGTTGCTAACTAACTCTAAGCATCATTCAGTTTGCACAGGTTAAGGCCTGTGGATAACTGAGACTAATAATGAGGTTTGGTTACCAGATAAAACATGGACCTAGGAAAGGAGGTTTTATCCTTTGCAAAGCCTTTCAGCACCAGGACCCAAAACACACCTATTAAGTTTCTGATAAAACAAAAAGCTTGTTTTCTCAACATCAGCCATAAACCCCAGAGCCACTCACCATGAGCAGGTGTTAAAAGCCTAGGTGACACATGCACAACATCCACAATCCTGCCAACCAATGCACCGCAGTATACAGTATATTTGAACACCATTCTTCCAACAGTGAAAAACCTTTCCTACTTACAAACGGTGTTATAGCACCAGTTTTTTTTTATAACTACAGTATATAGTGTATTTCTGAGAGTTGTTCAAGAGAACACTCAGAGTAAATTCATACCCCAAGCCATGCTTTTCAGTAAATGTTTTTTTGGCCCGCCTTTAATGTAGAACTATAGCCAAAACATTTTTTTTGTTTTGGATGAAGCAAGGGAGGGTTATAACCCCTGTTAGAATTCTTTCCCCATCTGTATCCCATTGCAAAGATTTACCTTCACTTCCTGTCCCATAGCCCAACAATAAGTGAGACGAAATCCATGCAAATTAAAGGAATTCCTTGGGGACCCCCAGGTCACCAGAACTAGTATTCCCATTGGAAGAGTTCCCTTCTATTACTTTTCTGGGGACAACCCAAAAAACAGGACAAATAGAGAGGGTGAATCTCCTTAATGGAGACACAGACAGCAATAAAAACTGACAAGTGGTCTAATACCTCTCCACTCTATCCAAAATTAAAAAATAAAAATAAAAAAAGTTTTACCTTTAGTTATATTTTAAAGTATAAGTTCACCTTTACAGAAAATCTGTAAGGTTTACTTATGGAGCCCCTCCCCATCCCCCACAGTCCTGCTGTACTGGAGTCCCTCAATCCCCCGCTAAAAGACACCAGGACGCCGCTTCACAGGTCCAAGGATTCTAAATCCCTGCGGCTTAATTATCTATTAATTTCTCTCAGGATTATTATTATTATATATTATATATTATTAATTTAATTTCTCTCAGGATGTACAGATAGGAGGCATTATAATTGGTCAGTGTGAGCACATGGATGGCGCTGACCAATCAGAATCCTTCTAGCCCATCCTGTCAGTGCTGAAGGAGAAGAGAGAAAGTCAGGAGGATTTAAAATCCCTGGACCGGTGAAGCAGCCAAGGATTGTGAGACTCTGGTCTGTAAGTGACACATACCTGACGGGTGAGCCTGGCATGCAGCAGGAAGGCCTCATGTGCAACCCCGGCTAAAGGGCCACCAATGTTATGAACAGTGACCATAAGAGCCAAGTGGTGTAAGAGTGCCTGTATCGTCTCTGATGCAGCTGATGATCTCTCAGGGCAGACCAGCAGGTAACAGCAGGTGCAGTCAGTTCTACAGACAGGAAGCAGAAAACAGGAAGCTGAAGATGCAAAGCTGTGGAGACACTGGATACATGGTCAGACAAGCCAGGTTTGGTAACAGATGATCAATCAGACACAAGCGGCAGGCAGAGCATGGTCAGTATACAGGCAACGGTTCGGCAACAGGATATCAGTCAATGTAGAGAAAAGCGTGGTCACAAGGCAAGCTGGGGTCGGGATAACAGAAGTCAATCGTAGTCAAAAAGGCCATGTCAAAACAGTAAACAGATCAGAGCTCAACAAGTAGTCACAGGACAGGTATGAGCTGAAGATCATATAGCAAAGTTTCTGTGCAGCTAAGGTGTTTAAATACAGCAGTTTGGCTCCAATCACTGCAATCAGTCTGCACTAGTGTTAACCCTTAGGTGACCAACAGTTTTTTCTTCTGTGGGTGGCTACGGAAATAGACATCAACCAACTCTCTAGGGTGCACATCCTGTTCCACCTCCCAAGAGTTCTCCTCCTGGCCATAGCCCTTCCAATTAACCAGGTACTGTACCTGATTCCTTCTCCTACAGTCCACAATAGTCTCCATTTTATATTCTTTGCCATTGATGGTCACAGGTTCTGGTGGTCTGGAGGCTCTGTCTGGGAAGGAATCAGGCACTGCGGGTCTAAAAAGACAAAAATGAAAAACGGGATGGATTCGGAAGGACTCATATGAGACATAATTTATCCTTCATTTGACTGGGAATGGTCCCACCAATCTTGGTGGCAGTTTCTTAGAAGGGCACACTAATGTAAGATTATGTAATCACCAGCCCAGCTATACCTGGTCTCCAGGGTGGAGGATCAGTTCTCCCCTTCTTTTCCTGTCATAGGCAATTTTGTTTTCTGATAGTGCTTTGGTGATCATTTCCTGTAGCAACTTGTTGTTGTGATGAAGAAGCTCCACGGTGTTTTGAGCAGCAGGGACTGTAGCATCTGGAATAAAGTAAGACAAAAAGGAAGGGTGGAAAACATAGTTAGAAAAGAAGGGGGACTGACCTGTGGCAGAGTGGCTTGCATTATTATATGCAAACTCCGCTAGTGGCAGTAGCTACAACCAGTCATCCTGGGAGGAGGTGAAGCAGTGGATGTACTGCTTCAACATCTGGTTGGTCCACTCCGTCTGCCCATTGGTCGGAGGGTGGTAGGTGGAGGACAGGGACCTTTCAATGTTGAGGGCCTCACATAGGGCTTTCCAGAAACGGGATGTGAACTGGACCCCCCGGTCAGATAAAATGTTCACTGGGATTCCGTGAAGCCTCACCACCTCTCTGATAAATACCCTGGCCATCTACATAGCTGAAGGGGAACCCTTCAATGGTACGAAGTGAGCAATTTTGGACAGTCGGTCAACCACCAAGAAGATGGCCATGCACCCTTCTGAAGGTGGAAGTTCCATGATAAAATCCATGGCAATCATAATCCACAGACTGTCAGGAACTAGCAGAGATCGGAGTTGACCCCAGGCTTGTTTTCTAGGGCTTTTACTGAGGGTGAAGATTGTACATGAGTTCACATACCTTCTACAGGTATCTTCCAGGTCTGGCCACCAGAATGTACATCTCAGGAGGTCAAACGTCTTGTAGACTCCGAAATGACCTGCAAGGGGGTGATCATGGCACAGACCTAATAAGGGTACACAAACACTTTCAGAAATACATTGTTCTTGTTCCAGAGCAATCTGTCCCGGTGCACCAATTTGACCCCTGGAGGGCTAGGAACGTCTCTTGAAGCCTGCTTCATCTGGGTGAGGAGATCTTTAGAGTTGAGCGAACTTCTGGAAGTTTGGGTTCTGCTTGTTTGGTCGAACTTCGGGACAAAGTCCGGGTTCGGGTCCGGACAGAACCCAAACTTTGTCCCGGACCCCGAACCCCATTGAAATCAATGGGGACCCGAACTTTTAGGCACAAAAATGGCTGTAAAAAAGTCCTGGAAAGTCCTAGAGGTCTGCAAAAGGAAGGAAAATGGGGCTAAGGGTGGGACAAGTGCCTTACAAAGAAATGGGGACAGGGAAATAACTAAAAGCATTTTTTTAAAAAAATCAAAAATGGAGGTGGATGTGGACCATCTTCAAACTGTGTCTGAAAAATATTAATTAACGGTAGAAGCCATATCACTGTTCTAAAATCATTTTCAAACTGTGTGAAAAAAGTATAAATAAGCCAAGAGAACCCATATCACTGTTCTACAATCATCTGGAAACTGTGTGTTAAACTTTAACTAAAACCGGGAGAACCCATACTACTGTTCTACAATCATCTGGAAATTGTGTGTTAAACTTTAACTAAAACCGAGAGAACCCATACTACTGTTCTACAATCATCTGGAAACTGTGTGTTAAACTTTAACTAAAACCGGGCGAACCCATATCACTGTTCTAAAATCATTTAAAAACTGTGTGTGAAACTATAGCAGAGCGAATCCATATCACTGTTCTAAAATCATCTAAAAACTGTGTGTGAAACTATAGCAGAACGAACCCATATCACTGTTCTAAAATCATCTAAAAACTGTGTGTGAAACTATAGCAGAGCGAACCCATATCCCTGTTCTTCTCTCTGCTATAGTTTCACACACAGTTTTTAGTTTTTTGGAACAGGGATATGGCTTCTCCCAGTTTTAGTTTAAGTTTAACACACAGTTTCCAGATGATTGTAGAACAGTAGTATGGGTTCTCCCGGTTTTAGTTAAAGTTTAACACACACATATTTATTCGGCCCTCTTGGGTATAGTGACAAGATGTTAGTGGACCTTTGACACACAATTTGAAATTGATTTTGGCCCTCTTGGGTATGATGACAAGATGTTAGTAGACCTTTGACACACAATTTGAATTTGATTTTGAC
>BLSH010182892.1:169825-181909 GCA_018402905.1 Glandirana rugosa
AAAAGGTTCTGACCCGTGGGAAAACTCAGGAATCCCAAAGTTTCGTCCTTCCCATCTCCTCAGGAATACTCGTACCTCCAACATACTTACCTATCTCCACACCTACACTACCTGGCCTACAGACAACCCCACACATAGGCTGGTAGAGAACCCTTGGACAGAGACGGGAAAATAAAGTAGGTTATGTTATGAGAGTATTTTTAAAGGGATTGGACCGGGTCTTCCTCACCACAATTAAAGTAACCCACTTCCCAATTAGAGGTGGGCCAATCCTGCAGGGAAGACTCATAGAACAGTGACGGGGATCTTGGTGGGCCCTCCAACAGACATCCGGTCCATCACATCCACACCTCTATCCATTCATACAACCTCCATGCTCATAAGGACTCCTCTACCCTTCCTGCTTTGAAACCCTAAGGACTCAAAAGGGTGCCCAGTCTTGGAAAATTGCAGCCATATTGAACTTTGGTAACTATTACAATAGACCAGTAACTACTTTTAAAAGTATAATGATATTGTCTAGTTTTACCGTAATTTGAATTGTTTTTCTGAATATGACTTATTGAACCATTGTTTATTATCAAGTACAGTCAGATAGGTACTTCTCTCGAATTCGTAACACTTGGTAGATTTTTCTCTAAAACGTACATTATTTTTATTATTCTAATTTTTGTCATTTTATCCTTTTGACATAGCAGACATCCAATTATTATTTCACGATATTGATCACTTACTTAACTGCAGTAAAGTAACGGTTACATTTGTGAAATATCGATGCTCTGTCTAATTGTCATATTTTTGGTTACGAATTTCATAGAGAGGTCTTACAAATTGTGTACTTAAAAAGAGTATTAATATTCCCCATTAGCGGGTATGTCCGCTATCTTTAATTTTATGTAGTATTGTTTGTGTCCGCCTTTATATAACTATGTTTGTATGAATACATGTCTGACTAATAAATATCCTATTTTTTTAGTCTGTGTTCATATTGGTTGATCCTGTATCTTAAAGGTACTCTCGTTTAAAAGAACTAAATACAAAAAGACCGTGCGGGAAAAAGTTTCCTAAAAAGCACGACAAGACATATAATATGCAGGGTAAAAGAGTAATTCTTATAGTACTGACCTTGGAACCTTACTCGTGCGCTGGGGTGGGAGTATAGAGCTTCCAAGACTCCTAAAAATTTGGGGCCGAATCTCCATTTTCTCATTACTGAAAACATATATTGCCATGATAATGTATCGAATGCCTTATGGAGGTCTATAGATAATATATAAAAAAGAGACCATAGGATAGGCGCAGATCACAGAGATTATTATTTGGCGACCGGAAGGAAGGAAAAAAAAAAAGAAAAAGTTAATTGTCCTGCTGGGTATGCTGCCTGGATGTGCTCTGGGGATGGAGCATGGATGTGTGCATAGAAAAAAGGAGGGGGAGGGGGAATCCTTACGGCACTTCCAAGCAGGAATGATGGTTGTTGTGAACAATGTTAATATTTCACAATACTGTGGGTTGTGGGTCGTTATCCAGAGGGTTACCTGATTAACTGATGTTTAGGACAAATGTTTCTGGGACAATCCAAGTTCGTTGTGAAAAAGTCTAAAATTTATTGACAATTCATAAAATAGATAAAAAGGTTAAAAGCAGCACTTACATCAGAAAGTAGCCTGTCACCACATGAGAGCCACATGAGAACCAGGGTGTACCAACATGGAGGGGTCCCTTCCAGACTGACACTGGACGCGTGGTGTGGCTGAGATGGTGAGGATGGAAGGAGCCAATGGAGGTGTGCTGCCAGGCAGGGATATGGAGGCTCTTTGAAGGTGAGCTGCGTGGCTGCAGCTATCCGGGTGTGTGTGTCCAGTGCGGATGGATGGCCCTGGTGTGGAGGAGGATCAGCGTTGCGGTCCGCGATTACGTCACTCGTCGGGCCGCCTCTGCCGGTCTTTGTGATGGACAAGGTCAGGGGTACTTTCTGACAGTGCGGCTGTGGAGGAAGACTGGCCCCGTCACGATGACTACATGTTTCGCGATAGCCGCTTTGTCGAGTCACGTGACGGGACGGGACCAATGGATATTTAAAGGAAAGGGGAGGGGCCCACAGCTAATTGGAGAGCCAGAAGTGACTATGGGCTATGTTCTTGCTGTGGGGAATCTGTTAACCCCTCCATGTTAGAGCCCTTTACAATAAAGGTGTAAAATTAAAACATGGTTAAATTACAATGTAACACATAAATCACAGTATGCAGCTGTTATTGTATTAATTCTAAATTGAAGGACAATTAATAAAAAATTCCAAAAAAAAAAAAAACTTTTCAAAAAAATTAATAAAAAAATTTTTTTAAACCAAAACCTGAATATTACCAAAAGAAATTAAGATTAGGGAAAATGATTAGATGAGATGATTTGTTTCCATTTCCTCATTCAGCCCTTTTGGGGCCAAAGTATCTAAATGAAAATCCAGTAAACTTCTTTTTTATATAGTTGAATGAACTTTTCTTGTTCCTAGAGGCTTTTGTCTACTATTTGTTCTATTGCGAGTTCTTGTAGGCGCCTAAAGTCTTTTCTGTGATGTGTTAGGAAGTGCCTTGGTACACTGTGCTTATCGTCACCTGCTTTGATGAATTTCCTATGTTCGCCTATTCGTTTACGGAATGGGCGTATGGTCCGACCTACATATAACAAATTGCAGGGGCAACAAAGCACATATATGACAAAGCTGGATGAACATGTAATAAATTGTTTAATATGGAATACTTCGCTTTTTTTATCAGTAAATTTAGACGTACCATGTATGATACACTGGCATGTTAAACAGGCCCTTTTGCGGCATTGAAAGATTCCGGTGTGGTCATCAAAATAAGACCGAATGTCTGGTCTCCGAAGTTTCTGTTGGGGATTGAGCCTACTTGGGGCAATGAGATTTTTTAGGGTCCTGGCCTTTCTAAAGGTGATTTGTGGAGCGTCTGGTAATGAATCGGATAGGACTGGGTCCAACTTGAGCAGGTTCCAATGTTTACAGATGATACTTTTGATTCTTTTATGCTGGTCATTGTAACTTGTAATGAATCTAACTTGGTTGTGTTCCTGAGTGAATATAGACTGTTTGGAAGGGGGAGGGGCTAAATGTTTTTTGAATGATTCTTCAAGTAGTGCTTTGGGAAATCCTTTTTCCCGAAATGTGGTCATTAGTAGGTTACCATGCTTGATATAATCTTCGTCTTTAGTGCAATTCCTACATAATCTTCGGAATTGACCTCCCGGGATGTTCTTACGCCATGAAGGGCGGTGGCAGCTTGAATAATGCAAGTACGAGTTGCCACTCGTTGGTTTACAGTGGTTTTGTGAGACAATTTTTCTAGCTTCATGTGAGAGCTCAAGGTCAAGAAAGATAAGCTTGTGGGGATCAATCACATGTGTGAAACCTAGGCCTAATTGGTTGTCATTACAGTAGGCCACAAATGACAAAAACTGTTCGGTGGATCCGCTCCAGATGATTATAATGTCGTCAATATAATGACCATAATAAATGATATGCTGGGTGTAGGGGTTTTGGTGCCAAATTGCTGACTCTTCCCAGTATCCCATCGTTATATTGGCATAACATGGGGCAAAATTTGCCCCCATAGCAGTTCCTTGTAGCTGGAGATAAAATTTATTTAGGAAAGTGAAATAATTGTGTTTAAGGCAAAACTCGGTTCCTTCGATTACGAATCGAGCTTGCCGTGGATTGATGGAGAAATCTTTATTTAGAAAATATTGCAAGGCTCTGAGTCCAACTTCATGAGGTATGGATGTGTATAGAGAACACACATCTAGAGAAGCCCACAAGTAACCATCTTCCCAGGCGTATTGTTGGAGGATGTCGATGAGTTGACTGGAATCCCTAATATATGCAGGAAGATTGGTAGCTATGGGTTGAAGAAATCGGTCAATATAGTGGGATAGGCCACTGATAAAGCTATTGGTACTGGCCACAATCGGTCTTCCAGGTGGGTTTTCTAATGATTTGTGCACCTTTGGAAGATGGTAGAAGAATGGGTGCTGACAAATTCAGGTAGGATAAATTGTTTTTCTTTTTTGTCTAGCACTCGATCTTCAAAGGCGTTTGACAACCAATTAGGCATAGGTTTCACACATGTGATTGATCCCCACAAGCTTATCTTTCTCGACCTTGAGCTCTCACATGAAGCTATAAAAATTGTCTCACAAAACCACTGTAAACCAACGAGTGGCAACTCGTACTTGCATTATTCAAGCTGCCACCACCCGTCATGGCGTAAGAACATCCCGGGAGGTCAATTCCGAAGATTACATAGGAATTGCACTAAAGACGAAGATTATATCAAACATGGTAACCTACTAATGACCACATTTTGGGAAAAAGGATTTCCCAAAGCACTACTTGAAGAATAATTCAAAAAACATTTAGCCCCTCCCCCTTCCAAACAGTCTATATTCACTCAGGAACACAACCAAGTTAGATTCATTACAGGTTACAATGACCAGCATAAAAGAATCAAAAGTACCATCTGTAAACATTGGAACCTGCTCAAGTTGGACCCAGTCCTATCCGATTCATTACCAGACGCTCCACAAATCACCTTTAGAAAGGCCAGGACCCTAAAAAATTTCATTGCCCCAAGTAGGCTCAATCCCCAACAGAAACTTCGGAGACCAGACATTTGGTCCTATTTTGATGACCGCACTGGAATCTTTCAATGCCGCAAAAGGGCCTGTTTAACATGCCAGTGTATCATACATGGTACGTCTAAATTTACTGATAAAAAAGGCGAAGTATTCCATATTAAACAATTTATTACATGTTCATCCAGCTTTGTCATATATGTGCTTTGTTGCCCCTGCAATTTGTTATATCTAGGTCAGACCATACGCCCATTGTGTAAACGAAAAGGCGAACATAGGAAATTCATCAAAGCAGGTGACGATAAGCACAGTGTACCAAGGCACTTCCTAACACATCATAAAAAAGACTTTAGGTGCCTAGAAGTACTCGCAATAGAACAAATAGTAGACAAAAGCCTCTCGGACCAAGAAAAGTTAATTCAACTATGTAAAAAAGAAGTTTACTGGATTTTCCGTTTAGATACTTTGGCCCCAAAAGGGCTGAATGAGGAAATGGAAACAAATCCTCTCATCTAATCATTGTCCCTAATCTTAATTTCTTTTGGTAATATTCAGGTTTTGGTTTAAAAAAAATGTTTTCTTTTTTTTGAAAAGTTTTTTTTTTTTATTTGGGATTTTTTATTAATTGTCCTTCAATTTAGAATTAATACAATAACAGCTGCATACTGTGATTTATGTGTTACATTGTAATTTAACCGTGTTTTAATTTTACACCTTTATTGTAAAGGGCTCTAACATGGAGGGGTTAACAGATTCCCCACAGCAAGAACATAGCCCATAGTCACTTCTGGCTCTCCAATTAGCTGTGGACCCCTCCCCTTTCCTTTAAATATCCATTGGTCCCATCCCGTCACGTGACTTGACAAAGCGGCTATCGCGAAACATGTAGTCATCGTGACGGGGCCAGTCTTCCTCCACAGCTGCACTGTCAGAAAGTACCCCTGACCTTGTCCATCACAAAGACCGGCAGACGCGGCCCAACGAGTGACATAATCGCGGACCGCAACGCTGATCCTCCTCCACACCAAGGCCGTCCATCCGCACTGGACACACACACCCGGATAGCTGCAGCCACACAGCTCACCTTCAAAGAGCCTCCATATTCCTGCCTGGCAGCACACCTCCATTGGCTCCTTCCATCCTCACCATCTCAGCCACACCACGCGTCCAGTGTTAGACTGGAAGGGACCCCTCCATGTTGGTACACCCTGGCTCCCATGTTGCTCTCATGTGGTGACAGGCTACTTTCTGATGTAAGTGCTGCTTTTAACTTTTTTATAAATTTTATGAATTGTCAATAAATTTTAGACTTTTTCACAACGAACTTGGATTGTCCCAGAAACATTTGTCCTAAACATCAGTTAATCAGGTAACCCTCTGGATAATGACCCACAACCCACAGTATTGTGAAATATTAACATTGTTCACAACAACCATCATACCTGCTTGGAAGCACCGTAAGGATTCCCCCTCCCCCTCCTTTTTTCTGTGTATAGATAATATATAGCCTTCCTGGGGTGAGCCCCCATCCCAACTCGAGCCCATCAGGGACATGCTGTAATATCTATTGCCCTTCTCACCTGGTCCGGTCCCTGTCTACCTGGTATGAAACCGACCTGGTCTTTATGTATGTAATTTCCGATAAATGAGGCTAGACAAGATTTTTGTCATGATCTTTAAATCATTATTTATTAATGAAATCGGTCTGTAACTTCCTACCTCACTAGGATCTTTACCTGGCTTGGGAATAACTCAAATAAAAGTTAGATTGGGTGAGGGATCCAAATTTTGACCATTCCTTCATGTATTGAAGAGCCGGACCACGTCTTTAATAACGTTCAATACCTCAGCTTCTGAGAATGGTGATTCTAGGATCGATCTATGATTGTCTCTGAGGCCGGGAAGGGGAATCCCCTCCAAGAAGGCTTCTAGCTTGGAGGGTTTGTTTGTGTTGTTATTGGTATATCATTTGGAAAAAAAATTCTTGGAAAGTATCCATAATACGCTTAGGATTTTGTGTTAAAGCACCCGACAGGGATTTAAATTGAGGGAAAGAAAGCAATTTGTATTTGGGAGTAAGTTTAACTGCCAGGCGTGCGCCTATCTTGTCGCTACCAAGATAGAAGCGTCCACTTATCCATCTGATATGTTTTTCAGCTGAGGACGTTAACGCTAGATTCAGGAAGTGTTTAGCTGCGTCCAATCTTAATAAAGATTCAGCTGTGGGGCTTTGTTTGTGTTTCTTACTGATTTGCCGATATTCCCTTTCTCGTTTTAGTATGTCTATTTGGCGTTTCTCCTAATGACTGCCTTATGTCCTCCCCATAAGGAGCATGGAGAAATGTCACCTGTATCATTTAGTGAGAAATATTCCCGAAGGTCTTTCCCTATTAGAGTGCAATGAACCAGATTAGATAGTAATGATTCGTTAAGGCTCCATGGTCTGGGACCGTTGGTTATTGGTGTCTTATCCAGTGTTATGAGGACCATTGAATGGTCTGACCATGGTATGTCTTGAATTGTTGCTCGAGTAATCTTATGAATGTCGCATGTAGGGTCAAATATATGGTCAATCCATGTGAAAGTGTTGTGAGGGGCCGAAAAGTGTGTATAATCTTTAGAGGTGGGATTCATCTCTCTCCAAATATCAACCAACCCCAGGGAATGTATGAGCTGGGCTATCTTTAGGCTCTGTTTAGGAGGTCTTTTGGGGCGGGGCACCCCTGAAGAGGATTTGTCCAGCATAGAGTAGAATGTGATGTTAGAGTCCCCTCCTAAAACAATTGTGCCTTCTAGGTGTGGGGAAAGGGTTTCAAACATGATGGAGAAGAAGCCCACTTGACCTTGGTTGGGGGTATAATATGAAACAAATGAATATTTATGTCTGTGTATGTCTCCTTTAACTAATATATAGCGTCCTTCCTTATCTCTTATTGTCTGAGTGTTGTTGAATGGTACATTTTTAGAAAAGAGAATAGCAACCCCCCCTTTGCTTTGTGTCTGCATTAGCTAAATAAAATTGTGGGTATTTCTGGTGGAGGAATGTAGGATTGTAGCTTTTAGGGAAATGGGTTTCTTGTAGTAACATTATGTCTACAGGGTGGGCGATTTATATGGATACACCTTAATAAAATGGGAATGGTTGGTGATATTAACTTCCTGTTTGTGGCACATTAGTATATGTGAGGGGGGAAACTTTTCAAGATGGGTGGTGACCATGGCGGCCATTTTGAAGTCGGACATTTTGAATCCAACTTTTGTTTTTTTAATAGGAAGGGGGTGACACATCAAACTTATTGGGAATTTCACAAGAAAAACAATGGTGTGCTTGGTTTTAATGTAACCTTATTCTTTCATGAGTTATTTACAAATTTCTGACCACTTATAAAATGTGTTCAATGTGCTGCCCATTGTGTTGGATTGTCAATGCAATCCTCTTCTCCCACTCTTCACACACTGATAGCAACACCGCTGTTGATCAAGAACTACTGCTTTGTGGTATGCTTGAATGTCCGGGGCTCCCATACCACCCCTTTTCACCAGGAAAGAAGAATTTCTTTCTTGATTCTAGGTCTCTTGTTTTGCCAATTGGTAAAGCTGAGTTGGCAAGAGAGGTACAGGCATTGTGCAAAACATTTACAAAACATGGGGGAGAAGGTACATTTTCGATTGGGCTATTCTTCTGAAGACGTTGCGGAAGTGACAAAATGGGTCAGTTGGAACCCAGGGTACGTCGGGCCACGCTCCGTTGGTATGCAAGCCGCTACTGCAGAGCCGCAGCGACCACGGAAGCCTATACACTTGCTGTGCTTGTGTTTTTTTGGCCAATAAACTTGCATTTAGAGGTGCGCAATAAGTCTTCTCCTTTTCTTTCATACAACATACCCGGTACAGAGAATGGTGTAATCCTAAAGAAATACAACAGCTGAAAGGACGTCATACCCACGCTCGGGTGATAGACCGCAAGCGCAGGTTGACTCTCAGGTCGTATGACTGTGGGAGTCAACGGGGTCCGGTAAGTGCGGAATCTTACACCACCTAACCCCTCACAGGGTTATTGAACACAGTGTGAGCACGAGCACTTTGAAGACACTTGTAAATAAGGATACCAAGTTCTCAAAAGGCACTGAATCACTTAGAGCACCGTAAAGCACCTTAAATATTGGACATTTTCTGTCGCACTGTATTATGTGAATTGCTCACTCAGGACTTATGAATGGTGGTCTGAGTTCATGACTACCACTGAATCACTTTAGAGCACTGCAAAGCACTATAAATATTGGACAATTTCTGTTGCATTGTACTATGTGAATTGTTCACTTAGGATTTTATTAGAGTTATCACTAGGATACTTATGGAGGATGGTTTTGATTTTATGATTGCCACATATTATTTGCACGTATTTCACATTACGATTGCACTTTAATACAGATATTGATATATTTATATTTAGTTTGCACATGGCACTTTGTATAGTAAGCAATTTAAACTAAAACCTCATGAGCCGGTACTAGAACCTTTACAGCAGTAGGTGAATTTAACATAGCAAGCGCTGTTTCTTTAACCATATATAAATCCTATCTTTCACTAAGGTGAAATCCCAACAGCAGCTGCTAACTCTATACCAACTGTGGCGCGGGCACTTACCATACTCAACCCTCTAGACATAGCTAACGAATTTGGATCCTTTTACACTAAACTTTACAACTTCAAAGACTCCGACACAACTAACCAACCCAAAGAGGATGAAATTGATGCATTCCTCGCATCTATTCATCTTCCCTCCATCTCTCAGGCACACCTAGCTGACTTATCGCGACCGTTCTCAACAACAGAAATACTGAGCGCTATCAAACAGCTGTCCCTTCACAAAGCTCCAGGACCAGACGGGTTCCCAAACGAATATTACATACAATTCTCACAACTTCTCACCCCACATCTATGTGAAACTTTTAACCACTACAGATCTGTAGGGAAAATACCCAGTGAATCCCTGGAAGCCCTAGTAGTCACCCTTCCAAAACCAGGCAAAGCACCAGACAACCCTACTTATTACTGCCCCATCTCACTCCTTAACACGAACACCAAATTATATGCCAAACTGCTAGCCCAACTCCTCTCTGCAGTCATCCCCCACATAATACACCCAGATCAGGTGGGGTTTGTACCAAACAGACAGGCGAGTGACGGCACGAGACGCCTCATCGACCTGATACAGTGGGTGGAGTACGCCTGAATGCCTTCTCTGTTCCTCTCTCTGGACGCAGAGAAGGCGTTCACAGTGAATTTACCATAGTAAGCGCTGTTTCTTTAACCATATATAAATATCTAGAGGGTTGATTAGTTTCTTGCCTTGGGAGCTAGTTAGGAATTGTATCTTTTTGTTTGCCGTCTGTCTTTTTAGGTCTTTTTAAGCGTAAAATTGGAGTTTGAGACGTTTGACATATTAGTCAAAGTTTTGATGGAGATGTTCGCTAAGTTGTCATCTAGTATTTTTTAGTTCTGTGGTGAGTTCTGGGGATAGGAGTTTTTGTGCCGTGTTTCCAGATCTCTTATTTTGGATAACAGCCTCTCAGTCGTGGCCAAGTGCATTTTCTTTTGTTGGGTGCCTAGTTTGAAGATCAGACTTCTCAGAACTGCTTTATGCGCATTCCAAACAATTGATGGATCAGCAACTGATTGGGAGTTCTGTAGGAAATACGACTCAATCTCAGATCAAATTCTGTCCACACTCATCGAGGATGTAAGGAAGGATGAGTTCAGTCTCCATACCATGTGGCTTAGAGATTGGTTGTTGTCAAACAGAGTTATCGAGACTAGGGCGTGATCCGACCAAGTGATCACCCCTATGTGTGCATCTGTTATTGACTGGAGAAGATATTTGTCTGTGAGAAGCAGATCGATCCGAGAGTATGAGTTGTGTGTGTGGGAATGAAGGGTATTGTCTCGCTCCATGTCATGCAGACACCTCCATGGATTATATAAATCTTCTTGTTTGAGAAGGGAGGCCAATGCAGAGGGTTGTCGTTTAGATGGATTAGATGTGTCAAGGGATGTATCAATGATTTCATTGAAATCCTCACAAATTATCAATGGGTTGGTTCTGAAAGGGGTCAGTTTTGAGAGCAGTTTTTGGTAAAATTTCCCTTGGGCTGCATTGGGAGCGTATAGGTTAATTAGGGTGAGGCATTTGTTTTCAATAGTTGCTGATAGAATTAGGTATCTGCCCTCAACATCTGCCTCACAGTGATGTAACGTAAAGGAGACAGCATCTCTGATCGCTATCATAACTCCTCTGTTTTTATTTTGGGCATTAGCTACAAAGCAGTGGGGGAATTTCTTATGGGAGCATTTTGAGGGCTTATGTTTTGGAAAATGTGTCTCTTGTATACAGATCACATCAGCTCTTTAAGTTTTCTCTTTCCACATCATGTTTCTTTTGAAGGGTGAATTAAGGCCCTTGGCATTCAGTGAGGTATTTTCTATGGGCATGTTTGGCTAGTGTCTGCAGATGAGAGGAACGAAACCAGACCCCCTAGCTATGAGAAGCAACCAGCCTCAGATGGACTCAAACCAGTAATGTGCTAAGTAGCTAGGATAGTGAGACTTTTTGGTCTCAACCTGGGAAGGTTGCGGTGTCTACCTTTCTTATTAGACCTGACTCGAAGCATAAGCTAATAGTTCAAGTAACAGCAGTGGATGATGAACACTCTGTAGAAGAAAAAGAAGTTAGAACAAAAACAGTAACAATCAGTGTGCGTGGCACACGATAACCTGGGGTAGTGGTTTTTGAAGGTTGTCGGCACCCATGCTGGATCCGTTGTGTTTGTGAGACCCACGTTTGCATAGTCAGATTGGACTTAACCACTTGCCGACGGCTGATCGGCAAATGACGGCGACAAAGTGGCTCTGTAACGCGAATCGCCGTCATACGACGGCGGCCGCGATACAGAGCCACTGAGCGCACGCGCGCCGCTGGAGGCGCGCGCGCGCTCACTGTGTTCGGGGGGGCCAGGGAGCGGGTGCGGCGGCTTCGATTGCCGCTGGCCACCCGCGATGCCCCCCCCGGAGCGAAGGAGCGGAGGTCCGTGTAAGTAAACACGGACCTCCGCTCTGTGTGAGGGGGAAGGGCTGTGATCACAGCCTTCCTGTACGTGAAGGCTGTGACCACTTCCCTTCCCCAGCTAGGCAAGCCCCTATACAGTTAGAACACGCCCAGGGAACATACTTAACCCTTAGCGCGCCCCCTGCAGGTTAACCCCTTCACTGCCAATGGCATTTACACAGTAATCAGTGCATTTTTATAGCACTGATCGCTGTATAAATGCCAATGGTCCCAAAAAAGTGTCAAAACGTTCCGACATGTCCGCTGAAATATCGCAGTACCGCAAAAAATCGCAGATCGCCGCCATTACTAGTAAAAAATAAAAAAAAAAT
>BLSH010182892.1:198370-212177 GCA_018402905.1 Glandirana rugosa
AAATAAATAAATAAATAAATAAAAAATATATAAAAAAAAAAAATGTAATTGGAACAACAAACTGATACCTAAATACAAATAGGGTTCGTACAAATTTCGGTAAATGACAACTGACAGAGTGTTGGAGACAACCATCAAATAAGGTTAGTAGTTGGTGGGAAAGTCATTTTATTATGAAAGATTCTAATCAAAACTTGAAGGGGGGTCAATCAAACTCCAGTACAGGGACACAAGAACTAAAACCAAAGTATAACTTTTCTGACGGGAGGACTTGGAATAAGTGGGGGAACTACATAAATTTCCAAAGTTAGTACAGCGGGGAGAGGGAAGAACCCCTGTCCCTTTATTCAGTCAACAGTAAATGGCTTTAAACATGCTTGGGATAAACATAAATCCATAGTCAAACAACAAGGTTAATGTAAAAAAAAAAAATATATAAAAAATAAATAAATAAATAAATAAAAAAAATAAATAAAAAGGGGCAGACTCGATGGACTACTCAGTCTTTTTCTGTCGTCACTTTTCTATATTTCTATGTTTCTAAGTTCGGGTTCGTACCGGACTTTGGGGTGTCCGTGTCCCGAACCCGGACACTTGAGGAAAAAGTCTGGGTTTGGGTTCGGTATTCGGGTATTTTTCGCGCCTTTATAATAGCTGCAGGGCAGCCAATCAACAAGCGTTTCACTCGTTTGCCCTTAGAAGCCATCACAGCCATGCCTACTAATGGCATGGCTGTGATTGGCCAGTGCATCATGTGACCCAGACTATTTTTGGCACCTGTTGAATAGCTGCAGGGCAGACAATCAACAAGCATTTCACTCGTTTGCCCTTAGAAGCCATCACTGCCATGCCTACTAATGGCATAGCTGTGATTGGCTAGTGCATCATGTGACCCAGCCTCTACATGAGCTGGAGTCACGTAGCTGTCACATTGTCTTGTACTGGAGTAGGGAGAGGATGCTCCCGCTGCTGTGAAGGAGAGATTAGAGTTCTAGTATCATCTCATCCTGCATTAGAGACAGGTTCCTGGCGGTGCTGTGAGGGAAAGATTAGCGTTCTAAAACCATCTGATACTGGAGTAGGTACAGGTTCCTGGTGCTGTGAGGGAAAGATTAGCGTTCTAATATCATCTCATCCTGCATTAGAGACAGGTTCCTGGCAGTACTGTGAGGGAAAGATTAGCGTTCAAATATTATCTGATACTGCATTAGGGACAGTTTCCTGGTGCTGTGAGGGAAAGATTAGCGTTCTAATATCATCTCATACTGCTATAAGGAGAGGTTCCTGCTGCTGCTGTGAGGGATAGATTAGTATTCTAAAATCATCTCATACTGCTATAGGGAGAGATTCCTTCCTGGTGCTGGTGTGAGGGATAGATTGGCATTCTAAAATCATCTTATACTGCTATAGGGAGAGGTTCCTGCTGCTGGTGTGAGGGACAGATTAGTGTTCTAAAATCATATCATACTGGTATATGGAGAGGTTCCTGCTGCTGCTGTGAGGGACAGATTAGTGTTCTAAACTGATGCTGCTGTGAGGGATAGATTAGTGTTCTAAAATCATCTCATACTGCTATAGGGAGAGGTTCCTTCCTGGTGCTGGTGTGAGGGATAGATTAGTGTTCTAAAATCATATTATACTGGTATAGGGAGATGTTCCTGCTGCTGGTGTGAGAGACAGATTAGTGTTCTAAAATCATCTCATACTGCTATAGGGAGAGATTCCTGCTGCTGCCGTGAGGGACAGATTAGTGTTCTAAAATCATCTCATACTGCTATAGGGAGAGGTTCCTGCTGCTGCTGTGAGGGATAGATTAGTGTTCTAAAATCATCTCATACTGCTATAGGGAGAGGTTCCTTCCTGGTGCTGGTGTAAGGGATAGATTAGCGTTCTAAAATCATATCATACTGGTGTAGGGAGAGGTTCCTGCTGCTACTGTGAGGGACAGATTAATGTTCTAAAGTCATCTCATACTGGTGTAGGGAGAGGTTCCTTCCTGGTGCTGGTGTGATGGATAGATTAACGTTCTAAAATCATATCATACTGGTATAGGCCGAGGTTCCTGCTGCTGCTGTGAGGGACAGATTAATGTTCTAAAATCATCTCATACTGGTTTTATGGAGAGGTTCCTGCTGCTGGTGTGAGTGGTGCATTTCTTGCACAAAAATAAAAAGTGCGTCTACGTTGCTGTTTTAAAAAAAAAAGAATAATAAATTATTATTCTTTTTTTTTTAGTATTAATAAATATTGCTACATAGTACATTTGCACCTTGCTGTGCATTCCTTGCGCAAAAATAAAAAGTGTGTCTACATTGCTGGTTTAAAAAAAAAAAAATATTCCAAATACTACATTTGCGGCCAGCGGTGCGTTTCTTGCACAAAAATAAAAAGTGCATCTACATTGCTGGTTTAAAAAAAAGAATAATAATTCATTATTCTTTTTTATTATTAATAAATAGAGTTGATCGAACCTCTGGAAGTTCGGGTTCTGCAGGTTCGGCCTAACTTCGGGACAAAGTCCGTGTTCGGGTCCGGACATGACCCGAACTTTGACCCGGACCCCGAACTCCATTAAAATCAATGGGGACCCGAACTTTTAGGCACAAAAATGGCTGTAACAAAGTCCTGGAAAGTCCAAAAGGAAGGAAAATTGGGGTAAGGGTCAGACAAGTGCCCTACAAAGAAATGGGAATAGGGAATGAACTTAAAATAATTTTTAAGCTAAAATCACATAAAAAAAATCAAAAATGGAGGTGGATGTGGAGTTGGAGGTTGAGGAGGCGGTGAAAGTGGCGGTGGAGGAGGAGGAGGTAGCCAACACGGTTTTGTTTTATTTTTGGAATTTTTTTTGTTTTTTTTTAAACCAGCAATGTAGATGCACTTTTTAATTTTGTGCAAGAAACAATAATCTATCCCTTTAAGCAACAGTAGGAACCTCTCCCTATAGAACTAGGAGATGATTTTAGATTCAAAAATCATCTCCAAGTTGTACAGGGAAAGCCTCCAGCTGTTGCTTTAAGGGAAAGATTATTGTTCTAAAATCATCTTCAAAATGTGTGGGAAAAGCCTATTGCAGGGGCATAGAGCCATATTACTGTTCTAAAATCATCTTCGAAGTGTGTGGGAAAAGCCTATTGCAGCCGCATAGAGCCATATTACTGTTCTAAAATCATCTTCAAAGTGTGTAGGAAATGCCTGTTTCAGCCCCATGGAGCCATATTAGTGTTCTAAAAGCATCTTCAAAGTGTGTGGGAAAAGCCTGTTTCAGCCGCATGGAGCCATATTAGTGTTCTAAAATCATCTTCAAAGTGTGTGGGAAAAGCCTATTGCAGCCGCATGGAGCCATATTACTGTTCTAAAATCATCTTCAAAGTGTGTAGGAAAAGCCTGTTTCAGCCCCATGGAGCCATATTAGTGTTCTAAAATCATCTTCAAAGTGTGTGGGAAAAGCCTGTTTCAGCCGCATGGAGCCATATTACTGTTCTAAAATCATCATCAAAGTGTGTAGGAAAAGCCTGTTTCAGCCGCATGGAGCCATATTAGTGTTCTAAAATCATCTTCAAAGTGTGTGGGAAAAGCCTGTTTCAGCCGCATGGAACCATATTAGCGTTCTAAAATCATCTTCAAAGTGTGTGGGAAAAGCCTGTTTCAGCCGCATGGAGCCATATTACTGTTCTAAAATCATCTTCAAAGTGTGTGGGAAAAGCCTGTTTCAGCCGCATGGAGCCATATTCGTGTTCTAAAATCATCTTCAAAGTGTGTGGGAAAAGCCTATTTCAGCCGCATGGAGCCATATTAGTGTTCTAAAATCATCTTCAAAGTGTGTGGGAAAAGCCTGTTACAGCCACATGGAGCCATATTAGTGTTCTAAAATCATCTTCAAAGTGTGTGGGAAAAGCCTGTTTCAGCCGCATGGATCCATATTAGTGTTCTAAAATCATCTTCAAAGTGTGTGGGAAAAGCCTGTTTCAGCCTCATGGAGCCATATTAGTGTTCTAAAATCATCTTCAAAGTGTGTGGGAAAAGCCTGTTTCAGCCGCATGGAGCCATATTCGTGTTCTAAAATCATCTTCAAAGTGTGTGGGAAAAGCCTGTTTTAGCCGCATGAAGCCATATTAGTGTTCTAAAATCATCTTCAAAGTGTGTGGGAAAAGCCTGTTTCAGCCGCATGGAGCCATATTAGTGTTCTAAAATCATCTTCAAAGTGTGTGGGAAAAGCCTGTTTCAGCCGCATGGAGCCATATTCGTGTTCTAAAATCATCTTCAAAGTGTGTGGGAAAAGCCTGTTTCAGCCGCATGGATCCATATTAGTGTTCTAAAATCATCTTCAAAGTGTGTGGGAAAAGCCTGTTTCAGCCGCATGAAGCCATATTAGTGTTCTAAAATCATCTTCAAAGTGTGTGGGAAAAGCCTGTTTCAGCCGCATGAAGCCATATTAGTGTTCTAAAATCATCTTCAAAGTGTGTGGAAAAAGCCTGTTTCAGCCGCATGAAGCCTTATTAGTGTTCTAAAATCATCTTCACTGAAGATGATTTTAGAACAATAATCTTTCACTTAAAGCAACATCTGGAACCTTTCCCTGTACAACTTGGAGATGATTTTAGAACACTAATCTTTCCCTTAAAGCAGCAGCTGGAACCTTTCCCTGTACAACTTGGAGATGATTTTAGAACACTAATCTTTCCCTTAAAGGAACAGCTGGAACCTTTCCCTGTACAACTTGATGATGATTTTAGAACACTAATCTTTCCCTTAAAGCAACAGCTGGAACCTTTCCCTGTACAACTTAATAATCTTTCCCTGAAAGCAACAGACTCTACCTAGTCCAGTCAGATTGATCTGTGCAGCAGGTGAGGTGTGTAATCTGTCCCTCAAAGCACCAGTACTAGTATCTCTCCCTAGTCCACAATCAGATCGTTCAGTAATGCAGGATGAGATGTTCTGCGATCTGTCCCTCACAGAGCCAGCAGCATCCTCTCCCTAAACTATCCTGAGAGCATATGACATGCAGCACTGTAACTCCAGCCCCATATAGAGGCTGGGTCACATGGTGCACTGGCCAATCACAGCCATGCCATTAGTAGACATGGCTGTGATGGCTTCTAGGGAAAACCAGTGAAACACTTGTTGATTGGCTGCCCTTGGCAGCTTTTCAACACGTGGAATAAAATACTAGAACCCCGGACCCGAACCCGGAAATTTTTTGAAAAGTCCGGGTCCGGGTCCGGGTCCCGGACACCCAAAAGTTCAGTACGGACCCGAACTTTACAGTTGGGGTTCGCTCAACTCTATTAATAAATAGTGCTACATAGTACATTTGCGTCCAGAACGAGGAGAGCGTCAAATAAGGGCCGTGGTTGTGGTGCTGCTGGTGTTGGTGGTGTTCGTGAAGTTCCTGTTGCAAGGAGAGGACGTGGCCGATTTGTGCCAGCTACACGCACAAGTGAAACACCTTCCTCAGGTGCGAGTAGCCGACAGAACCTTCAACGTTATATGGTAGGCCTGAATGCCGTCTCCCACCCGGTTCCTTGATGAAAGCTCAGAGTTGGCACCTGAACCCCATGGCCATCTGTCTTTCACCTCATCCCCTTGTAAATCAGCCAAGCAATCTGAGCCCCAAGTCATGCAGCAGTCTCTTATGCTTTTTGATGACTCTGCTGGTTTGCTTTCCGTGGGCCATCCAGATAGCCCTGCCCCAGAAGTGGAAGACATTGAGTGCACCAATGCCCAACCACTTCTGTTTCAGGATGAGGACATGGAAACACCACCGAAGCACGTCTCTGATGATGACGAAACACAGGTGCCAACTGCTGCGGCTTTCCACAGTGTGCAGACTGACAAGGAGGGCAGTGGTGAAGGGTGGGTGGAAGATGATGTGGAGGATGATGAGGTCCTAGACCCCACATGGCATGAAGGTCATGCGAGTGACATGTGCAGTTTGGAGGAAGAGGTGGTGGTCGCACAGAGGCACCAGCACAGTAATAGAGGAAGCAGGTTGCAAAAGCGGAGCGACCGTCCCCTAGACAGTACGCCTGCTACTACCCACCGCACCCAGGGACCTAGGCATTCCCCAGTGTGGCATTTCTTCAGACAATGTGCTGATGACAAGACACGAGTGGTTTGCACGCTGTGCAATGAGAGCCTGAAGCAAGGCATAAATGTTCTAAACCTGAGCACAACCTGCATGACCAGGCATCTACATGCAAAGCACGAGCTGCAGTGGAATAAGTATCTCAAAATCCAAGAAAGGTCTCGGCCTCCTCCTGCTTCCTCTTCTGCTGCTGCCTCGGCCTCTTCCTCCACCTCTACAGTTCCAGTGTCACCTGCCACCCAGCAAACAGACGATGTGACAGCAATGCCACCATGTCCGCCACCGTCCCCAAGCATTTCCACACGGTCCCATGGAAGCTTACAGCTCTCCATCTCCCAAACACTGGAGAGAAAGAGGAAGTACCCCCCTAACCACCCGCAATCCCTGGCCCTGAATGCCAGCATTTCAAAATTCCTGGCCTTTGAAATGCTGTCATTCCGTCCGGTGGACACGGACAGTTTTAAAAACCTGATGGCGGTGTCTGTCCCACAGTACGTGGTTCCCAGCTGCCACTGCTTTTCCAGACGAGCCATCCCTTCCCTGCACAAACAAGTCGGGACAAGATCAAGTGTGCACTGCGCAACGCCATCTGTGGCAAGGTCAACATAACCACTGATACGTGGACCAGTAAGCATGTGCAGGGACTCTATATCTCCCTAACTGCACACTGGGCAAATGTAGTGGCGGGTGGGCCTGAGGCGGCTAGCCATTTGGCGCATGTCTTTCCGCCACTGAGGATTTCAGGGCATTTCTCTTTGCCTCCTGTTGCCTCCTCCTCCTACTCCACTTCCTCCTCCTCTACCACCTTCTCATCCGGTCAGCGTAACACCTTCACCACCAACTTCAGCACATCCAGGGGGAAATGACAGCAGGCTGTTTTAAAACTGATTTGTTTGGGGGATAAACCCCACACTGCGCAGAAGCTATGGAGTGGCATTGAACAACAGACCGATGAGTGCTTGTTGCCACTGAGCCTCAAGCCCGGCCTGGTGGTGTGCGATCATGGGCGAAATCTCGTAGCAGCTCTGGGCCTAGCCGGTTTGACGCACATCCCTTGCCTGATGCATGTGCTGAATTTGATGGTGCAGAAATTTCTAAAAAACTACCCGGATATGTCAGAGCTGCTAAAGAAAGTGTGGGCCATCTGTGCGCGCTTTTGGCGTTCTCATCCTGCTGCTGCTCACCTGTCTGCGCTGCAGCGGAACTTCAGCCTTCCCGCGACGTGCCCACAAGGTGGAACTCCACCTTGCACAGGCTGGAGAGACTGTGCGAGCAGCAGCAGGCAATAGTGGAGTTTCAGCTGCAGCACGCACTGGTCAGTCGCTCTGTGGAACAGCACCACTTCACCACCAATGAGTGGGCCTCCATGCGAGACCTGTGTACCATATTGCGGTGTTTCGAGTACTCCACCAACATGGCCAGTTCCGATGACACTGTTCTCAGCGTTACTATCACTTCTATGTCTACTTGAAAAAACACTTTGGGCGATGATGGAAGAGGATGCGGCACAGCAGGAGGAGGAAGGGGGTAATTTCCACGGTTATCAGTCATTCATAAGTGGCTCGGAGGGTGGGTTCCTGCACCAGCATAGGCCAGGTAAAAAAATTTCAAGCCAGGGCACAGTTCTGGAGGATGAGGAGGACAAGGATGATGATGAGGTGGAGGAGGAACCGTGTTCACAGCATGGTGGCACCCAACGCAGTTCGTGGGCATCAATGGAGCATGGCTGGGGGGATACGGAGGACACAGATGATACACCTCCCACAGAGGACAGCTTGTCTTTTTCTTTGGGCAGCCTGGCACACATGAGCGCTTACATGCTGCAGTACCTGCTCAACGACAGCCAAGTTGCCCACATTTTAACTTGTGCTGATTACTGGGTGGCCCCCCTGCTGGATCCCTGTTACAAGGACAACGTGCCGTCCTTAATTCCCTCACTGGAGCGTGATCGGAAGATGCTCGACTACAAGCGCACGCTGGTAGATGCACTGATGAGGGCATTCCCAAATGACATCGGGGGCTCAGTGGAAGCACAAATCGAAGGCAGAGGAGGAGGAAGAGGTTGCCAACGCAGCTGTGGCACCGCCAGCACCTCAAAAGGCAGGGTTAGCATGGCTAAAATGTGGAAAAGCTTTGTCAGCAGCATGCCACAACAAACAGCACCACCAGCTGATAGGCAACGTCTTAGCACGAGGCAGCATTTCAGCAACATGGTGGAACAGTATGTGTGCACACACCTACACGTTCTGGCTGATGGGTCTGCCCCATTCAACTTCTGGGTCTCCAAATTGGGCACATGGTCTGAGCTTGCCCTTTATGCCTTGGAGGTACTGGCCTGCCCTGCAGCCAGTGTATTGTCTGAACGTGTGTTTAGCACGGCAGGGGACGTTATCACAGTCAAGCGCAGCCGCCTGTCCACAGCCAACATGGACAAGCTAACGTTTATTTTATTTTTTTAAACATATTTTATTAAGTTTTTAACAAACATACAGTTAGAAGACAAAGCCTTTAACAAAATGTTAACAGGGTACAGGGTAAGGTAGGGGGGGATGGGGGGGAAGTAGGGGTAGGGAAGGAGAGGGAATAAAGGGGGGAGTAAGGACGGGTCCTCTCTCGGTATAAGCAGGTTGATTTCAAGATAATAAACAATAAGCAGTAGACAAAACATTGATCTGAGTGTCTATCAAAAAGAGGGAGAGCACAGATCAGCATGGTAGTTCAAGGTTATGCACCAATGGATGGGCACGGTCTAAGGGCCAAACATGAAAAGATGGGGGGTTGGATGCAGAAAACCCCAGCAGTAGTAAGTTGGGACCAGTGTTGATATGATCAACTCTAGATGGTAGGGGGCCAACTGGGCCTTGGGCTAGTGGTGAAGGAGATGGAAGGGGTTTTACGTATTACGTCCTGGTGTCTTCAGCGGAGGAGTTCAGTGTGATCAAGACAAAAGAGGGGTAAACGGTCTCATCAGCTTAAATTGTTCACCTAGCCTGTTGGAATGGCATTAGAATGGCCGCGGAAGTTTCTATAGGGCATTCATTTCCTAAGGAAATTTGAGCGGTTGCTCGAGTAAAGAGTAAGATCTAGACTTTCCTTTCGCAGCAGACTGTCCAGTTCGGATCTGACCAAGTCCATAGTGGGAGGGGTAGATGACACCCATTGTTTTAGTATCGCTCTCCTAGTTGCCATAAAACATGTTGAAATCCAAGCTTTATGGGCTCCTATTATATGTTTGTTTCTTTTATTATGAAGTGCGGAGGTACCTTCCAGGTAGCCGAAAAGTAATGGAAGTGGGTCGTCGGATGGCATATAGCCAGTGACCTTGTTGGCAAGTTTTTCTGTTTGTTCCCAAAGAGTCTTAATATGTAAACAGTCCCATAGCCTGTGTTTTAGCGAGGATCTGTGTTGGTCACACCAAGGGCAGGAGTATGGGTTTGGCAGAGCAGGAGAGGTGGTAAAGGGAACATAGGCTCTGTGTAGGATCTTTAGTTGTTGCTCTCTCCAGAACCCATTTGTGATGTGGGTTCGTGTTGTGGTATATCCCATCAGTGCTGCATTCACTCCCTCAGGAAAAACTTTAGACCAGGCCGACCAAGAGTTTGGGTTCTGCGCTTTGGTTGTATCCAAACATAGTGATTTGTAGATATCTGAAATCTTATATATCTTATCTCATTTTTCAAGAGAGTATCAATAAAAGATATCTTAAATCTTTTGAGTCTATCTGGGTGAAGTGAAGTAGCAAAGCTTATTGCTTGTTGGACGTGGATGAAGTGATGGTTTGGGAGTTGGAACCGAGTCTTCAATTCTGCAAAAGATAGTGCTCTGTCTGTCGCGTGGTTGAACAATTGAACCTATCTGGTAAGACCATGGGAGGCCCAGGTGGAGAAGGCCGCTTAATGTTTGGGATGATTAAAGAAAGGGTGACCCATAATGGGTAGATGAGGGGAAATGTATATTGGAAGATGCATTTTTTTCCTAGTTTCCCTCCATGCTATAACTGTATCTCTTATCAGGAGATTTTGCTTAATGTGGGATGGTAAAAGGTTGAATTTACAATGTAGGATCGCGGCTAGTCCATCTGGGCCTACCATTTGGGATTCCAGCTCAATGTTAGAGTGTTTGGAGGCGCCCAACAGCCAGTCCATGCCCACTCTCAAGAGGCATGCTAAGTTTTAGTTTCTAATGTTGGGCAGGTTTGACCCCCTGGCCTGTTTGGGTTGGCAAAGCTTTTTTAGGGCTATGCGGGGTTTCCGACCTCTCCAAAGGAAGGACGTAAGTGCTTTCTGTAGTGTTTGGATATTTTTATGTTTCAATAGCAGGGGGATGGTTTGGATAGGGTAAAGGAGTTTTGGAAAGCTCATCATCTTAAAAAGATGGCACCTTCCCAGCAGTGACAGAGGTAGGGATGACCAGTGGGATAGCTCGTTTGGGATTTTTGTGATTGGGGGGGTAATTCAGCTGATATATGGAGGCTGGATTTCTACCTATATTTATGCCGAGATACGTAATATGATTTTTTGCAAATTGAAATATAGATTGGGAGGCCCATTGTGGCAGCCTTGATTGGAATAATGGTAGGACCTCACTCTTCCCAAAATTAATCCTGAGGCCCGAGCATCGCCTAAACTGAGTGAAGATTTCCTGAATGTGGGGAATATCTACTTGGGGGCACAAGGAGAAAATTAAGATATCATCAGCAAATAAGGCTGAACGGATCTCTTGTTTGCCAATCATTACACCGTGAATATTGGGGTTGGACAGTATAAAACGAGAAACGGGCTCAATGGCTAAGTTGAACAAGAGGGGGGATAGAGGGCACCCCTGGTGTGTACCTTTGTGTAGTGAAACCTTATTGGAGATTTGACCCGCCGCTACAACGTTTGCATATGGTGCCTTATACATGCTGATAATTAGATGTGAGAACGGGCCCAAGAAGCCAAATTTTTGGAGGACCAACCTCAGCCAGTGAAAGCTAATATTGTCGAATGCTTTCTCTGCATCAAGAGTGACAATTGCGATATCACTGGCTGGGTTGGCCTTTGCTGTTTCTAGAACAGCTAGTACTTTACGAATGTTGGAGGTTGCTGATCTTCCCATAGTAAAGCCTGCTTGTGAGGGGTGTATTAATGTGGGCATTATCTGGGCTAATCTTTTGGCCATAATTTTAGAGAGACGTTTCGAGTCCAGATTTAGTAAGGATATAGGCCTGTACGATCCTGGGTCCGTTGGATCTTTATTTTTTGGGGGGATTAATTTGACGTAAGCCTGGAATCCTGAGGGTAGATATGGCCCTCCATCTAAAATGTTCTGATAAAGGGAAATGAGCGTTGGGCTTATTAGGTCCTTAGTAGATTTAAAGAATTCTGATGTGTACCCGTCAGGGCCTGGGGATTTATTGGGGGACATGGATGATATGGCATTTTTCACTTCAGATTTGGTGATAGGAGCGTTGAGGGCAAGTAAGTTTGCTGGGTTGATGATGGGGAGGTCGACCCGGTCGAGGAATGATAGCGCAGTGGATTCATCAATGGGGTCTTCACTAAATTGGAGTAGAATTCCTCCAGGAAATTAACTATATCTCTTGGTGTGTGTCCTAATGAGCCATCTTGTCCTTTTAGTGCCGCTATGTGTGTGGGCGTGTTGGGGCCTTTGCATAAACGGGCCAGGAGTTTACCTGATTTGTTCCCAAATTTATGATATTGGAGCTGGGAGCACGAGTGATAGTAGCGTTCACGTGTTTCTGCCCACATGTCAAAGTTTGCTTTTGCTTCTAACCATATTTTTCTATGGTTGGGGGATTTATGCTTATTTAAAGATTTTTGGGCTTCCCGGAGGGTCGAGCTGGCATTCGAGTATCGCTGGGCAGTCTTCTTTTTGTGAGCCGTCGTGAAGGCTATTATTTTCCCCCTCAACACTGCTTTCCCGGTTTCCCAGAAAAGAGTGGGATCACATATGTGGACAGCATTCGTTTCTTGGAACTCCTTCCAAGACTTGTCGATGACATCCAACAACTCTTTATTCCTGGCCAGATGTGAAGGGAAGCGCCAGGTTCTGACGGGGCTCGGGGGATCTGTGTCTGTTAGCAATAGGGAAACTGGAGCATGGTCTGAAATGGCCATGTCCAGAATTTGTGGTGAGGAAGTTAATGGCAGCATGGGTGAATTGAACAGCATATAGTCGATCCTGGATAGACTTTGGTGTGGTGGTGAGAAAAATGTATATTCCCTTCCTATAGGGTTGGCCAGCCTCCAGATATCCGTGAGTTGGATAGCTTCAGTGAATTGTGATAGAAGTGTGGGTGGCACTGGGGTGGTGGACCCCTAACAACAGCGGTAGGTGAAGATACGGGGCCTCTTTGGAAGTTAAATTTTGAAAGAAAGTTTTGTTGGGGGAGTTTTGGGCGTAAACATTACCTAAAATCATTTCCTTGTTAGCTAGTCTAAGTTTGAGGAGACATAAGCGACCTTCGCTATCATTCTCTTCTAGGAGTAGTTGATGGGATAGGTTTTTATATAGGAGGAAGATAACTCCTGCTTTGCCACTGGTAGAGGGAGAGCCGTAGACCTGGCCAACCCAGAGCTTTCGCAGCCGCAGGAAGTCTAGGGTGGATAGGTGGGTTTCCTGTAGCATTGCTATATCTGTACGAAGGCGTTTTAGATGGCGCAGTACGGCCATTTTTTTATGGGGAGACCTAAGCCCCTTGACGTTCCAAGATTTTCTTGATTAAGGGTTCTATATATGACACATTTGGGATATATGACACCGGGGTGTTAAATTATAATGGGGATGTGGGTAGGACGTAGATTTCACTATGAGCATAACCTACGAGGACTAGCAAGGAGAAGGAGGTGAGGCCGTCCTTACAAACAGAGAAATAGTTTAAAACAAATAACATAGGTGTGCAAAAACATACTGTTGTCCAAGTGGAGGACTTCTCTTTTTTCCACATGACAGATCACCTCACACCAGATAGCGTTACCGGAGATCCGCTTGAATTCCAGATCGCGAGCCTTTTCTCTAGGAGGTGTTCCCCGGGAGGTGTATTGTGGCTGCAGAGTTGGAAAGCGTCCCGGGTGAAGGCCGTATACTGGAAAGTGGTGGGACTCCGATAAGGCTATGAGGGAAACTGAAACACAAACATGTTAAAGTAGTATGAATAAGCATAACAATACACGTTCTGTTTTCTCATAAAGTAACATATATCCTTAGTTTAACGACAGCCTAATGCTGAACAGGTTGCTGTAATTTACAAAGTGAATACTTGCGGAGCCAAGGAAAGTACGTTGAAGCTAACGGGTCCAGGGAGTAGGTAAGCTCCAAGGTGTCTGATGAAATAGGTGTTAGGCCGTGGTCTGTTGTTTGGACCTGTTAGAGTAGCGAGCTCTTTTTGGGGAATCTTTCCGTGGGCTACGCAGATCCCTGTTGCCTGGAGATAGGGTGGAATTGCCGCTGGCTGCGTATCCATATGTAGCATATGTAGATAGGTTTGAAGGTAATTTGCTGCTTCTTCAGGATGGGAAAAGGATTTTGCTTCGCCCGCTTGGTCAGTGAAGCGCAGGATGGCTGGGTAGGAGAGTGTAAATTTCATTCCTTTTTGAAAGAGAGAGGAACAAACTGCCTGGAAGGCTTTGCGCCGCTTCTTGTGAGTAGTCTGCGAATATTAAAATTTTTTGGCCTTCCAGTTGCAAAGACTTTGCATTTCTGAAAGACTTGAGA
>BLSH010182892.1:233890-244316 GCA_018402905.1 Glandirana rugosa
TATCTTTACGTGACACGTTTTATTTCTTTTACACAAGTGCAGTTGCCATCTCAACTCGCTTGTGGACCTGCAAGCCCAAGACGACCAGGCAGGCTTGAAACCCTGTTTCAGGCCCAGTCCCAGGCCTGTCTTGGGCTTACTGGCGTGCCTGTTGCTTGGGGTAACTTTAGTTACCCCTGGGCTTGAAAATCCGTGTTTTTACCGACATCGTTTCAGGACCTTTCGGGGTCTCCCGACGTTTTCCTTCATTTTACCCCCATTCCCATCCCGTTCACGGGATGTTTTTGTTACCCCTGTCCCTTTATTGGACTTTGTTATATGGTTTCTACCGTTAATTAATACTTTTCAGACACAGTTTGAAGATGATCCACATTCACCTCCATTTTTGCTTTTTTTATGTTTTTATTTTTTTTTAAATATTTCAGGTTATTTCCCTGTCCCCATTGTTTTTGTAGGGCACTTGCCCTACCCTTACCCCCATTTTACTTCCTTTTGCAGCCCTCTGGGGCTTTCCAGGACTTTGCTACAGCCATTTTTGTGCCTAAAAGTTCGGGTCCCCATTGATTTCAATGGGGTTCGTTGTCCGTGCGGTCATTCGGGTTCTGTCCGGACCCTGACCCGGACTTTGTCCCAAAGTTCGGACGGACCAGCAGAACCCGAACGTCCAGGTGTTCGCTCAACTCTACCGTTGACGTGAACACATTTTCTTTATTTTGCACAGTGCATTTCTATTTTTGATGGAATTTTTACTTTTTTACTATACAGTTTATGTATGTAATACCAATTGTTTCATATATGTATATGCACATCCGTTAAAGTGGACTGTTGTATAATATTTTTGATGTTGCTAAAAGTATGGACCTTTTATATATGTAGGTGATTTTAGTTTTCACTATATACTGTATTTGATTACATGTAAATGTATTTAACACTGATTGTTTTATTAGCATTGCACTTTCTTATAAGTGTAATTTTTGTTAGCTTTCACTGGCTCTGGTGACAACGTACAGATTACTGGTGTGGTGGCAATCAGAACACTATTGCTGGCTTACACTAGAATGGAAACATGGGCATTTGTGTGGCTAGTGATTAAGACACTGTTGCTGGCTGCACTGGTTCCGTTGACATTAGCACTGATGTGGCTAGCAATCGGTAATATTGTTGCTGGCTTACATTGGTCTGATAACAGTGTCACTGCTGTGGTGGCCATCAGGAACACTGTTGCTAGCCGCACTGGTCTGGTGACACTGGGACTGGTGTGGTTAGCAGTCAAGAACACTGTTGCTGGCCTACACTGGTCTTGTGACACTGGGACTTATGTGGTTAGCAGTCAAGAACACTGTTGCTGGCCAACACTGGACCTGGTGTCATTAGCAGACAAGAACATTATTGTTGGCTGCACTGGTCTGGCAACACTGGTGCTGATGTGGCAGCAATCAGGAACACTGTTGCTTGCTTACACTTTTCTGGAGACACTGGGACTGACTTTGGCTGGGTGAACTGGTTTGGGGACACTGTGACTTGTGTGACTAGTCATCTGAGACACTGTGGCTGGCTCTGGTGCACTCTAAAATTAGCTGATTTGATCACAGTTAGGAAACACTGTTTTTTCTCACAGCTCAGTGTGTAAGAAGAGACATACAGTAGAAAGGCCTGCAAAATGCAGCCTTTGTTTACATGTGTGATCACAGCACGCATGTGGTACAGCACCAGTTTCATTGACTCTGTAACCTAGCTTTGTGGTCTGCCAATTGATACAGCAATCACAAAAAATGCTTGAGCATGTGGTAGAGGGCTTGCACGAGCTCCACATAGCAAGTGGTTATAACATTTGTGACACAATCATCTTTTTTATTGTGGAAAAGGAAAGAAAACAAAATCTGTTTAAGCAGCTCATTGTGTGCGGCCTAAGTTTGTTTAGGCAGCTACTGAATACCCTACTGTTTTGTAAATGTTTTATATATAATTAAAAAAAATTCTCTCTTGCTTTATTAAAGTGGAAGTAAACACTTGTATCATTTTTAGCCAAGGAAGCTGCTATCTTGGCCTCTGTTTAATCTTCAGCTGCCATGATGTTGCCCATGTGATCAGTTATGACACCAGCCTTTGGATGATTTGACAGTTTGGTTAAGAGCACAACCAATGTGATGGTTTATTCCCAACACGTGACAAAAAACTGATTTGAAATTTGAAACTGTTAAATTGATGGGTTTACTTCCATTTTAACCGCTTAAGGACCGCCCCATGTACATTTACTGCGGCAGGGAAGCTCTTAAGCGCAAAATCATGTACCTATACATGATTTTTATTCAAGGGCTCTGGGGCGCATGTGCATGCCGCCACAGCCCCGCTCCCGCTGTGATTGGATACATCGGGAGCCAATAGCGATTATTCGGGGAGAGGCAGAATGTAAACAAGGCCATTCTGCTAGTAAGGAAGATGGAAATATTGTGTTCCTGCTAAGTAGAATCCCATATCTCTGTCTTCATACAGTGCAACCATCCCCCACACAGTTAACATGCACTCCCAGGGAACACAGTTAACCCTTTGAGTGCTCCTGATGTTAACCCATTCCCTGCCGGTGTCATTAGTGCACTAACAGAGCATTTTTTTTATCACTGATCACTGTATTGGTGTTACTGGTCCCCAAAAAGTGTCAGATTTGTCTGCCGTAATGTTGCAGTCCTGCTAAAAATCGCTGATCGCCGCAATTATTAGTAAAAAAAAAATAAATAAATAAAAAGTCCATAAATTTATTCCATAGTTTGTAGATGCTATAACTTTTGCGCAAACCAGTCAATACACACTTATTGGGAATTTTTTTATCACAAAAACATGTAGCAGAATACATATTGGCCTAAATTGATGAAGAAATTCGATTTTTTAAATTTTTTTACTGGATGGCAGAAATGAAAAAATATGTTTGCCACACCTCCCCTCTATTCCGACCCTAATGTTTGGGCGAGATTTGGCATAATTAAATTAGAACATATCATGCCAGCAGGACAGCTGCTATCCTATGACCACATTCAGTCTACCCTCGTGGGTGTTCTTCCACTAATTGCAACTATGGCATGCAATACATTCGCAATTTTCAGATGCCCAATAGTGACTTCTCATGCTGTAGAACACTTTTTGACAACTCGCAATGCTGACAGAATTCTTGCGTCCCTATACTTGAGAATCTCCTCTGGAGATACTGGTAAAAATACTAAGCTATTCAATATTTGGCAGATGGGCATACCATCCCTTAACATAGAAGACTGGGAGGAGGGCATACAGCAGTACATTCTGCTAGAGATCGAAACATTCAGCTCGTTTCTTGATAAAGCATATTATACCCCTCAAAGACTCTCTAGGATTTACCCATCACAATCTGATTGTTGCCCTAAATGTCTACGTGACATAGGAACATTTATTCATATAGTCTGGTCATGCCCTCTGATCCAACAATTTTGGAAGAAAGTGGTTGATGAAATTAATTAGGGTGACTTGACCCTAGTTTTAGACCCCAGGGTGCTCCTTCTGTATATGTGATGACATTGCCTCTGCTTTTCATAAACAGTTGTTTGTGTTCTACACTGCATACTATGCCAGAAAATCCATCTTCCATTAAATGGAAGCAGGCTGACTCCCCACCATATCACAATGGGGATCGATCATTGATGCTGTTCTACCACTCTGCAAGCTTACCAACATGAGTCACAAATGCCCTAAAAATTTTTCCAAAATCTGGGGAGAATGGATGGATTCTCGGCCTGTGGCCACTTAATGACAGAATACTATACCATATACCTAGTGTTATAGGTTTGATGTTGGGACCACACCGATGATATCACGATTTTGTCCTCGCACCCAGCCCCCCCCCTTTTTCCCTTCCCTACTTCCCCACCCTTTCTTTTACCCTGCCCCCCATCCTCCCCCCCCCCCACTGTCACGACCCTCCTGTGGCATCCTCCCTTAAGTGCCTTAAATATACAATACAGTCTGTGCAGCTGTCATTTTCATGATGAAATATGTGCCTTACAGTTCTTTATGTTATTTTCTGTCTTTTTGTATAATTGTCTATAATAAATAACATTAGGGTAATGCACTCTGCCATGTAGTTGAGCATCATAGGAAATGTAGTTCCAAAACATCTGGGGTGCCAAGGTTTGCCATTACTGGCCTATGTCAATGTTTGTAAAAAAAACACACAGAAACTACACCGTTCTTCTCCCTCTGAGCCCTTTTTGGTTTCAAAGATGGAAGAGAGCAGACCCATGTGAGTAAAAACAGCACACCTACACTTGCACACACTTAGTTGGGCGCATTTAACCCCTTGATCGTCCTCCAGTTACCCCTTTGAGTGCCCTATCACAATGTCATTAGTACAGTAAACAGAATGTTTTTACTGATCACTGCATTAGTGTCACCAGGGACTTGAGGTAGCGTCAGAGTCAGTTAGTGTCCCTCCTAGATAGCGTTAGATTGGCCGCCACATTATCGTCATCCACATAACCCCTGGATTGCCAGCAACACTATCACAGTCACCCTATAGCCGCCATTACTAGTACAGTGTCTGAACGAATCAGTATCTTTGACCAGATCAGAACTATACTAATGTCCCCAATAGTATAGTGTCCCCAAAAATCCATTGTTAGCAGGATCAGCCCTGTTGGCTTCCAGAACTTGTGTTTAGATCCCCCCCCACCCCCCAACAGGTGCAGTGTTAGTATAAATTCTGATCACTGACACCCCTGACACATTGTACACAAAACCGCAGCATTGGCAGAATCAGGCCTGGTCTCTGCTAGCACTAGCAGGTACATTTTATTTCTTCAGGTTCAAGCAGTTTCTGACAGCCAGGATCTCTTTTTCCCGTTAGTCACACTAGGTACCTGTAAATTTAGTACCCAAAATGCCCAAAGAAAGGTACATTAGTGAAGAGGCCTACAGGATTCTGAGTATGACAGATGAGAGCAAAGGGGAGTCCTCACTGTCAGAATCAGGCTCAGAATATGAACCTGTAGAAAGCAACAGCACCCTGACAGGGAGCTCAGATGATGGAGAAGCAGTCCCCATTCCCAAGTTGCTAAGGTGCTATAAACGCATGATTATTCTCATATGCAGCAGAGTGCCAATACTAGTGCTGCACTACCTTTTGGTGGACTGGTAAACACCAGTGGCCTAGTACATGCTGCCCTTTTACACACCAGCACTGCAGTATCTCATGGTTATGTGGTGCAGCATCCTACAGCCACCAAGAATTCAAACACAGGCCTGTAGAGCCCATAATGTCCTTCCAGAGGTGCAGGCAAACCCTGATTGGCAGCCCCAGATTCAGCAGCACTCGTTATCCCCCCATTCACAGCCCAACCCAGAATTCAGGTGAAAACAGCAAATGTAACAACTCCTCTTGATTTTTTTGAGCTGTTTTCATTGAAGAACTGTATCAATTGATTGAGGGCCAAACTCATCCTGATGCTGACCAGTACATCGCCACCAACCCAAATTTGTACCTGGCCGGATCATTCAAGTGGAAACGTGTAACGGTTTCCAAGTTTGAAATTGTTTTGGGTCTAACCCTTAACATGGGTATTACAATAAAGAATGAATTGAGGTTATATTGGTCCACAGACCTGATTCATCATATGCCCATGTCCTCTGCTGCAATGTGTTTTATGCATTTTGAAGACAATTCACTTTGTCGTCCTCGGGCTGACCCTGAAGATGATCAGCTGCACAAAGTTCAGGCCTCATAAATTACCTGCCATTTGGAGTGGTGTTTGTACTATCCTGGCCTTTCAGGGCCTCTGGAACTGTGACCGGTAGTAACCGACATGAGGAAATATGCCTTTTATAAGCCTGAAGGGTGTCATTGGATTTTGGGGGCCTGTATGGGGCTAGGCTGGCAAAAAGTCTCTCACATGTGGTATCCTCATTCTCAGAAGAAGTAGCAGACTGTGTTTTGGGGTCTAATTCCACAAATATCTATGGCATGTGTGAGAAATATCTTCCATGCGATCAACATGCTTCTCAGAAAAATACCTTGGGGTGTCTACTTTCCAAAAGGGGGTCATTTGGAGGGGTGTTAGTACTATCCTGGCATTTCAGGGCCTCCAAGACTGTGATAGATAGTCAGGAAATTAAGTGAGGGAACTACACCCTTTGAAAGCCTGAAGGTGGTCATTGGTTTTCAGCCCTCGTATGCAACAAGGCTCCCAAAAAGTCTCACATATGTGGTATCCCCATACTTGGGAGCAGTAGCAAAATGTGTGTTGGGGTGTAATTCCACATATACCTGTGGCATGTGTGAGAAATATTTAATTAAATTGACAATTTTGTGTAAAAAAAAGTTGTAATTTTCCAAAAACTTGTGGCAAAAAATAGAATCTTCCATGCACTAAACATGCCTCTCAGCAAATACCTTGGAGTGTCTACTTTCCAAAAATGGGTCATTTTAGGGGGGGGGGTTGTACTGCCCTGGCATTTTAGCACTTCAAGAAAAGCTATAGGCGGTCAGAAAGTAAAGGCTACAAAAATTCCAATATGTACCATAGTTTGTAGATGGAAATAACTTTCCCCAAAAAAAAACAATTGATATAAACTTATTGGGATTGTAGACATGTAGCAGAATACATTTTGGTCTAAATGTATGAAAAAAATTTTTTATTGGATATTTTTTATAACAGAAAGTAGAAAATATAAGGATTTTTTTTTTTAAATGTTCAGTCTTTTTTCGTTTATATATTAAAAAAACACAAAAAAAGTGGTGATCAAATACCATCAAAAGAAAGCACTATTTGGTAAAAAGCCTCATCTTAAAGCCAGTGTCACCATTACATATACATAAAGTATAAACCATTTTTTTACTATGACATAGACAAGTGAGGTTTAGCATTATAATTGGTATATATTATTAAAGTATTCCAGAATATGAGCTTTACGTGTATGGCTATTAAAATCCACGCCGCTGCACAAATAAAAATGTGGTGGCTACATGCACACTCCTTCCCCATGAACATGTTATAATTATCTCTGCATTTCAGCATTTACATGTTTGCGTTAAAAAACTAACCATTCTTTTCCATTTAGAGGGTTTCTATTTTTAAAAGTTTATATTGGAATGAAGCTGAAAATGTACTCACATTGTTATAGTATTTTGAAATTTTATTTTAAAAAGAAAAAAAAAGAAAATTGCAACAGATTTTGGGCCATTTTATTTCTTAGACTTGTGTCTTTGAGCCTGACACTGAGTTCATTTGTTATGGTATCTACTGTAGCTGACAAGATATCTTTTCCTTCTTAATGGTCTCTATTCTCACTTTGCCCTTTGTCGCGTGTATGCCGGTCCTGAGAGAGTGAGACAGAGCTTTGAGCGAAAGGTTATCCCATCAATCAAAAGCACAGTGGCTCCATCCTTAATGTGCTCTGGAAAATGTTAAGTGACCTAACTGTGCGGTGAACTGCTCATACCGTAGACACTAACATTACATTAATTAGGTAATATTCATTAAACTGCGATATCTATTTGTGATTGTTAATGACATTTCATCTAAATGTGAAGCCATCATCCAGCTAGTCCAGATGTGCTCAGCACTGTATTAGAATGATTGCTCTAATAGATTAGATCCATATGCTCTGCCTATTCCACGACAATAAAATCAATGTGTTTATTGGCTACCAATAAAATATTAGCAGCTCCTTAAACATTTATTACCCCTTAGGATACACAAGGGCTGAAATTCCAGGTATTGGGTGTAAAGAATAATCTACATTTGAGCCTGTCATTTTCCTGTAAAATAATAAATTAACTGCTTGCATGCGAAATTAAAGAATAAGTTCACCTTTCACAACATGTTACATGTTACATCTATAATTAGGGTGTAACATATAACATGTTGTTGAGCATGCACCACCTTACCTCCCCTCATCCGCCCCTCCTTGTGATAGCAGATGGGGACCTTCTCCCCGCATGTGCTGCCACAATTTGAAAACTGCATGGCCATGCTGACCTCCGCCCACATGGCCGGGTCATTCATTCACAGAGTTCTGTGAATGAATGCCTACAAGTACCGTCAGCCATTGCAGTCCTCAATTACCATATTTATCGGCATATAATACACACTTTTTCCCCTGAAAATAGAGGGTAAACAGTGCGTGAGCGTTATATGCCAATATTTTTTTTTTAACAATGGGGGGTGGGGATCGTGCGGTCTGCCCCGGGTGCCACACATTGGGGGCTGTCAGGTCGGCCGCCAAGCCTCTCCTGGCCCTGGGGCAGCACTGCCAGCATAGTCTGAAGTTAAGAAAAAAATCACTTGCCAGCCCCTTCTCATACACTGCTCCTCCTGTGTCACTGTTATTGCAAATTGAAGCCTCTAAATACCTCATTAACTCCATTCTCCGCTCTCCTCCTCCCACTCCTCCCCCTCCTCCTCCGAGTGTAGCTTTAGATTGGAGGAGGAGAGTGGTCACGTGACCACCCATGAAAATCAGAGGAGAGCAGTCACGTGACCGGGTCCATGAAAGAATGGAGCTAATGAGGTATTTAAAGGCTTCAATTTACAATGAGAGGGACACAGAAGGGGCAGTTAATGAGAAGGGGCTGGCAGTGATTTTTTCTTAACTTTAGAGCATGCTGGCAGTGCTGTCCCAGGGGACTAGGGGCACTCCTGGGAGTGCAGGGGGGCTGTGTACTGTGCAGGGGGAGGGGGCTGCATAATGTGCAGGGGGCTACATGATGTGCAGGGGCCTGCATAATGTGCAGGGGGCTGCATAATGTAAATGGGGCTGCATGATATGCAGGGGGCTGCATAATGTAAAGGGGGCTGCATGATGTGCAGGAGGGCTGTGTAATGTAAAGGGGGCTGCATAATGTGCAGGGGGCTGTGTAATGTAAAGGGGGCTACATAATGTGCAGGGGTCTGTGTGATGTAGCAGGGGCTGCATAATGTGCATGGAGCTGCATAATGTAAAGTAGGCTGCATAATGTGCCGGGGTCTGCGTAATGTGCAGGGGGCTGCGTAATGTTCAAGAGGTTGCGTAATGTGCAGGGGGCTGTGGAAAGTTTTTTTCCTGAAACTCCCCTCTTAAAATTAGGGTGCTGTTATACACCTGTGCCCGCAGCCCACTCACCCGTCACACAGCTTCTTCAGCCTGCTGCCATCAGGAAGGAGACTGCGGAGCCTACGGGCCAGGACTAGCAGGTTGAAGGACAGCTTCATTCATCAGGCTGTCAGGAAGCTGAACTCGCTCCCGAACCTGCCCCCCCTTCCCTCTTCTGTCTCAGGCATAGAACTATGACCCTCTACTACCTCATATGCCAACTTAAGTTAAAGAACTGCTATGGAGCCCTCTGTCACTCTGCCACTTGTTACCAGACTGATTCAGCCATTTTTGCACTAATTCTGTTACCTGCACTGATGTACACTTTACTGGTTTGCTCTCCATCTGCCATGTGCCTTGCACTGTGGTTTTTTTTTTTTTTAATTTACTTATTTTTATTAGTACTCTTTATTGTATAGTTGAATTATATAGTGTATTTTATATTTTTATATTTATGTGATTTAGATCTTTGGCTCCACTGTTAGAACTACCTGTAAGCACCATGGATCCGAGAGAAATGTAATTTCAGTTCCCTTTATGTATGTACTGTACATGTGGAAGAACTGACAATAAAGCTTGACTTGACTTGACTTGACTCATACGCCAATAAATACGGTAACTGCAAGGGCACAGGTGAGCGCTTTCATAGTCCTTGAACTTCCTGGACTTCAGTAACTACCTGCCCCATCAGAGTTATGGGTAGACAGTGTATTGACAGTCTGCAAGAGCCTTACATTGCACTCGCAATCTGCTGACCGCGGCTGCAGTGCTTTACAGGCACTTTTAAAGGTGAACTAATATTTTAAAGTTAGTTAGCAGTTAGGTTTGAAAAAACATATAATAATAATAATATAAAAAAATATAATAATACAAATAATACATTTACTTTCATTCACAGTGTATGGGTCAGGAGTAGAGTTGAGCGAACACCTGGAAGTTCGGGTTCTGCTGGTCCGTCCGAACTTCGGGACAAAGTCCGGGTCCGGGTCCGGACGGAACCCGAACGATCGCACGGACAACGAACCCCATTGAAATCAATGGGGACCCGAACTTTTAGGCACAAAAATGGCTGTAGGAAAGTCCTGGAAAGCCCCAGAGGGCTGCAAAAGGAAGTAAAATGGGGGTAAGGGTAGGGCAAGTGCCCTACAAAAAAATGGGGACAGGGAAATAACTGTAAATATTTTTAAAAAAATAAAAACATAAAAAAAGCAAAAATGGAGGTGAATGTGGATCATCTTCAAACTGTGTCTGAAAAGTATTAATTAACGGTAGAAGCCATATAACTGTTCTAAAATCATCTTCAAACTAGGGCAAGTGCCCTACAAATAAATGGGGA
>BLSH010182892.1:262080-277730 GCA_018402905.1 Glandirana rugosa
ATCTCGAAAGAAAACCACCATAAATTCTTGGAGACCCAAAAAATAAAAAACGCTGTATTAACTTTTTTCACGCTTTTAAAACTTTTTTTTTGTGAAAAAAAAATCAAAGACACTATTGTAAAACGTTTATTCATTAAAAACAGGTATTTAAAACCGGTTTTGGATATGACGATGGATAGAAACCATTTTTATTGGGTTTATTCACATATAATAAACCAGACACACTTTCTATATCTCAGATGTTCGATACCACGTTTAGTAACTTTTAACTAGTGTGGACTACGTGACTACCGGATAGAGTAAAGAATCTTGGGGTGTAATTGGAAGTATGCATATGCTGTGTGTGAGAAATAACTTGTTGTTTTGACAATTTTGTGCAAAAAAAATAATAATTTCGTAATTTTCCAAAGAATTGTGAGAAAAAGGTACAACTTCAAAAAACTCACCATGCCTCTTACTAAATACCTTGGAATGTCTACTTTTCAAAAAGGGGTAATTTGGGGGGTATTTGTACGTTCCCGACATTTCAGGGCCTCAAGAAATGAGATAGGCCATCAGTGCATCAGGTGTGATCAATTTTCAATGATTTGCACCATAGCTTGTAGACTCTATATCTTTCACACAGACCAAATAATATACACTTATTTGGGTTATTTTTACCAAAGATAGGTAGCAGTATAGGTTTTGGCCAAAATTTATGGACAAAAATTACTTATTTGCAAAATGTTATCACAGAAACTAAAAAAAAAGTGTTTTTTTTTCAAAATTTTCGCACTTTTTTCAATTATGTCGCAAAAAATAAAAAACCCAGAGGTTCTTAAATACCACCAAAAGAAAGCTCTATTTGTTTGGGTGCAGTGTAACGTGAGAGAGTAATTGAGATTCAAAGTGTGAGAGCGCTGAAAGCTGAAAATTGGTCTGGGCAGGAAGGGGGTATAAACGTCCTGTATTGAAGTGGTTAATGAAAGTAAAGGGGATTTATGCCCTTCAGCTTCCCGCTAGGAGAGGAGATTTTGACACCATACTGCTCCAGAAGGAAAAGATGTGGATCTATCTTCTGGACTCTATGGTGCCGAATGGCCTTAATACTGAATGTAGTCTTTCTGTGTTCTTGGAACCATAAAGAAACAATTATCTGGTACAGCTAGCTCAGGGATTGGAGCAACTTTTAATGTGTCCCTCTCTCAACTGGTGGGAGGATGAAGAGAGTCACTTAATCCTTGTGTCTTTTTATCTCCATTTTTTGCAATCTATTTTTCCTTTTTTCTCTCTCTTTCTGACCATTTATCAAATACCTATTCCTTTTTGTATTTTCCTTTTTGTATTTTTATTTTTATTATGTTTATTTCCGCCTTTTTATCTTCTCCTTATGGGGTTAATAAGTCAATCCCCACTGCTGTGGGAAGAATCTCCAATGAATAGGTCAAGCTATGACTTTTTGGACTGATACTTGTGCAGCTTATCTGTTCTGAATGGTACATATTGAGCAATGTGAATCGGTAGTAAAAACATCTATCAGTGACGTGAGATGTGGGTGGAGTGAATAATGGTGAACGTTTGGAAGTGGATAGTGAGCATGACATCTAGCGGCCAGCTGCTGGTATTACAACTCAAACGGACTATTTAACCTGACCTGCTCCAGTCCCTCCCTTAGCTCCAAAGAAGTCTGCTATTGGTCAGACGAAACGCGTCAGCATCACGTCACCTGACGGCCCCTATGAAGCGCCTGGACCCGCCCCGCCATGCGAATGCTCCATCCTCGCTCCGTAACTGCTCTGTGAATGAGCCGGAGTTGCAGTGATATTCCTATGCCGCTGCGGAGGTAGGAGGTTCCTGGAGGGAGATCCGTGAAGGGAAGTACACAGTATCGTGAGGCATCCTGCTCCGCCATTGGTATCGCCTGCAAGGTGTATGGTGAGATCGACTTTTGTTAGTGCTATTGTTGCCATCTGCATGGACAGGTTCTTACAGTAATTAGCAGCCAGTATGACTGCAGCTTTGACATTAATGACCCATCTCGGGTTAGCCCTGGACTCGTGGTGACTACCAGACTGCACTGTTGTTGCTCTCACCTGGACTTTAACTTGTACACCTCAATTGCTATGAATGCCTGACAGACCCCACTCTGGCATTGGGGAATTACTCTGCATCGGACTCAGCAATTATCAACGGCCTTGATTAAGACTGTAGTAACGTGCTAGCAATCAGTTGCCAACGCACCTGTACCCCCCTCCTCCAGGTTCCTTCTGTGCTTCCCAAGTTCCTCCAGGACTGTGCATTGAAAGCATTCCACTCTACCAGACATCCTTGCTCCCAGATAATAAATTGCCTATCACCCTTCCATATTTTTCACCTCATGAGATTAGTCTCTCAGGTTTACCTGATTGGATATCGGTCACGGTAGTTTACCTGGCTGTATGTGGTTGGTTGAAGCGGATGGTGTATGGGTGTAGGACGCGTCTAGACTATAATCTGACAACGTTGTCAATTTTATTTTAATTGCTCCAGTGGTTGTATATCTTTTTCTATATTATCTACAATAAAAGTTATGTTTTATGAACGTTTTGGCTCCTTGAGATAAGTGCCTTGGTGATCTTCAATCACCCCTTCTTTTTGCATTGTGCCCCTTACGTGGTGGACTAGGATGGGCTCCCTGGTGGTCAGGGTGGGCTTCCCTGGTCGGCTCTTGGTGGTCCTGGGTGGGCTTTCCCTGGTGGTTCCTTAGTGGCATCCCTGGTGGTCCTGGGTGGTGATCCTAGGGGGGATTGCACTGATAAACACTCAGCACAGACCCCCCCACCCCATCAGGAGAGCAGCCGATCGGCTCTCCTCTACTCACGTCTGCAGATGCGAGTAGAGGAAAAGCCAATAAATGGCTCTTTCTGTTTACACTGTAACCAGCCATGATTGGTCACAGCTGATCACATGGCAAAGAGCTTCCAATGGAAGCTCTTTAACGAGATCAGTAATGCGGTGGGTCAGACTGATATGAATCAAAGCCATTCATTGTGTATAATTGTCATGTGATCTATAGTGATTGGTCACAGCAATCACATGGACCACCATTTGTCGTCCACTCGGAATGATGAATGTCCCGCCTGGCCGTCATTTGACTATAGGCCGGGGGAAACTGGTTAAATATTGCTCTTGATGTATATGAATACCACTCCACTTCTACTACCAGCCTTGCCCTCCTAAGAATGAAACTTTGGATTTTTGCAATCCAGTACTGTGAGCAGTCATTTCTGTGAGCAGATCCAATTGTGATATTCCCAGAAAGTCAAAATTCTTCACCTCCTAAAAGCTCAAGCCCACCCATTTTATTTGCCAGTCTTCTGACATTTGTGCAAATGAAATTTCAATTTATTTTAGCACCTAGCATTTTATTATTTTTTGTTCTTATATTACAATTTGTAATTGCTAGACTTACTACATTAGTTTTAGGTAATAATATTTCCCCACTGTCTTGTCTATACTCGACCTCCCTCCTGTTCCATCCACCTCTGTATCCTGTACCCCCATTGGTCTTTGCTCACTATACACAAACGTTTTGTCGGCCTTCCCATCCAGAATCTAGCTTAAAAGGCCCCAAACTTCTGCCCATAGCCTTCTTATGTTTATATTATATTTTTTGCAAAAATATATGTAAATTTATGTAAAAAAAAGTTAACCTTCCATTCTGTATCTTTCTACTGCAGCTCCAGCCTACTAACTGTATTGTATAACTGTAACTGGGGCTTATTCTATGTGAGGCACAGTGACAGCTGAAACTGACAGGTCTCCTTATAAACAAACATATGGAATCACTATGATTCAGAATGCAAGAGTAGAAACATTGCAGTAACCTAAAATTTAATTAATCCATTAATGAATGGGGTGAAGCAGCATTATAGACAGATGTTATAGACACGAATGCTACTTGTATTTCAAGTGACAATTTAATGTCAGTTTTGTTATTAATTTTGTTTTATGTTTTCAAGTTTATTCAGAAAATGTGGCCTGTATGTGTGGATATGGCTGTAGATATGGCTGTGGATATACACTATATTACCAAAAGTATTGGGATGCCTGCCTTTACACGCACATGAACTTTAATGGCATCCCAGTATTAGTCCGTAGGTTTTAATATTGAGTTGGCCCTCTCTTTGCACCTATAACAGCTTTGACTCTTCTGGGAAGGTTGTCCACAAGGTTTAGGAGTGTCTATGGGAATGTTTGACCATTCTTCCAGAAGCACATTTGTGAGGTCAGGCCCTGATCTGGACAGGGAGTCCTGGCCCGCAGTCTCCACTTTAATTCATCCCAAATGTTTTCTTTCGGGTTGAGGTCAGGACTCTGTGCAGGTCAGTCAAGTTCCTCCACCCCAAACTCGCTCATCCATGTCTTTATGGACCTTTATTTGTGCACTGGCCTAAATCATTTGGTGGAGGGGGAATTATGGAGTGGGGTTGCTTTTAAGGGGTTGGACTTGGCCCCTTACAATTTCATGCTCCCAACTTTGTGGGAGCAGTTTGGGGATGGCCCCTTCCTGTTCCAACATGACTGTGCACCAGTGCACAAAGCAAAGTCCATAAAGACAAGGAGGAGCGAGTTTGGGGAACCTGATTGACCTGACATCAACCTGATAGAACACCTTTGGGATGAATTAGAGTGGAGACTGCGCGCCAGGCCTTCTCATCCACATCAGCCCCTAACCTCACAAATGTGCTTCTAAAAGAATGGTCAAACATTCCCATAGATGCACTCCTAAACCTTGTGGACAGCCTTCCCAAAAGAGTTGAAGCTGTTATAGCTGCAAAGGTTGGGCCAATATTGAACCCTACTGACTAAGGCTGGCATGCCAATAAAGTTCATGTGCGTGTAAAGGCAGGTGTCCCAATACTTTTGGTAATATAGTGTATGTGCATGTATACAATGTAATTAAGAAAAGGATCTTTTCAAACATGTGAGCTCACACTGCAGCCTTGTTTTTAAGGGCCGGTTCACACTTGAGCGGCGCGACTTCGCAGCCGGTTCACATCTAGGCGAATTGTCAGGAGACTTGAGTCGTCTGACAATTCGCCTCAATGCTGTGCAATGGAACCGTTATAATAGGAGCGAATCGCTTCGCTCTGCCTTAGAAAAATGGTTCCTGCACTATTTTCAGGGCGATCTCAGCGCGGCTTGCATTGACTTCTATGATAGAAGTCTCCTCACAAGCCGCGTTGAAATCGCCTCAAGCGGGGCGACTTGCTTCGCCCTGGCAAGTCGCGCCGCTCAAGTGTGAACCTAAAGGTGCAAGCTCCAGCTATCCTATCAAGTTTCCTGTCCATTATAAAAAGAGGTTTTCATTTTTTATTGGTATCACACATTAATACATTTACATTGTAGATAAATATAACCACATTTAAAAATAAATATATCTAAAATAATATACATTTCTTCTAAAATCCATGGTATTAACTTACATTTCACATGAAGGGCGCAGCTGTACCGAATATGTGCCTTTTCCCATTTATCTATTAGGCCTGTATAAGGGTGCAGGAATGAATAATGGTTTATGGAGCAATCTCATCTCTTCAGGAGTGATTGCAAATAAAGGAATGATGGCTGGATCTCTAGTCTTGCAATAAATATTCATTAGCATGATCATTAACACCTTAATTGATAATAATATGATGGTGACATATTAACAATTAGAACTGGGAATTGTTCTATTATTCTGCGAAAATCTGAAGTGAATCTGTACAGAAAGATTGTTAACTACTGAATCATTGCACTTCTGCTCTGCTGGGGCTGGATAAGGATGTGGATATCAGCCTATCTCAGCAATACTTTACAATAGAAACTATACACTAGATTGAACTTGGGGCTAATCAAATATTGATATATATTTAAGCTCAGTAAAACTGATCCTAATGATCTAAACTTGACTTGAAAATGATTTTGTTCTGACAGTTTACCCAGCAGAGTGCTGACTGCAATGTTGCCTGTCTTGTAGGTTCCAAAGATCTGAGTTTTAAAAATATGTAAATGAGATTATTCTGAATCAGCAAGTTGAACAATGATGCTAGAATGCTGACAACTAAATTGATATAAAACTTTGTAAAATGTTGTACTTTATGAATCCAGTGCACTGCATTATGTTGATGATAATGACAACAACGCTTGTTTTAACCATTGCTAATCTAGTTTCCAGAAGGATCCGCACAGAATAAGGGAAAATATCCAATTAAATTGACCATGTTGGGAAAATGAAAAATTAAATTGGCCAAAAAGCTCACCCTACAAAAAAAGAGAGTAAATTTTCAACACTCCTACTGCCCGAACTGCTGAAAACAGCTTAGTTGAAGAGAAATCTAAAGCCTCGTACACAGGATGAGATAGTTGTACGACCGCACGTCCAACTTTTCTCAAAATCGGCTGTCCGTGATTTTGTCCAGCGTACTGATGGTAGTCAAATTATCGTTCGACGAAGCCGAACGTGGTGGCGTGTTACGAGCGTATAAAGAGGAAGTTCAGGTGAATGTGAATTGTGAATTACGGACGCAGGTTTACACAACCAAACACTTCCTGGATTCCGAGCATGCGTGTTTGTACTTACAACTTTTGTTTGTCCAAATTCTGTACACACGAGCCGAAAATCAGACGACGCCTTGTCAGCAGAGAAAAGTTTTCTAGTTTGCTCATACAACTTCTGTTGGATGATAATTCAAAATCGGCTGTCGAATGGAGCGTACTAATGGTCGGATTATTGTACGACAGGCTGTCGTATAACAGTTTTCGGCCGATAATTGTGCCGTGTGTACGGGCCTTTAGAAACCAACATTTCCATGGGGTGTCAGTCTCCAGGCTCCTGCTGCTTTCCATGGCTTTTTCAGTGACCTCTATGGCGATATAGGACACAGTACCCTCTCCATGATCCAGCACTGCACTCTTTGTCCTCCTACATTCCTGACCACCACTTCTCTTCTGGGTAAATGATGCCCTGTTCAACTCAACCCATCTCCTGTGCCATACTGGTTACACTATAATGTCAAAAGTATTGGGGCGCCTGCCTATACATGCACATGGAGTTTAATGACATCCCAGTCTTAGTCCGTAGGGTTCAATATTGAGTTGGCCCACTCTTTGCAGCTATAGAACACCTTTGGGATTAGTTAGAACAGAGACTGTGAGCCAGGCCTTCTCGTCCAACATCAGTACCTGACCTCACAAATGTGCTGCTTGAAGAATGGTCAAAAATTCACATAGACACACTCCTAAACATTGTGGATAGCCTCCCCAGAAGAGTTAAAGTGATTGTAAAGTCTCTTTTTTCTATTAAAATAACAAATCGTGGATTTGTAAAGAGCAGCCCAGATCTTTCTCTTCTCAGGTCCCTCTTCTGTGCTCCTGGCCTCTCTCTCCTGTTGAGTGCCCCCACAGCAAGCAGCTTGCTATGGGGGTACCCAAGCTGAGCTGCAGCTCCCTGTGTCCATTCAGAGCTGTAGATCGGCCCCACCCACTCTCTCCTGATTGGCTAACTGACTTTGATTGACAGGAGTGGGAGCCAATGTCGCCGCTGCTGTGTCTCAGCCAATCAGAAGGGAGAGTCCCAGACAGCTGAGACACTCGTGGGCATCATTGGACAGAGATGAGACTCAGGTAAGTATTAGATGGGCTGAGGGGGCTGCTGCGCACAGAAGGCTTTTTATCTTAATGCATAGAATGCATTGAGATAAAAAAACCTTCTGACTTTACAACCTCTTTAAAGCTGTTATAGCTGCAAAGGGTGGGCCAACTCAATATTGAACCTTACAGACTAAGACTGGGATGCCATTAACCACTTAAAGACCGCCCGCCGCAGATGTACTGCAGCAGGGAGGCTCTATTGCTTGAATCGCCATACCAGTACAGCGCTCCGGGCAAAAGATACAGTGGGCGCGCACGGCACCCGTGATTGATATGTGATATGTGACCCGATATGTAAATAGGGGGAACCCCATTCTGACAGAAGAGTAGAAAGAGATTGTCTGTTCCTAGTGATCAGGAACAGCTATCTCTCTGTACTCCCAGTCAGTCCACTCCCCCTACAGTTAGAAAGCACCATCCTAGGACACACTTAAACTTTGGTTGCCCCTGGTGTTAACCCCTTCCCTGACAGTGTCATTTTTATAGCACTGATCACTGTGTTGGTGTCACTGGTCCCCGAAAAGTGTCACTTAGGGTCAGATTTGTCTGCCACAATGTCACAGTCCTGCTAAAAATTGCAGATCACCGTCATTACTAGTAAAAACAATAAAAAAAATTAAAAGTCTCTAAATCTATCCCCTATTTTGTAGACACTATAACTTTTGCGCAAACTAATCAATATACACTTATTGGGATTTTTTACCAAAAATATGTAGAATACATATTGGCCTAAACTGATGAATACATTATTAGATTTTTTTTTTGGATATGAATTATAGCAAAAAGTAAAAAATATTGTTCTTTTTTCAAAATTGTCTTTTTTTCTGTATAGCGCAAAAAATAAAAACCGCAGTGGGGATCAAATTCCACCAAAAGAAAGCTCTTTGTGGGAAAAAAAGTAACGCAGTGCCGTATCGCAAAAAATGGCCTGGTCATTAAGGGGGTAAATCCTTCCGGGGCTGAAGTGGTTAAAGTTCATGTGCGTGTAAAGGCAGGCATCCCAATACTTTTGACAATATAGTGTATATGAAATTATCTTGGGCCAGCAAATATGGAAAGCAACAATGAAGACATGAAAGTTGCATAGAATTTTTACAAAGAGAGGTAATAAAATGTCCGTCTACATGTTTCTTTTATGGAATGTTTATTTTGTGAATTTGTGCACCTTCACGCTCAAGAGTAAAAATATAAGGACCTCAGTGGCTGTCAGTTTTATCATTTGAATTTTCCAGGACAGCTAAAGTTTGTTGCTGAACAGCTATACAAAATGTAAATCTTAGGCTACTAAAAGGAGAAGCAGATGGCCCTTAGTTCTACTGTTGTATAAAAGAGGAGCATCCTTAGCATCTCTCTAGTATGCTTACTCATTGCTCCTCAATATAAAATACTGGGAACTGCAAGTATGCTATTCTACCGTTCTTTGGTGCTTCATACCTGCACTTTAAAACATCTGCAAACTTGAGAGTCTCAGGGGTTGATTTACTAAAACTGGAGAGTGCAAAATATGATGCAGCTCTGCATAGAAACCAATAAGCTTTATCAAACAAGCTGAAGTTAGAAGCTGATTGGCTACCATGCACAGCTGCACCAGATTTCTCCAGTTTTAGTAAATCTACACCACGTTGACATAGCTTAGGTGTGTTAAAAGTACTTATTGACAAAATGCACTTGTTTTTTACCTACCAGAGGGTCAACAAGTGGCATATGGCCAACTGGGCGTTATCAGAGTAAACAGCTGTTATGTGAACTGCTAATATTTTCCAGTAATTACTATATTTTTTTGCACACCATAGCATTAAACAATGCCTTAAAACATGTACCAAAAGTGAATTCTAAGAAATTATTTTGTTTATTGCACTAAAATTTTTGTTTTTAATTAACTATACCAAGCTTATTTTTACCATACATTTTAATCATTGCATTACAGAGTTTACTTACCTATTGGGTCTAATGAAAGCTTAGTCACAGCCCCAATATACTCTTGAAAAAATATTTGGTCCAGTTCTTGTGTTCTAGAATTTGTTATTCTACTTTCATTCACTTCTTCCAGGCTTTATTGTTTGGCCTTTTTTTCATTATAGAGCATCTTAAAATCATATCTATACAAACAATGCATTTTCAAACGCTTTCATTTATTTTTTTAAGTCCAAGCCATCTAGTATTCTAAAGAGACTGGAAACTCGTAGTTGCTGGAGCAATTCTGTTATAGAACAGACACTGAAAGACGACAATGATACCAAGCAAAACACACAAATGGTCCATAGAGTTTTTTGAGGGGATTTCTTAGCCCGCCAGAAGGAAGCTTGGTTGAGCTTAGTCAAAAACAGTAATGGCATGAAAATTAAACAGACAGGTGGAATAAGCACATACAAAAACTACACAGACTGAAAAGAGTTTTATGCAAATGAGATTGTATCAATGAAACTTTGTGCTGAAATGCCATCTATTGGAAATGCTATACTTGACTTTGTTATTTGAAATACAAATAAAATAAACTGACCTTATTTTTTCTCTATGCTTTTTTAATTGGTATAGCTTATCAAAACATTTTAAAAATCCTAAAAAAAGTACAGCATTAGAACACAAGGGAAACACTCTCTAGAAGGTAGAGTTACATAAGTTATAGAACATAAATAAAAAAGAGTCATTATTTGCAATTTTTTATTTATTGTAACTCTTCTAAAGTTAAGAATTAACAAAAATGTTATTTTTAACTCATAGGAAAAGGGATTGTACTTCACTATTCTGCTTTTTAATACTAGGTCTTGTGATGTGTGCTAATTTAAAGTTGGAGTATTTCAGTACATACTCATTAGGAGAAAGGCTGGTACTCCCATATTTCAGATGGACAAGTCTGGAACCCCTGTATGGATGTGATCAATGATCCTGTTATAGAAGATGTACCCACAACTTCTAGCTACTAAACATAAGAACTAGTATGGACTTCAATATATCCTTCAGGAAAAAAGGGGATTCCTACTTTTTTCCCCAAATAGGTTGCCACATCTAAAATAAAAGTAAAATGTCTATTTTTTTAAGGAAATAATGATGTTGAGACATTTTAAAAATGATTAGCGTGTATCTAAAACCAGGTTGTTTTTCTATTTTTGGATAAGAGTAAGGAAGTTCTATACCTGTTTTGCTTTTTTCTTCCATCTGTGTTTCATTGGTTCACTTCCTGTTACTAATACATAACGGAAGTAAGACAAAAGCTATCCAAAGTAAGGGAAATCCCTCACAAGGGTAATCAGAACAAATAGAGAGGCTGAATCTCTGCAATAGAGTCACACACAGACAACAATAAAAACCTGGGTAAAGATGAATTTTTGGCATATCAACGCAGTTATGTTTTAATGAAAATATTACTTCACAACATAGCACAAAAAGTGAATGTGTTTTAGGGACCAAACATTCCAACTTCATCAGACTTACAATTAAGTAGTAGCTTAAGTGGACCAAAGAGAAAATCTTTGCTAGATTGATATATATAGGTGTACTTTCTGACTGATCAGGTGAAACAATGAGGATGTGTACGAGCATTATTGGCAGTACAGACTGAGTCAGGGAATACAGTATTAATTTACATTCTATGCTGAAACTAGGATCCTACAGAAGGGCTGGCTCTTAGTTCTGAGACTGCGCTGTCACTGAAAGCACCTGGACCCAAAACGACAATCTGGAACTGGTCTGGTTATCTCCCATTCTTGTGATCACTGTGACAGCCAATCACATGTGTTTGATTACAAAGAAAACCCAATAGTTTTTGTTTTTCTTGGGCCTTAAACCAAGTGAGGCACAATAACAGCATCTTGCTGCTGTTGAAGTGGAACACAGATAGAAATAAATAAATGAAAGTATTAAAAGTTTTAAAGTTGAAAAAATATAAAAAAAAAAATCAAAAGCATTTGATGATAATGAAAACATGATTTAGGTAGGCAAAACAGAGCTATTGTGAAGTTAACAGAGGCATATTGCTGTTGGTCTGGTCATCTAAGTTCCTCTGGTCATGAAAGGGTTAAAATATCCCAGACAAGGATGTAGAATTAGTATTAATGTTACAAGTTACATAGAGACATGAAAGGGTGATGGCAGAGAAAAAAAACAAGTGGTTCATCGAGTCTGTTTTTTTTTGGGTTATTGTATTTTAACCTTTTTGTCTGAGTATAGATACAGATGTTTGTCCTAAGCATGTCACTTAGGGACATGGGTGTCTGCAAGGGGAGGGCAAGAGCCCCCCCCTGAAATTGGCAAGGTGTCCGCACATGGACACTGTTGTCTGTGAGCGGTCCTTGCAGGATCCGCCATGGCCGCTGCTGACTTTTTTCTGAGTCTGCTCTGCTGACGCTCTTTGACATCTGACTTGCTCTGGATGAATGTGCTGGGGAAGAGGAGGAACTACTTCCAGGCACTTAGCCTGCAGCCGGCACCAGCCGCAGATGGAGCAGCATTCCTCGGAGGCATCTGTTGGCTGCATAAGCCGATGTCTCTTTTATAGTTCCGGCTGGAATTTCAGGCCTGCTGTTGATATCACTCTGCCTCCTGGTCACTCCAAGTCCTGTTAGCCGCGTCCCGTGGGATTCACAGCAGAGCTGTAAGGTCAGTTTCACTGGGCACAATAGGAGACAGTAGCATTTGTATAGCCACAATAGGAGTTATATGGACGCAATAGGAGTTATATAGACACAATAGCATCTTTATGCTATCTTGCCTATATAGCTGCTATTGTGCCCATATAGATGCTGTTGCACCCACATAGAGTCACAACAGCAGCTATATGGGCACAATGGCATCTATATGGGCACAGCAGCAGCTATATGGGCACAATTGCTTAAATATGTTATTGTGCCCATAAAGCTGCTGTTGCACCCACATAGATGCTGTTGTGCATCTATATGGGTGCAACAGCATCTATATGGGCACAATAGCAGCTATATGAACACAACAGCATAAAGATGCTATTCTGCCCATATAGAATTTAAAATCTCCACTGGCTTAAGTCAATGCTGCACCTTGTAGGTGTATTTTTTTTAATTGATCAATTGCCTAATTGTATGTTTATTTATACCTTCACTTGCTGTGGTCACAGCATATTTTGCATGGTTTTGCATGTGGCTCAGATCACCATGGCAACACCACAGAAACACTCTCCCCCCAAAATGTGCCAAATGTGGCAGTGGAAGGGAGGAGGGTTATCCCGCTTTATGCGATAATGACTAAGCCCCTCCCCTCCATGCCATTGTCAAAAAGGGGCGGAGTATGGGTGACCTTAAAATTATGCTCCCCCGAAAAAGTTCTGCGGACGCCCATGCTTAGAGCACTAGGGGTTCACACCTGAATTGCAGAGGAATGTGGTCTGCATTTCTGCATTTCTGTGTGATTGCTGTGCAACTCTGTGCAGTGCAATTTTACACTGGATTGCACAAAATGCACCACTTTTCAAAAATACACTGCACCAATTTTCATAGTACTGCAGTACCATGTGATCCTGTGTGGTACCAGGCAAACACCTAATGTCTTTTGTCACCTCCACACCATTTCTTAAGGAAACATTTCTTACAGTTGAATCACCAACAAGAAGACATTTCTTTTTAGAAACCTCATCAATGACACCTGCCGCATTCCTAATATCAGATACATAATAGTTGTCATTTTCACAGACCACTACGTTTGCAACTTTTGTACTGCCATCCAGTTTAGAAAGAGCACGTTAAAGGTTATATGATGATACACCAAATGCTATATGTCTATGTTTCATCGTTTTCATTCATCCAGACCCCACAGATGTCCAAAATGTGCAGCCACTGTACAGATGTCCACTCCGGTACAGGCTCTGAAGAAGTGGTGACTTTTTGCAAGGTAACTTATAACAGAATAAATTGGCTTAGATAGCCTTCTGATCTCAGACTAAAGGGCACAAATCAAGCAATGTGGACAAACAATGTCACCACATAGCTTGGCAATCTGCATAAAAACAAGAGTTTTCAGAGTACGATGGAAAACAACTGGCAGACAAGTGTTGAACTGAACAAAACCTGATGTCTTCAAAAGTTAGTAGTATGATCAAACACAGGTACTTAGCATTGACCATTTACTGTCTTCAAACCCCTACTGTTTTAAACGGAATGATGTTTAAACTATGCACTTTTATCCACTGCACTCACACTCAAAGCTTTCTCCTATTCCACCTAAAGATCACACTACCCATCTTACATATTCTCATTGGAACACACCTAGTACTCCAAACATTTAATCAGCAATAAAACATTTTCCCAGGACTAACAAAACCTAGTGAGTAAACGCCAATAGCAACAGCCCAGCAAAAACAACAATACCAACGTTAACCATTTCCAAAAAGACGTACTTGTATATCCTCTGGTTGAAGTGGTTATACAGTGCCATGACTGCAACCGGCGATGCTCTTTCATGTAAAAGCAATCTTAGTGGCTAAAAAGCAGATGTACCACTTTTACATGCGGCTGAAAGGGGTCCCCCCCTTCCCGCCACCTTCTCGGGCTCTCCCATCTCACTGGGTTCCTCATATGGGTCCTTACTATAGAGATGACCAAGGACTGGAACGTCCCCAATCATCTCAATGGTCTAAGAAACCAGAAGCAATGAATATTTTGTAACTTCCGTCTAATGTAAACAGGCTGTTACAGGTTGGTGAAAGAATCTGATCAAACCACTCTGTCACGCACCTGGTGGAGGTCAAGCTGTAGAGGGGGCTTCTCTTGCACCTCTTGTCCAACACCCCTGGTAGTGATGACAGGAGATGTGGGGACATAGAGTGGCATGAGGGCTGGTATAACAGGCAGCGCCAACTGAGGTTTGCAGGAAACAGATGACCGTGGATCACCAAGCAGGAACCAGGAACTGCAACACGGTGAAGCTTGATTAGTAGGCAGGAGCGTAGCCGGCACACAAGCCAAAAGGTCATCAACTGTCATGCAGCGAAGGTAAAGGAACATAAGACAGAAGCAGGGTCAGGATACAGGTCGGAGTCAGTACAGGCAGAGCACAGAAGCACAACACAGGAGCAGAGTCAGAGTACAAGCCGAGTTCACAATAGGCAGGCAGGAATCCAGGGATGGCCTAGGCTATAAGAAGATTACCAAGACCCTGAAACTGAGCTGCAGTACAGTGGCCAAGACCATACAGCGGTTTAACAGGACAGTTTCCACTCAGAACAGGCCTCGCCATGGTCGACCAAAGAAGTTGAGTGCACATGCTCAGCGTCATATCCAGAGGTTGTCTTTGGGAAATAGATGTATGAGTGCTGCCAGCATTGCTGCTTAGGTTGAAGGGGTGGAGGGTCAACCTGTCAGTGCTCAGACCATATGCAGCTCACTGTATAAAATTGGTCTGCATGGCTGTCGTCCCAGAAGGAAACCTCTTCTAAAGATGATGCACAAGAAAGCCCGCAAACAATTTTCTGAAGGCAAGCAGGCTAAGGACATGGATTACTGGAACCATGTCCTGTGATCTGATGGGACCAAGAAAAACGTATTTGGTTCAGATGGTGTCAAGCGTGTATCGTGGCAATCAGATGAGGAGTACAAAGACAAGTGTCTTGCCTACAGTCAATCATGGTGGTGGGAGTATCATGCTCTGGGGCTGCATGAGTACTGCCGGCACAGGGGAGCTACAGTTCATTAAGGGAACCATTAATACCAACATGTACTGTGACATACTGAAGCAGAACATGATCCCCTCCCTTTGGAGACTTGGCCGCAGGGCAATATTCCAACATGATAACGACCCCAAACACACCTCCAAGATGACCACTTTCCTTGCTAAAGAAGCTGAGGGTAAAGGTGATGGACTGACGAAGCATGTCTCCAGACCTAAACCCTATTGAGCATTTGTGGGGCATCCTCAAGGTGGAGGAGCACAAGTTCTCTAACATCCACCGACTCTGCGATGTCATCATGGAGGAGTGGAAGAGGACTCCAGTGGCAACCTGTGAAGCTCTGGTGAACTCCATGCCGAAGAGGGTT
>BLSH010182892.1:277740-290394 GCA_018402905.1 Glandirana rugosa
TCACTCATGTGGGGAATGTAAAAACATTTATAAAATAATATTAAAAAGTACACTGTTGTGACTTCTTTACCGTGAAACGATGTTACGTTTCATCACTCACATGTCGAACATATTGTCACATTTAAACGACAGGGGAGTTTTATTGAGTTGTGTGTCGGTAATTACAGATTTGGTAACCGTTGTTTTCACTCATGTGGGGATTCACTTTTACAGGATTAACACAGTTATAAAACACACCGGTGGTAATAAAAGGTCGTGACGGAATTGGGAGAAGCCGTACCTCAAGTGGTCTCGAAGTGTCCAACGGTGACCTCAGGAGAAGGTGAGGAGGGAGGAGTGGAAGAGGACTCCAGTGGCAACCTGTGAAGCTCTGGTGAACTCCATGCCGAAGAGGGTTAAGGCAGTGCTGGAAAATAATGGTGGCCACACAAAATATTGACACAATTAGGACATTTTCACTTAGGGGTGTACTCACTTTTGTTGCCAATGGTTTAGACATTAATGGCTGTGTGTTGAGTTATTTTGAGGGGACAGCAAATTTACACTGTTATACAAGCTGTACACTCACTACTTTGCATTGTAGCAAAGTGCCATTTCTTCAGTGTTGTCACATGAAAAATTATAATAAAATATTTACAAAAATGTAAGGGGTGTACTCACTTTTGTGAGATACTGTTTATAGAGGGGCCCAGAAAATGTATACACATTTCAACATGAAAAATATATGCATAAAAATGTTATTGCTAGATTTATATAAACATCAAAGGGTAGCTGTAAGTTATGTTTGAATTATGCAATCCATTAGGCGATCTAAGTGGTCACCATTAACATCCAGACACTTTTGATTTCGACTAACTACTGCATGAACAACATTGACTAAAGTGTCGACAGGAATTGCTCTGCATTTAATTTCTTCCTGTAGTGCAGACAGTATAGGGGGTTTTCTAGGGTGCACCACATCCTTTAGTGTTTCCCACAGATAGAAATCAAGGGGTATTATGTCTGGGGAACATGAAGGCAATTCAACAGCACCTCTACAACCTATAAAACATCTTGGCAGAATGTCATTGAGATAGGCTCCCACGTCTAAATGGTAGTGAAGTGGGGCACCATCTTGCTGGAAGTAAAATTGCTCATTCACATAAACCGCACGAATGGCCGATAACATGATGGCATCAACTATGGTGCAACTACTGCCACCTTTAGAGGAAACATAACACCACACATTGCTGCCATAATTCAATTTAGGTTTTAAAAAGGGCAAAGATAACAATTGTTGAAGTGTGTATACATGTTTTGGGCCCCTCTGTATATATATATATATATATATATATATATATATATATATACAGTATACAGTATATAGGCTTGGGAAGCAAGCATTTAAAGTGGATTTAAACCCTCTATATACCCAGTGAAGTGACATGTGTATCTACTGTCTTCAGCTTTGTACACTGTTTAGAAAGTGCAAGACCTGTTAGAATTTCTCTTCCTGAATTCACCTGTGGGTGTGGATCCTTGCCATACACTGGGAGACAGCTGACTGGGGTAAAGGCACACACCCCCTCTCCACATAGGCAGAAACGAGAAGAAACAATGCAGAGCTATGCTGTGAATAGACCAGCTCTCTGCTAATCTATTTATAGCACCCACCCTGACACAAAATTCAGCCTGGTTTTATCACAGTTAACAGAGAACTTGTCATAAGCTATCATGCTGATAACAGAAGAATGGAACAGGAGAATGCCACGGGACTTAGGGCTTTGGGGAGAGATCGGAAAACTCTACAGATATATGTGCCTAGCTCAAATTTCATAAATCTGGTTTACATCAACTTTAAATAAGTAATCAAATTAAGGGAAAAAAATTAATTGAAAGTACTTTATACTTACCCTTTCCAACTATTAATGTTTAAACAATGCACTTTTTTTCTGCTATACTTCTGTCCAGACACACTCACAACCCCATTGTTTGGAAAATATGAGTAATATAACAGAGTTTCTTTAGCATCAAGTTTTTATTTTAAAGGTTTTCTAATGTATACTGTATATAGATGTGATATAATAAGGCATAGGTCTAGTATGTAGTAATATATGCTGTAGATTTATTTGAACACTTTCTATTTCTGCTGAGCAGCTAAACGGGGTATTCATTGAGAGGGATTGCAGACAAGTATATTGCCCTCAGCTAACTCCACATTATATAATTTCAAGGAATACAGTATAATAACCTGAGCAGGCATATAGTGGTTTATGTGCTGGGCAGTTTTTTGTTTTTTTTTGCCTGAAGTTACATTTTAATTATGCAAGAAGTGCAGTGCTAGAAAGTCACATACAAAATGTTTTGGTAGCAAGCAAAATAAATTGTACTGCAGATGTGTCAAAGAGGCGATAATTCTAATGACATTCATTATATGGTTTTGGTTTTTTTTACAGATCGCATGCTGTGAATTAATCTATGTTGTGTTTTTTTTTTTGTTTATTGTCTTGGTTTTATGACATTCAAACTACACCTGTCATGATAGTACTACAGAGGTTGCAATTGCTGACCCCACATTCTGAAAATGTGGAAGTCCTTACTGTCAGGCTAGTTCCTTGTCTTTTGATCAATGCACTGGGGATGATTTTAAAAAAAGAATGTGCAGTTAGTTTAGTGCTCACCTTAACTAGCCAATTCTGTGTTGGGGAATTTAAAAACACAGGACTTTGTTTTCCATGATTGGATGCCTTTGGACACAGCTTCACTTTGTTACCCAAGCATTCTCAACTCCTGTAGTAAATCATCCCCTTTTATTCACTGACCTAAAAACAAGTATGCATAAGAAATTCCTGACTTTTCTCTGATTTGATCCAATATATACATAAAATTAAGGTAAATAGGAGAGACATGCAAAGACATGAGTGGGACTTTAAAAGAGGTCTGAGTCCTGTAGGGAACAGTACCTCCATTCCTAAACAATATGACAAATGAGAGGGGTTTGGGACTTTAAATGAGGCTTAGCGACTTTCAGTATTATAGTTAAAAAAAATGTATTTTTATTTTACATACAAGTATAACAATATAAGCAGTACCAAACACATGGATATTGGAAGTCTGCATCTGTATTTAAACATAGTAAAAATATGCATTATGAAAAAAGTAACTGGTATATAACCCAGATATAGCATAGACAATGTAGGTTACAGTTAAATTGAGTAAAAACAAAGTAGATGTAATATTCACGTCATTGGAGGGCTCTACACATTTCGTGGCCAGCTGCCACTCGTCAGGAGCCATTGAAATAGCCAGACTTCCCATATTCATGTGTTTGGTACTGTATATATTGATATAAGAGTAAAATGTATCAAAAGTATATCCATTGGGGCAAGCATTTTCATTGCAATACTCGCAAAAGCAAAGTTTCATTGTGAACTTCTATTTGAAGCTAAAATCTGAATTCCATGCAAACAGATTAAATACATATTTAAAACATATTTTACCTGCACAGCTGCTCCCAGCAAGCAGGAGAGGGGACCTGTTATTTCCATGCTGCAGTTTTACTTTCACTTACAAGTGTCATATCCACCCTTCCCTGCTACCCTGTGGCTGGACAATGAAAAGAGAGGCAGTACATTAATAACCTCATCTTTCTGTGACTCTGCTCTCTTTTCCTATTCTATGGTACAACTGAATGGCTCTTAGTGCTGCTCTTCCCTCCCCCTACATGACCTCTGCTGTACATACTAATGATGCCAAATAAAAGCCAATTACTGTTTGCATTAAAAAATACATTTATTGATGCATTATTGATTATAGAGCTGCATTAATTTGTACATTTTATATCTACCGGCCTAGCCATTAGCACGTAAGGACCAAGCCTCTTTTTGAGATTCAGTGTTCACAAGTTAAAATCAGGTATTTTTGCTATAAAATTACTTAGAATCCCCGAACATTATATATTTTTTCCTAACACCCTAGAGAATAAAATGGCGGTCGTTGCAATACTTTGTCACACCGATTTTTTTGGGAAAAAAACACGTTTTTTAAGTTAAAATATAAGACAATAGTAAAGTTAGCCAAATTTTTTCCCATATTGTGAAAGATAATGTTACGCCGAGTAAACTGATACTCAACATGTCATGCTTTAAAATTGCACCCACTCGTGTTATGGCGACAAACTTTGGCATTTAAAAATCTCCATTGGTGACATTTAAAAATATTTACAGACTACCAATTTTGAGCTACAGAGGAGGTCTTGTGCTAGAATTATTGATCTCGCTCTAACGATAGCGGTGATACCTTATATGTGTGGTTTGAACACCGTTTTCATATGCAGGCGTGACTTAAGTTTGCGTTCGCTTCTGCACGCAAGCTCGGCGGGACGGGGCGCTTTACATTTTTTTTCTTATTTATTTTACTTTTTATTTTTTATTTTTACAATGTCTGTTTAAAAAAAAAAAATGTGATCACTTTTATTCCTATTACAAGGAATGTAAACATTCATTGTAATAGAAAAAAGCATGCCAGGACCTCTTAAATATGAGATCGGGGTCAAAAAGACCTCACATCTCATATTTACACTTAAATGCAATAAAAAGATTTAAAAAAATGACATTTGGAAAAAAAAATGTCTCCTTAAAGAGCTTTGAGTGGAAGTGACGTTTGACATTGCTTCCGCACTGCAATACTATGGAGCCGACTGAATCCAGGCATTGGGGCAGCAGGATCGGTAAGTGACGGAGATGACCACAGCATGGCGGGAGAGGGGGGCCCCTCTCCCACCACCGATAAAAGGGATTTCCTGGTGAATCCGCTGCAGAGACCCCTTTTATCTGAAAGCGGGCCGCCCGCTGTTTAAAACGATACCTGCTACCTGCTATCTGCTACCATAGCAACGGTTATTCAATGGAAAAGTACCGCCGTATATACACGGTGGGCGGTCTGGAAGTGGTTAATTGCATATTTTCATAGCATGCAAACAGCTACATAACACAATATAAAATTCCACTACAATTTGCAGCTTATCCAGTTCTTTGTCAAATACAGAGCTCTAGGAACAAAAGACATGACAAGTGCAGAGTAAATGCTATGCTATTGTCTGTATATAATAGCACTGTGTATGTGTGCGCTATAATATGTTGTTCTGCTCCTATTACACTTCTCTATTATACATTAACCACTTGCCGACTGCGTATAGTACATATACGGCAGCAAAGTGGCACGTTCTCATGAATCATCCTTTAAAAACAGCGTGAGCGGGGCTGTGGGTCGGGTGGACTTGATGTCCGCCAGTGACCCGCGATTGCTTGTGAGAGAGCCAGAACGGGGAACAGCCGATGTAAACACGGCGGTTCCCCGCTCTGTGAGGGTGGACATGACAGATCTACTGATCCCTGTGATTGGGATCAGTTAGATCTGTTATGCCCCTGACAGCCCAACCCCCATACAGTTAGAATACAGTGAGGAAACACAGTTAACCCCTAGATCGCCCCCTGCAGGTTAACCTCTTCCCTGCCAATTACATTTATACAGTAATCAGTGTTTTTTTTTCAGATCTGATCACTGTATAAATGTCATTGGTCCCAAAAAAAGTGTCAAAAATGTCCGACATGTCTGTCGCAATATCGCAGTCCCAATAAAAATCGCATATCGCTGACATTACTATTAAAAAAAAATAGTAAAAACGCCATAAATTAATTCTCATGGTTTGTAAACGCGGCAACTTTTGTGCAAACCAATCAATAAACGCCGATTACGATTTTTTTTTTTGTCACAAATATGAGGAAGAATATAAATCGACCAAAACTGATGAATAAATGTGTTTTTTTATATTTTTTTTGGATATGTATTATAGCAAAAAGTAAGAAATATTGTTTTTTTTTCAAAATTATCTTTATTTTTTTGTTAATAGCGGTGATCAGAAATGATGCAGAGGTGATCAAATACCACCAAAAGAAAGCTCTATTTGTGGGAAAAAAGGGCATCAATTTAGTTTGGGTACAACGTTGCAGGACCGCGCAATTGCCAGTTAAAGCGATGTAGTGCCGAATCGCAAAAAATGCTCTGGTCCTACAGTGGAAGATCCTTCCAGTCCTTAAGGGGTTAACAACGGTTTTAAAGCCCATCTCTCGACAAAACGTAATCCCTTTCCTCCACCTCCACTACTGCCCTTTAACCCATCCAGCATTTTCTTGAACAGTTACATACTCGCTTAAATCAACTACCTAGGTCCATTGCCACCATTTCCAGGTGCAGGGAGCGGTTATCCAATGCTGCAGATGTGCCTGTGCCGGCTGGTCCCCAACAGTTCTCTATTACTTGAAGATTCTCTTCTCGCTCCTAAAAGGTCCCTGCTGTTCAAAAGCCAGGATTTTTTGCCTGTGAGAAGCTGTAGGAAGAGGTTAGGTTGAAGGAGGTTGAGGGATAGACTGCATAATAGAGAAAGATAGATAGATAGATAGATAGATAGATAGATAGATAGATAGATAGATAGATAGATAGATAGATAGATAGATAGATAACTGTTTCTCAGACTTTTTTTTTCAGTCGAGGCATCCTTTAAAATTATGGACAGTCTGGAGGCACTCCATTCTAAAATGTAAAAAACAAATAGCTTTACCCAATGCAACAACATCCACATGTAGGACACCCACCATTGGAGGTGATTTATTCTTTTAAAGCAAATGCACTTTTGCACACTGGCACTGACTAGTATTCCAATGTTCTCTTCTCCCTCAATTTCTCTCCATCAGTCAGCTAATGTCACCCCAGGGCTGAGGGAGAGGGGCACAGGAGGGTCAAACAAGGATGCTGTGGAGGCAGCCGACATCCTCCTTATTAACTGATTACATCATTGGTTGTTAGGATGCCAGTGTCTAGAAAGGTGTAATGGTGCATAGTGAAAACCCTTGGCTTTGTGTAACTAAAAGGCAGGCTTGATCCACCTGCTGGCTTGTATACAATTTTTGATCCATTTTTATGCATTTTGCCAAGGCACCCCTGAAGAAACCTCAAGGTACCCCAGGGTGCCTGGGCACCCTGGTTGAAAAAGGCTAAGGTAGATAGATAGATAGATAATGCAGAGGCAAACATTTTATTTATAACATGTTTAAACATCAAGGAGTTATAATTGTCACACAACACTTTCCACTATAAAGATGATTTACCAGCTTATTTATTGCACCCTTAGCAAAGCATGAAAGTGTCTGATGTACCTTACTGATGAATGGCGGATGATGTAATTGGTAGACCAAAGTCAAGCTTTTCCAAGTAAACACGATTAAACTAAAAAGCTTGTATAGAGTTCTGAGCGATAAGTGATTTGCAAGAAGGGAAGAAAGTATTATTTTTCTGTCCTATGGTGAGTGTGTCAATGAGGCCAGATGCATTTCTCACTGATTTAATAAGCCATCAGATCATTTAAGTCTTTTCCTATTTTTAAGTACATTTTGTCAGACAAATGAAATGGAAAATCAACATCATCCTTTTATGAGTTGATTATGTGTAATGGAGCCTTTACAAGTGCAGAATCTTTTCTCCTTTTACCTCATATTATCCAATCACTGAACATATCAGCACTAAAAAGAGTCTCATTTTCATCCGATTTATTAAGGATTCCCTGTACAATGCTCTGACATGACAACCTGATTTTTTTTCAAAGCGGCATTTGCAAGGTGAAAGACTGATATTCTGCAAAATATTTTGCTTGTCATCAGTTTTGTGTTCTAGAATCCCAACCTGAGACAGCGTATGACAGATTGATTCAGTCATCGTATTTTAAACAATGGAATGGCTTCTCTGAAAGCCTTGACCATACTGCTCCCATGTGGTTTGTTAGGAGAATTAAGGAAAGAGTACTGTGACAGGATAAATAGGGCCATTGAAGGAATCGTATTTGTGCTACGCTAGCAAATTCACACTTCCCTCCAGTCAAGTTAAGGTGATATTTCTACTTTTATTTTTGATTTTCTTTAAAGCCCAACTTTAGGCAGAAATGTAATTTAAATAGTGCATGGTGCATCAATTGCTTTGCTCCTCAGTCTTGATCCTGAACACCTCTTCCTAAGTCATCCTGCAGTCTAATGAAGCCTTTTTGAACCAGGGTGCCCAGGCACCTTGGGGTGCCTTGAGGTTCCTTCAGGGATGCATTTTAAAAATACCTAAAAATTGCCCAAACATTGTATACAAGCCAGCGTGTGGATGAAGCCTGCCTTTTAGGTACACAAAGAAACAGTTTTCCATTGTGCATCATTACAACCTTCTAGTTGCCAGCATCCTAACGACTAATGGCATCATCAGTTGATAAGAAGGGTGTCAGTTACCTGCATCGCATCCTTGTTTGACCCTCCCCTGCCCCTCTCCATCAGCACTGGGGTCACATTAGCTGAGTTGTGATGTGGAAACCAGCGCCTGCCCTTATCTTAAAACTAAATATACATACTTTATGATGTGCTAAAAGTGAATGAAATTTTGAGAATCCACCATTTTTTTCCCCTTCTCCTTATTCCAGCACAGAAGGTCCTCTGCCAGACTCTGATGGTCTGGTGATTTATGATTACACTCCACTCTGGTTGTCTACCCACAATCATGTTTATCCCCCCCCCCCTTTCCCCCCCCCTTTTTTTTTTTTTTTTTTTCATTCAACATACCATCAGGGTGTTATTCCAGTAATTGATTCTTGCCAATATGACCATATACCTGCAGTCCACTTGCCCCCTTAGACCTCCACCCATTACTACATCTATAACCACCCATATCTATCCCATTTTATAGGCATCTATTGTGCTAGTCACAATTTTGCTTATATTTAGCCACGAATGATACCTGTAATCAGTCATATTTTTACATTTAAAAAAAAAAAAAAATTTTTAATCCATACATTCGTTTAGTTAGACATGAATTGAGGTACAATACATTTATAATAAAGTTTTAATATTAGTTAATGTTGAACATTTTATATGGTTTTTAATTTCATGTAGGTCAGCAATAGAACTAATATGTTTGCCTAATATGCGTGCTTTCCACTGTTTGGCCACCAGATGGCGGAGTGTGAGGCTTGTTGTCTGTGGTGGACGTCCAGGAAGCTTTTCATCTTTATCATCTTGAAGGTTCCGCAATTGCGGATCTGAGAGTTGGTATATAAAGTCGTATGTGAAGGACCGTGGTATCGTCCGTGATGACGCTCAACTAATGAGCGAAACGCGTTGACGTCACTTCCGGTCCGTCACAGGCAACTTGCGTCACTTCCGGTTCTCGCGGTGGTTCTCACTGGAACGCACGCCATTGCAGCTAAGATTGTCTGGATTGTTTTACACACTTGCTGAAGACCTAGTTGTATTCTGTAAGTACAATTTTACACTTGCGCAATAAATAAGAACTATCGTACAGTACACACTATGGTTTTCCTTATCTTTGTCTCCTGAGTGCCCTTGGACAATCGCATCAGCGAAAGGATTTATCTCATAGAGATCTTTCTGACGTCCGGGATTTTGAGCCCCCACCAGAACTTGGCTTTTATGACCCACTGACTGAAAAGCAGTGGGTCCACGTCCTCTGGTGAGTGCGGGCACTTAGGGGGTCACCATCCAATGTGTGTCACTTCACTGCACATTTATCGATTATAGGAGCACGGATTTGCACTTTATTTACAGCACCTTGAAGCACCTATCACTTTAATGAAGGACTAGCCTATTGACTTATGAAATTTTTGGACTGTTATTTTTTCTGATATTTTTTCTGTTTTTTTTGACCATTTGGGAGGCTGATAACCTGAGTACAGCAGTCCCCAGTCGTGTGATGTTATCAGTCATTGGCTATCACATATATTCAATTTTCATTTTGAGATTCACTTATGGATTGTTCACAATGTTATTTCGTATAATGCATTCTTGAGTTTTTTTGATCATATACACTTTTTTAGAGTGATCTATTTTCCAGAGGGACGGGCGCTGATTTACATCCTAATACATTAGCTGAGTGATGGAGAAAAACTGAGGGAGAAGATAAACATTGGAATACTAGTCAGTATCAGTGTGCAAAGGTGTATTTGCTTTGGAAGAACAAATCACCTCTAATGTTGGGTGTCCTACTTGTGTGGATGTTGCTGCATTATGTACAACTATTAAAATAGTTTTTACATTTTAGAATGGGATGCCTCGAGATTGTCCATAATTTTTAAAGGGTGCCTTGACTGAAAAAAATTTGAGAAACACTGCTCCAATGGATCACATTCACCATTTCCTCTATAAGCCAAGCTATTTTCCTGGCTTGGGGACCAGGCATTTTTTCTCCTCATTACCTTCTTGGGCTCTGGTCCCCTCACTAGCCCCATGAGTTCTCTTGACTCTGGAGCCTATGGGAGAGGACCCAACCACTAGAAGTGTCACCTCCACCACTGCCTGCATAATCTGGACCACAGAAAGTAAACAGAAAAAGCTAAACGCCAGGCGGGTCACAATACATGTTAACAAACAGAATGTTCCCTCTTAGATTGTAAACTTTAACAAGCAGGGCCCTCTGATTCCTCTTGTATTGAATTACATTGTAAGTGTGCTGTCTGCCCTCATGTTGTAAAGTGCTGCGCAAACTGTTGGCGCTATATAAATCCTATATAATAATAATATTCCTTTTAAAAAACAATGGCATGGTACAAAATCAGCAATGAAGAATGATATCAAAAACAGAACACATATTGACAGTGTTAATAACTCAATATCAACATGGGATAGTACAAAGCTATTTACTGTATAAACCGCAGCAATGCCAATGCCCCACATCCATTACTCACAATAATAAGATAGGGTACTGCAGCCACATCGGCGCCAGGTCAAACTGTGCAATGGGAGAAATTGCTCCTAGAAGACCGCAGTGGACAGACTTGCTCAGTTTGAAGGTCTGTAAGTGAGTGATGGTGGGGGCGTGTTGGGGAGGTTCGCTCCCTGGTAAATCTGACCCAACTTTGCAGAAAGGTGGGCGGTGGGCCCCTTTGAGGGGCTTGGGCTGCTACCTCTGGGTACGACCTTAAGGTCATTTGTGTATAAAATTGTGAGGGTGGGTAAAAGGATCGCCCAGTATCCAATCGGAAGTAAAAGATGAATAAGATGAATCAGTAGTCGTTTTAATGAAAATGGCAGAGCATGATAAAACAAACGTGTTTCGGGGGAACAAAGACTCCCCCTTCTTCAGGGCTATCAGAGACTAAAAAATAAAAATGTACAGAAAAATATATATACAACATGTATATAGCAGAGTTGAGACTGGGAGATAGATAAGAAGCACAAGGAGCCAAACAGTTGTACTGCTATGGTCATGTGCTAACAAGAGATATGCTGGTAGGAGAGAGCAGAGGCACAGAAAGATAAGCTCATCAGTCTGCTCCTTCTCCTTCACTATCCAATCACAAATAGGGACAAGGCTTAAGCCTGGTACACGCTATTAGTTTTTTCCGTTCAAACCAGCGAGTTGAGCGAAAAAAACTGTCAGCTCCGGTCGGAGCTGCTGTACTAACTATGCAACATTATTATAGCAATCTCCCTCGCTGAGCTGTGGTGTTCTGACATTGGCATGGCCCCCCTGCCAGAACACTCCGATCAGCATTCTCCGCCATTGGCTGAGAGCGCTGATCGGGAGTCGGTTGGCTGCTGGACAGACCAACATACACACGGACAGAATGTCGGCTATTTATTTTTTGAACCGGCCAATGTCTCCTGGCATTCAGCCCATGTGTACGGGGCTTTAGTTGCATCACTTAATTGCAGTAGAAAAAAAGTCAGATCTCTGGGCTAGCTGTGCTGTCTTCCAGAGCTTTGTAAATCTCAGGAATGAATAGACAGGTATACAAATCTTTTGGTAGGAAACCAGCTATTAAATGTTGGCAGGTAAAACAGTCAGCAAATATAGTGTGCATAGGGAAGGGCTATTAGATGTTGTGTGGATAGAGCAGGGCATCTGCCAGAGAACATAGTGTGGAGGTGGAAGCTGTGAGAAAATGTAGTGCGGTCACTAGGGAGTTTGAGGATGCCACTAAGGAGGGTGGAGATGCCAAAGAACAGAGTGTAAGTACTGGAGGGAGAGCTGGTAGAAAAAGCAACTGCAGACAATATGGGATGAGATGTGACAAGACCCAGTGCAGACACTGGGCAAAGAGGTACAATAAGGGGTGCGCATAGACTAAGCTATGATAAAGGACAAAGATAGATTGAGCAGACAACTGGCATAGGAAGTTGTAGAGATAAGGCAAATTTTAGAGGACACCAATTTTTTGACTGTCCATCCTCATCTCTAATTTTTCATTACCAGTGTAGTTTTGGATGTGTCTAAGTTATAAGTAGAGTTGAGTGGACACCTGGATGTTCGGTTCGTCTGGTTCGGCCGAACTTCGCGGAAAAGTTTGGGTTAAGTACCGAACTTGACCCTGGACCCTGAACCCCATTGAAGTCCATGGTGACCCGAACTTTTGGGCACACAAATGGCTGTAAAAAAGTCCTGGAAAGGGCTAGAGGGCTGCAAAAGGAAGCAAAATGGGGGTAAGAGTAGGACAAATGCCCTGCAAACAAATGTGGATAGGGAAATAACTTAAAATCACATAACAAAAATAAAAATGGGAGGAGGAGGTGGATGTGGAGTAGGAGCCTAGAGGTTGACTAGGCCGTGACCGTGGCAGTGTAGGTGGAAGTG
>BLSH010182937.1:19010-34510 GCA_018402905.1 Glandirana rugosa
CTAGGAGTAATATAAAAAGAAACTTTCGGGGTGACCAAAGAAAGTCACGCCGGTGGTCGTCTGAGACGGAGAGGTGAAATAGGAGGTTTCGGTAATAGAGTCCGGCGTAGACGAAAGAGAATCTTGGCACTTCTGCCGGGTGATCGTTCAAAGAATACAAATTTCAGTTTGGAATTGAAACAGTCATGGAGGAGATCCCAACGGTGGAGTAGGGAAATTTGGGCTTGTGTATAATTAATGTGTCCACCAAGACACCGACTAATTCCACCATTAATTTGAGTGAACCACGGAGTAGACGTAATTTAGTCGGTGTCTTGTTGGACCCATTAAGTACAGCGTCGCACGACCGCGCAATTCTCATTCAAATCGCAACAGCACTGAAAGCTGAAAATTGGTCTGGGCGGGAAGTGTTCTAAGTGCCCGGTATTGAAGTGGTTAAACCCGAACACCTATGAATTACCCAGGTTGTTCTGTGGCTGATTTAATGCAGATGAGGCACCAAGTGAGTTTAATTACCACCTTAATCAGCCACAGAACCACCTGTGTAATTAATATGTGTTCGGGTTTAAAGGGATGAGGTGGCAACCCTAGAGGAGGTACTGACAAAGTTAAGGTTTGACTTTAAACATAAGAAACTTGCTAGTGGGCCGTCTTCACGGTTCTAAGAGAAAGCAGATGCGGCCTGAGATAATGGCTTTGGAGGATAAAGTGGAGAGGCAGAGTCTGCTGGTGGCCGCACTGAAAGAAACCAGTGGGGCTTTCAAAGAAAAATATAATGAGGATCGGTTCCATGCAATGCGCAGAGGGGCCATGGAGTAGGGTTGCCACATCATCCCTTTAATCCAGGACACATATGGATAACACAGGTTCTGTGGCTGATTTCGGTGATAATTAAACTCATATGGTGCCTCATCTGCATTAAATTAGCCACAGGACCTGTGTAATTCATCATCCCTTTAATCCAGGACACGTATGAATTACACAGGTTGTTGTTCTGAGGCCAATTCAATGCAGATAAGGCGCCAAGTGAGTTTAATTACCACCTTAATCAGCCACAGAACCTGTCTAATTAAGATGTGTCCTGGATTAAAGGGATGATGTGACAACCCTACCGTGGGGGCCAGTGGAGTGGCATCATCAGAGCGTAAGAAACCACAGTCCATATCCTGTAAAAATGTTTCCATGTTAATGGATCTTTGGCCCAGCACACTGGAAAATCTTTACATCCTGCACCAAATGTTGATACGCTTGTGGAAAGTGGTGAAAGTTCTGCCAAGCAGGCTGGGGGTCATCAGCAACCGGATGGTTTAACCTCCGGTCCAGAAAAATCTGTACCCATGTCCCCACAACAGCCTATGGAGCAAGGTGACCCATCTGAGTCTATGGAGGGATCAGGAATGCTAAAATGTATTACAGAGATGGAATCCCCTTTACATAGGGTTGCCACATCATCCCTTTAATCCAGGGCACATATGAATTACTCAGGTTGTTCTGAGGATAATTTAATGCAGATGAGGCACCAAGTGAGTTTAATTACCACCTTAATCATCCACAGAACCTGAGTAATCAGTATGTGTCCTGGATTAAAGGGATGATGTGGCAACCCTACCTTTACATGGCCGCAAATTTACCCTGTTGGGTGTCTCCGAGGATGAAGAAGAGGATAATGATGTTCCTCCAAAACCATTAAAGCAAAAGATGAAGGAAAAGGCTGTTTTATTCCAAGATTCACCTGTGCAGCAAACTGGAGATGTAATTCCTATGGATGGTGCAGCAGAGGGCAGCGGAGAGCAAGCTCATCTCCTGGCTGAAGCTCACACCTGGCTGAAGCTCACACCTATGTACAACCAGTCAGTGGGGGGTGTGTGAAGACTGGACATCTCCATTGCTGGTAACCCTTCAGTAACTGGTAATGAAATAATTATTACCAAGGGTAATGTAAATGATATTTCTGTGTCAGGAGCCTCTGCTCCATCTGTTTCTGAAAACAATGTTGTTTCTACCTTATCTAAAGAAGGGTCTGTAACTAAAAGTGATGTGCGGGATGTTGCAAGGAGTGCGGTTATTTCCTCTGCTGCAGCGGTGGCTGCACCTGTCCTGATGGTGAGTAGGGCCAGTTATTCTGCAGTCACTAGGAGTGATGCCAGTGAAGGTCAGGCCAATCTGACACATCTGGTAGCTCCTTTAAACGTGGTCCAATTAAGGTGGACAGGAGAAGCCCCCCCCCCCCCAAATAGGAGAGATGCGGTGAATGGGCTTCAAAGCAGAGGAGATGTTTGCCCTCATCAGCCCAATTGGAGAATGACCTCTCCTCAGGGCCAGATTAATAGCATCATGGGCATGGTGCTGAGGATTTTGATGGGCCTTTCATGCTCCCAACATTGTGGGAAGAGTTTGGGGATGGCCCCTTCATGTCCCAACATGACTGCACAAAGCAAGGTCCATAAAGATATGGGTGAATGAGTTTGGAGTGGAGGAACTTAACTGGCCTGCACAGAGTCCTGACATCAACCCAATAGAACACCTTTTGTCTGAGTTTGAGCGGAGGCTGCGAGCCAGGCCTTCTCATCCACATCAGTGCCTGACCTCACTGTACTTGCATGTGCTGTTTCTTGACTGAGATCGTGCCGTGATTGGCAGCTCCTGTGCGCATGCGCGGGAATGACGTCACGCAGCGCCGGCCTGTCACAGAGCCGGAGATCGCGGCCCTGGAAAGAAGAGGGGTGAAGATGGATGCGGCCTGGAGCAGGGACATCGCAGGCTTCCAATGCAGGTAAGTGACACATAATAGACTATGCGATGCATAGTAGCCTATTATGCTTTTAAATTGCAGGGTAACAAAGCGTAACAAAGAGGAAGTAAAACCCATCAGGGTTTACTTCCTCTTTAAAATCATTTGGAAAGAATAAAAAATAAAACAAATAAGATTAATTTTAAATTTCCATAAGCAATGGTATTGTTTTTGGTTTGTAAAGACACCTGTGTGAGTTTGGGGAAATATTTTTGTGCGCTAGATATCAACAAGTGAAAGTGACAGAGAAAAAATAATATTTTAACAAAACATGAAAAGATTACACATTCTACCAATCTTAAAAACAAAATAGATGATCAAAATTGCAACATTGTTGCAAGGATAATTTCTTTGGGAGAAAGATACATTTCATCTCAACATGAAAAGGATTTCTTTGGAGAAGTTACAACTGTATTACAATGAATGGCTGAAGATTGCATTGGGCTGCATTGCTCCAACTTTTACTCCCAAAAAACTCTCACAGCTCTGATTTTGGTATTTACTATAGCGCCCTGTAATTACTCCATGGATGGCCATGCTCAGCTGTGCTCTGCACCTAGGAGTAAAGAGATGGGGAATTTATCTCTTCTCAGACTTTTTTAAGATGTTTCAGTGTAGAAATCACTTTTTCACACAGTTTAAAAGCAGATTATCTTTAAACAATATCCCGCAAATATTAGTACAATTTAGGTGATTATATCATGCGCTAAACATCATTTCCATGTGCACTTCTCCAGGTCTTAACTGGAGTAAGGATTTGGGTGCTATCTGTTGCCTGGGTGATATTTGGTGCCATTTGCTGTATTTTGCGCTATGGGGGGGTGAAATCTGTGGGGAAGGAACAAGACTCAGCCTCTATTCTGAGCTACACTGCACTCTGTGGAACTCAGCTGCCGCCTGTGATTTACATAACAGTAGCGCCTGCCGCCCGCGATTTACATAACAATAGCGCCTGCCGGTCACCCTTAATTTACATAACAATAGCGCCTGCCGCCCGCAATTTACATACCAACGGTGTACACACACAGAGCTAAACAGCATTAATGACTCATTGGCATGGGCCTGTTTTGAGGTAGGGGCCTGGAGCTGCAGCTCCAATAGCCCCTATGTTAATCCGGCCCTGCCTCTCCTTTGTCCAGGCAGAAGGATTTGATGTCTTTTGGGAGAGGAATGAACAGAGGTGGAAGGAGTCCCCAAGATAGGCAGGTTTGACACCCAAAGTAGTCTCTCGCCAGCCATTATACAAAAATGTCACCATTTTTAGTACGCGATGAGTACTAGCAATTCCTGCTGCGGATCTGGTGGTGTGGTCGGGGAGCCCCCTTGAGGAAAGTTGCAGATGATAGGGGGATATGGATGGGAGGGTGGACAGTGTTACTAAAACTGCATGTCACAGGTAATGTTGTTAAGCACATCCCTTCATAGGTCATGGCATGATAATTACTTTTTATGCAGGGCAACCAAAGCTTTGCCATCGCTGTGGTGAAAAAGGGCATTTTTCAAGCTCATGTTCTGTGCAGAAATGTTCCCTCTGTCAGGGCTCAGGGAATGTTGCAAAGGACTGCAATAGTATTCAATGTAACTTCTGGAACAAGTTAGGTCACCCCTATATCCTTTGCCCTGAAGCCAACCGGAGGTGGTGGAAGAGCTACTGAGGATGGAGGAGGAGGAACGTAGGGGGCAGCAAGGGGTTGGTGGGGCAGTTTCAGCTAGTCTTGAGGGCTCCCCCAGGTGTCCGTTTCCAAATCTGAAGAAGTGACCCCTCTTGTGTCTGTTTCCCAGCCTGTGCTCCCTACTGTGTCAGTGTCCACTTCTGTTGTGTGTTCTTCCCCAGTAGTGTTTCAGGTGCCCAGTGTTCCAAATGTATGTAAGTCATCAAGATTGGCTGAGGCTGCTAAAGGGGCAAATCCGTGCAGACCTGAGGTGGTGGCTTCATCAGGGCCTTCACTGAGGCAGCGTAAGACCTCTAGTGGAGGTTCTAAGGTGAAGAAGGGGGAAGTTTCTACTGCTAGTGATGTAGATGAGGCCTTTCAGGGTAATTCTTCAGAGGAGGATGGAGAATGGACCAAGGTGAGGAGAAGGAGGCATAAGGTAGTCCTGTCCTCTGCCTCCTCGGCTTCATCTTTAGAGGTAGATGATCTTCCTCTGGGAAATAAGTTTGGGTCCTTATCTGGGGGGGGGGGGGGGGGAGTCTTCTTAATCTGTGTCTCAGATGGAGGAGGATGGGGTGGTGTTCCCTAAAGAGGTCAAGGTCTCTAGTAGGGGGGGAGGGAGCTCAGGCTAAGAAACGCCACCTCAATCACCCTGATGGCAGTTCCCACTCCGATAAAGGTGGCATTAATTAATGTTGCCAGCATAAAATCTTTAAGGGCTCGTAATATGGCCTTATTTTTGCTCAATGAGATGGATGTCGATATTTTATTTTTGCAAGAGACCCGGCTAAATAGCCTTGCCGATGTCCACCTGGCAAAGAGGGATTGGAGGCGTGGGCAGCTGAGCCTTACAGCTGAGTTGGCAGTACTTTTTACTGGCATGGTAACGTGTCGGCGGGTTATTGAGGTAGAGATTGGAAGGTGTATGGTCCTGGACGTCTTAGTGAAGGGGCATGATCTACGTTTAATAAATATTTATGGACAATCTAGGTGGGACAGGAAATGCCTCTTTACAAAGATTAAGCCTTTCCTTTTTACATCTCAGCAAGTTGTCTTTGGAGGTGATTTTAACACCGTCACTAGGCTCAAAGACAGGAAAGGCTCCACTGACAGCCTGAGATATCATAGCGTTTTTCTTAACCAGTTCCACAGGGCACACAGTATATTTACTGCGATTTGCGGTACACGTCCACACTGCCGCAGTAAATATACTGTGTGCACTGTGGAACTGTGGCAGCTAGGGGGCGCAAGCGCACCACCGACGGCGCGTGCTCGTGCCCACCGCACTCCGGAGGAGTGTGCCCGCGGCTCGGGTGGACCCGATGTCCGCCGGCGAGCCGCGATGAGCTGCCAGAGCGAAAGAACGGGGAACCGCCGATGTAAACACGGTGGTTCCCTGTTCTGTCAGTGGGGACATAAGAGATCTACTGATCCCTGTCACTTGGATCCGTTAGATCTCTTATGCCCCTGGCAGCCCAGCCCCCTCACAGTTAGAACACGCCTAGGAAACACTGTTACCCCCTAGATCTCCCCCTGCAGGTTAACCCCCTCGCTGCCAATGGCATTTACACAGTAATCAGTGGATATTTACATTTCTGATCGCTGTATAAATGTTATTGGTGTCAAAAATGTCCGACATGTCCGCCCCAATATCGCAGTCCCGATAAAAAATTGCAGATCGCCGCCATTACTAAAAAAAAAAAAAAACCTAAAAAACGCCAGAAATTAATTCTCATGGTTTGTAAATGCAGCAACTTTTGCGCAAACCAATCAATAAACGCTGATTGACGATTTTACCAAAAATATGAGGAAGAATATAAATCGCCCAAAACCGATGAATAAATTTGTTTTTATATATATATTTGTATTTTAGCAAAAAGTAAGAAATACATTTTTTTTTTTGCAAAATTGTAGCTCTTTTTTTGTTTATAGCTGCGATCAGAAATGGCGCAGAGGGGACCAAATACCACCAAAAGAAAGCTCTATTTGTGGGAAAAAAGGAAGCAAATTTAGTTTGGGTACAACGCCGCACGACCGCGCAATTGTCAGTTAAAGCGATGCAGTGCCGAATCACAAAAATTGCTCTGGTCCTAATGTGGAAAATCCTTCCGGGGGTGAAGTGGTTAATATGATAGCCAGGGAAGCAGGTCTGGAAGATGCTCATATTGTGCGTTGCCCAGACAGCACGGGTTACACATTTAAGGCAGTTGTGAGCGCAGGATAGATTCGTTTTTTTTTTAAGGGGGATTTCGCCTTTTCGGCTCCCGAGCGTCGTATGGTGGAGTTCTCTGATCACCTGACGCTGTCTGTTATTCGCAATGCTTCAGATACGCCACCTAAAGGAAGGGGTATTTGGAAGGTGAATTCAGCTCTGCTGGATGACGAGGAGGTACGACAATCTTTTGAGGATTTTTTTCAGGCGCAGGTGACCATCCTGGATTTCTGCAGCAGTAAGTCGGAGTGGTGGGAGCTTTGCCAAAAGCCAGATCAGTGGGTTTTTCAAGACCATAGGGAAGAAGAAACAGCTTTGTAAGTACATTGCCTACCAGCAGCTGTGAAGAAAATTTTATCGCATTGTCTCGAGTGGTGGAGATTCAGGGGCGATCTCTGGGGTGAAACTTCTCCTTAGGAAGTATCAGTATGACTGGCACGCTTTTTTGGTTCTGGAAAGGGACTACGGGAAATATAATTCGCCCGACCCTTATCAGTACTGCAAACAAAGCGCAGCACTGAAGACAGTTGTTGAGCTAAGGGATAGTATGGGCTCCTTGATGAAATCCAGGTCAGGGATCCTGGAGGTCTCAAGGTCTTTTTATGTGGATCTTCTGGGGGAGACCAGGGCCAGCCTTACCATGGGTCCCAGTGCGTCCATTGGACCCAGGCAGCACTTTAAGAGGGGCAGCAAATTGAACCACGGCCACCTCTCCATCTCTTCTATTTACCCAGCAAATTGATGACCAAGATTTTTTTCCAACAGTTTTGTGTGTCATGATGACAACTGCCCCCCGGGCCACTCCGCCTGCCCCTTTACTACCCTAGCTTGTCTATATACTACCCCAGCCTGTCCATATACTACCCTAGCCTGTCCATATACCACCCTAGCCTGTCCATATACTACCCTAGCCTGGCCATATACTACCCTAGCCTGGCCATATACTACCTCAGCCTGTCCATATACTACCCTAGCCTGTCCATATACTACCCTAGCCTGTCCATATACTACCCTAGCCTTTCCATACACTACCATAGCCTGTCCATACACTACCATAGCCTTTCCATACACTACCATAGTCTGTCCATATACTACCCTAGCCTGTCCATATACTACCCTAGCCTGTCCATATACCCCCCTAGCCTGTCCATATACTACCTCAGCCTGTCCATATACTACGCTAGCCTGTCCATATACTACGCTAGCCTGTCCATATACTACCCTAGCCTGTCCATATACTACCCTAGCCTGTCCATATACTACCCTAGCCTGTCTATATACTATCCTAGCCTGTCTATATACTACCCTAGCCTGTCCATATACTACCCTAGCCTGTCTATATACTACCCTAGCCTGTCCACACACTACCATAGCCTGTCCATATACTACCCTAGCCTGTCCATATACTACCCTAGCCTGTCCATATACTACCCCAGCCTGTCCATATACTACCCTAGCCTGTCCATATACTACCCTAGCCTGTCTATATACTACCCTATAGCCTGTCTATATACTACCCTATGGCCTGTCCATATACTACCCTAGCCTGTCCATATACTACCCTAGCCTGTCTATATACTACCCTATAGCCTGTCTATATACTGCCCTATAGCCTGTCTATATACTACCCAAGCCTGTCTATATACTACCGTAGCCTGTCTATGATATAAAATAATGGATGTGGGGGCCTTTTGGTGGGCGTGATTTTTTTTTTTGAGGGGGGGCAGCATTTTGTTCTTGGACCCAGGCAGCACAATGCCTTGGGCCAGCCCTGGGGGAGACGTACCTTGATCGGGCAAAGATGTCAAGTTTTCTGGACTCTACACCAGGTCTGGGTAATGACATTCCGCTGGCAAGTTTGACAAGGGAAATCACAGTAGAAGAGGTAGTCAAAGCTATAGACGGTCTGGCTATTAAGAAAACACCTGGGCCAGATTGATTGACGGATTAATTTTATAAGACTTTCAAATCCAGCTTGGCACCTTATCTTGTGGAGGTATTTAACGGCTGTCTGCAAGAGGGGTTCACTCCCTCCCTCCATGAGACAATCTGCTGTGATTCTGTTGTCAAAAGGCAAGGATCCCTCGATGATTGAGAACTGGCGCCCCATTAGCCTTCTCAATGTCGATGGAAGGATTCTGGCGAAGATAATTTTCTGGCGTTTGTCATCAGTAGCAGACAGATTGCTTTCTCGTCAGCAGCACTGTTAGGTCCAGGGCAGGAGCACTTTTTCAGCGGTGTTAGCTGTCTGGGAGGCTCTGGAACATTGCAGGGCTGAAGGCTGGGGAAAGTATTTGCTGGCATTGGATCAGGGTAAGGCTTTTGATCGTCTCAATCATGAGTACCTCTGGCTTCTCCTTGCAAGTATGGCCTGGAGGGTGGGTTTATTGGATGGCTTAAGACTAGAGTTGAGCAAACACCTGGATGTTCGGTTTCGGAGGGTCCGAACGGACTTTGGGAAAAAGTCCGGGTTCGGCACCGAACGTTGCCCAAATGTTATCCCGGACCCCGAACCCCACTGAAGTCAATGGGGACCTGAACCTTTAGGCACTAAAATGGCTGTAACAAAGTCCTGGCAAGTGCTAGAGGGCTGCAAAAGGAAGTAAAATGGGGGTAAGAGTAGGGCAAGTGCCCTACAAAAAAATGGGGATAGGAAAAATAAATTAAAATCAAATAAACTAGGAGATGATTTTTGAACAATAATGTGTCACTTACAGCTGCAGCTAGAACCTCTCCCTTTAGAACTAGGAGATGATTTTCGAACTCTCCCTACATTAACCCAAGAGCATGTGACATGCAGCACTGTGACTCCAGCCTCATATAGAGGCTGGGTCACATGATACACTGGCCAATGGCTTCTAAGGGCAAACCAGTGAAAAGTTTGTTGATTGGCTGCCCTGCAGCTATTCAACATGTGTGATCAACTACCAGAACTCGAACGTTTTTTGAAACGTTTTTTTTTTAAACACCCGTTACAGTCCGGGTTCGCTCAACACTACTTAAGACTTTATACAGAGAGGCAGAGAGCTTCATGCTTGTTAATGGTTGGGTTGGACAGCCCTTCAGGGTTGGTTCGGGGGTGCACCAGGGATGTCTGCTGAGTCTTTTGCTATACGCGTTCGCAATCGATCCCTTCGTCAGAAGGCTATAGAGTGGACCATTGTGTGGGGTGCCAGTGGGCATTACTGGTGAGCCACCCTTGAGGGTTGTAACCTATGTTGATGATGTTTCTATCTTTATCTCCGGGACAGAGGAGGCGCAGGAGGTGGTCTCAGTGATAGAGCAGTATTCCGAGGTCAATCGTGATAAAAGTGAAGTTTTTTGGATGAGCAAGGGAGGTGAGAGCTTTGCACTCCGGACACCTTCCCGAGGCCTCAGCAGAAAGTTAAAGTATTAGGCATTGAGTTTGGTCCTGATGATTACGGTAAGTCAAATTGGGAAGCCAGGCTGCATGATGCTGATGTCAAGGTGAAATGCTGGAAGGGGTGGCGGCTCTCCTTGAGGGGAAGGGTGGACTTGATTAAGACCTACCTGATTCCTACCTTTCTGTATGTCAGCTTTGTTTGCATCTTGCCAGAATCCTTCTATACCAGGATTTATAGTTGTTTCTTCCAATTGTTATGGGGGAACAGGATGAATCTTGTGAAGCAGAATGTGACTTACCTATCTAGGCAGAAGGGTGGCTTAGGGATGGTCAACCTGGTTGTGTTCTTCTCTCTGATGTTTTTGAAACATAATTTTGGTAACATGCTAGCAGAGAGCCCGCCTGGATGGGTAGGTATTTTCCAGATCTGGTTTAGGCCTTTTCTGGGCTGTTGGGAGAGTGGCGGGCCAGTGAAAGGCCTAAGGGTCAAGCATGGTAAGCTCCCGACTTATGTTGCCCCATGCGTGAAAATTCTTAGACGGTGGCATGTGACATCGGAGGTTATCAGGTCCCTCCCTAGGAGACTCCTGGGTGAGAAGATTGTGGGTATTGTCTTTCATGTGCTACTGGCCTTAAGGGATTGCCCAGGTCATATTATGAGGGAGGGTTTACGTTTGATAAATTCTAAGCAGATTCCCTTGAAGTTTAGGGACCAGGCCTGGCTTGCTTTCCACAGTAGGCTCTATGTGAGGGGGAACGTGTAGTGCCGCTCTTTGGACAACCGTGGTTGTCCAAGAGCGGAGTGTCAGGGTAAAGTGGAAACCTTGGACCACTTCTTTCTTCAGTGCCCTTTCAATGTAGAAGTCTATAAAAAGGTGGGGAGGGCACCGAATATTCCTTTCTTGCCTAGCGTGTCTTATGCTAAGTGGGCGTATGGAACATTGCAGAATCACAAGGGATTTGATTTGGGCACACTTTTTCTAGTCAGCTTAGTAGTCCGATATTAAAACCTGGAAAGCGCGGTGTCAGGTATCCCATCGGCAGAAAGCCCTTTCTGTTCCGGTGGTGGTGTGTGAGATTCTTGGTGAGGTAGGGAAAATTTGGGGTCTTGAGAAGGACAGATGGCAGCAAAGGGTCTGGATAGAGGTGTGGAGGAATATCAGGCCTGTAGTTGTTGATCTTTGGGTGTTGGGTTCTTTCCCTGTTTTCTCTCTGGACGCTCCCTTAGCTTTTGAAGGATAAGCATCCTTTTGAAGAAAGGCTATGTACTCATGATAATCTATGTTTCTTGGTCTGAATAAAGTCTGAGTGATGATGTGTAGAATATTGAAGATGTCTGTGCTATTTAGTGATGTATATATGTGTATATATATATGTATATATATATATATATATATATATATATATATATATAATATATATTGCCCTTGGTTAACAAAAAAAAAAAGAAACTTATGTTCATATATTTTAGGTTGAAGTAAACTGTACGCAATAATTCATTGTTTTAAATATATTTTAACCACTTCAGCCCCGGAAGGATTTCACACTTTAGGACCAGAGCGCTTTTTGCGATTCGGCGCTGCGTCGCTTTAACTGACAATTGCGCGGCCGTGCGACGTTGTACCCAAACGAAATTTGCGTCCTTTTTTTCCCACAAATAGAGCTTTCTTTTGGTGGTATTTGATCCCCTCTGCGTCATTTCTGATCGCCGCTATAAACAAAAGAAGAGCGACAATTTTGCAAAAAAACCCAAATTTCTTACTTTTTGCTAAAATACAAATCCAAAAAAATATATAAAAAAACATTTTTTTTAACGGTTTTGGCTGATTTTATATTCTTCCTTATATTTGTGATAAAAAAAAAATTGCGTTTATTGATTGGTTTGCGCAAAAGTTGTCACGTTTACGGATGATGAGAATTCATTTTTGGGGTTTTTATTTTTTATTTTCTATTTACTAGTAATGATGGGGATCTGCGATTTTTAGCGGTACTGCGATATTGGGGCGGACATGTCGGTCCATTTTGACACTTTTTTGGGACCATTGGCATTTATACAGCGATCAGTGCTATAAAAACGCTCTAATTACTGTGTAAATGCCATTGGCAGTGAAGGGGCTAACCTGGAGGGGGCGCTCTAAGGGTTAACAGTGTTCCCTGGGCGTGTTCTAACTGTGTGTGGGCTGCCCTAGCAGGGGAAGGGAAGTGGTCACAGCTTCCGTATAGAGGAAGGCTGTGATCACAGTCCTTCCCCCCTCACAGAATGGAGATCCGTGTTTACTTACACCGACCTCCGTTCTTTCACTACGGGGGAGGGGCATCGCGGGTAGCTGGCGGAGATCTAGTCCGCCGCACCCGCTCCCTGGCCCCCCCCCCCCGGACACAGTGAGCACGCGAGCGCTCACAGTGCATGATCTCGCAGCCGCTGTCATATGACGGCGGTTTGCGATATCGAACCACCTTGTCGCCGTCAACCTGCGGTTGGCGGTCGGCAAGTGGTTAATACACATACAGTATATTTATATTTTTATTTTTTTAATTCTTTCTTTCTTTTCTTTCTTTTATTTTTTAATTCACCCTTTATTTCTACATGCACTTTTGAGTTGAAGCCAGACGCACGCACATAAATTAAAATTGCTCAGTAATATTCTTAATTATATTTCATAATATTTCATACATTATTTTTATTATTATATAAATAATAAGTAAATATAATTGAAATGTATTATATATTTTAGTCTGATCAATATAAATATGGCTATATTATATTTATTTTCTATACATATATACTTTATGCATTAAATTATTATCATTATTATTATTTATATATATATATGATCATTTTTTAATCCTTATTTTTCACATTTTTGCTTCCCGAACATTCTCTGCTTGTTTTGGGTCATTAAAATCATCTTTGTATTTTGAGGTTGTCGCTGTCACTTTATACTGACTGTCGGTACGTCATGTTGCGTAATCACACTGCATACTGTCTTCGGATGTCACAGGTTGGTGTGGGCGGCTTAAAACACCATAGAAAGTGTTACTGGTAGAACATGGCGTAAATGCATCTAAATGATGGTGCTAGGACAATTCTGATTTATAGAATATTATTATTATTATTAGTATTATTATTAATAAACCTCTGCTTAGAGTTATCAATTATATCTGTATATGTGTGCACCTCATTTTATTTAGTAAATATGCAGACTGGGCCCAGTATTGCAGTACAGGAATTATGTCTGACTATTCCTGTGAAAGTGGAAGTCTTGCATAAATTGGATTCATTAAAAGTGTGCAGAACCCCCCCACCCCAGCTCAGTTACCCTCACTGTTATCTCAGCAGTCATTCACCAAGGCTGACTGAACTGTCTGACATGCAAACAGGCACTAGGGGGAGCAAATGCAAATCTATAAGTGAAATATTAATGTATTTATTGAACTTTATTTATTAATTATATGTAGATTCAATTGAGAAAGGAGTGCGACAAGGAAGTGCATTGTCACCCTACTTATTCAATTTTAATGCAGTACTCTGCATTTGAGTTGAATAAGTAGGGTGACAATGTACATCTCATGAGAAATACCACAATAGATAAATCACAAGCCGGAATTAATTGCCGGGAGAAAGATCAACAAGCTGAGATATGCAGATGATACCACGCTAATGGCAGAGAGTGAAGAGCTAAAGAGTCTCTTGTTAAAGGTGAAAGAGGAGAGAGCAAAAGCTGGCCGGAAATTGAGAAAACTAAGATCATGGCAACCGGTCCCATCCCTTCTTGGCAAATAGAAAGAGACGAGATGGAAACAGTGACTGATTTTATCCTCCTAGGCTCCAAGATCATGGCAGACGGTGACTGTAGCCACGAAAATTAAGAGACGCTCGCTTGCTTCTTGGGAGGAAACCTAGACAACATTATAAAAAGCAGAGACATCACCCTACCGACAAAATGCCGTATAGTCAAAGCTATGGTATTCCCGGTAGTAACCTATGGCTGTGAAAGTTGGGCCATAAGGAATGCTGGTCACCTAAAAATTGATGCTTTTGAACTATGGTGTTGTAGAAGACTCTTGAAAGTCCCTTGGACGGCAAGAAGATCAAACCCGTCATTCCTGAAGGAAATCAACCCTAAATATTCACTAGAAGAACAGATCCTGAAGCTGAAACTTCAATACTTTGGCCACCTAATGCAAAGAGAGGGCTCATTGTAAAATACCCTAATGCCGGGAAACATGGAAGGAAAAAGGAGAAGGGGACGACAGAAAACAAGATGGATAGAGAGCATCATTGAAACAACGAACATGAAGTTAAACAAGCTCCGGGAGGCAATGGAGGACAGAAAAGCCTGGCGCACTATGGTCCATGAGGTCACAGAGTCGGACACAACTAAACGACTGAACAACAACAAACCCAATCAACAGAATCTTATATATCTCTTTTAATGTGCTAAAGAGCATTTTCAATATTTTGGAATATGCAGTTTCCATTTAAAATAATACTTGGTACTCCTGCCATTTGGGAAAACATCACCCCATACCTGTCTCCCAACTGTGCTCTAGAAGGGCCCACAGCAAATAAGACAAAAGGCATAGGCGTAGGGACCACATGACAGGGTTGAAGAGGTGCCAGACAGCTGGCAGGGTAAAGAAGCAGAAAATAGAGAAGGTCCCCCACCACCTGGTCGATAAATGGTGCGTGAAAAAGAATAGGTCTTCTGCACCGATCTGTGGGGTGGTGGCATTCTCAGGCTGGCCAGCGTCCAAATGCATATGCATTTATTTGAAGTGCTGGAAGAATCTGAATGGGGTTGGTTGTCATTGGGTGGAGTTAGGGGGCTCAGCAGCAGTATTGGTGGCTGAGGTCTCTCCAGGAGGTTGGAGGCGTTGCAGGGGTACTGTAGGAGACTGAAGGGCACTGTGGGGACCAGGATGGCACTGTGGAAGGTTGGGAGGTAGTGTGGGGCACTGTTGGAAGTTGGGGACATTATTGGGGACTAGAGGCACTGTGGGAGGTTGAGTGGCACTGTGGGGGCTAGGGGGCACTGTGGAAGGTTGGGAGGTAATGTGGGGCACTGTTGGAAGTTGGGGACATTATTGAGACTGGAAGCTTTGTGGGAGGTTGGGAGGCATTGTGGAAGGTTTGGAAGTAGTGTGGGACACTTTTGGAAGTTGGGGACATTATTGGGACTGGAGGCTCTGTGGGAGGTTGAGTGGCACTGTGGGAGGTTGGGAGGCACTGTGGGAGGTTGGGAGGCACTGAGGAAGGTTGGGAGGTAGTGTGGGACACTGTTGGAAGTTGGGGACATTATTGGGACTGGAGGCTTGTTGGGAGGCACTGTGGAAGGTTTGGAAGTAGTGTGGGACACTGTTGGAAGTTGGGGACATTATTGGGACTGGAGGCTCTGTGGGAGGTTGAGTGGCACTGTGGGAGGTTGGGAGGCACTGTGGGAGGTTGGGAGGCACTGTGGAAGGTTGGGAGGTAGTGTG
>BLSH010182937.1:41072-56574 GCA_018402905.1 Glandirana rugosa
ACCAGGCTGCAAAGAACATCAACCACTGGTCCCAACGTTTAATTTATTTTCCCTATCCCCATTTATTTGTAGGGCACTTGCCCTAGTTTGAAGATGATTTTGGAACAGTTATATGGTTTCTACCATTAATTAATACTTTTCAGACACAGATTGAAGATGATCCACATTCACCTCCATTTTTGCATTTTTTATGTTTTTATTTTTTTAAAAATATTTAAAGTTATTTCCCTGTCCCCATTTTTTTGTAGGGCACTTGCCCTACCCTTACCCCCATTTTACTTCCTTTTGCAGCCCTCTGGGGCTTTCCAGGACTTTGTTACAGCCATTTTTGTGCCTAAAAGTTCGGGTCCCCATTGATTTCAATGGGGTTCGTTGTCCGTGCGATCGTTCGGTTTCCGTCCGGACCCGGACCCGGACTTTGTCCCGAAGTTCGGACGGACCAGCAGAACCCGAACTTCCAGGTGTTCGCTCAACTCTGAACTCTAACCAAAATCCCTCCTGAGATGTCTGCAACCCTGGTCACCAACTACAAGAAACGTCGGACCTCTGTGCTGCCAACAAGAGTCTCTCCACCAACTTTTGGTTGATATTCTGTCTCTATCATATAAAATAGACCCATTATAAAAATGATAGACCCTTCATTTCTATGTAAGTGGGGCAAACTTACAAAATCTGCAGGGGATCAAATCATTATGTTGCCCACTGTATAGGTTCTCTTTTACCCATGGTCCTGTTGCTTCACTTTAGTATCCTGGTGAGTCTGCATGGTTAAGACCTTTGCAAGGGTATGGCGGAGAACAGAGGACCCATCTTAACCAAAGGCTCCTTCTGGGCTACATTAGAAAGCAGAAAATACAAACCGTTTTCATTTGTTCTACCGCCTACCACTTTCTGAAGTCGCTGATCGTCTTCCATAAGGTCAACATGGCAGGTTAGATGGAATTGTAGTTGGTTAATGAATGACAGAGAGGAAGCCGGGCAATTAACCTTAAAGGTTGATAAGGGATGTAATAAGGAAATGGTGGAGTAACATTTTGCCCGCACATTAATTAAAAAGAAGCGAGCGTTTAGTAGGTAAACCCTAATTGTGGTGATGAGTGCAGCCTATTTATAAACGCTTATCTCCAGGTAAATAGGGGAGTACACACAACGTCATGACATACACCGCCAGACACCGGGAAGCTGATCTTTAATAAAGCCAAGAATATTGGTTTAAAAAACAGCTCACCTGGGTGGACCATATATTAAGATTTTCATTCTGGGAGATACAGTATACATACACTATATTACCAAAAGTATTGGGACGCCTGCCTTTACACGCACATGAACTTTAATGGCATCCCAGTCTTAGTCTGTAGGGTTCAATATTGGTTTGGCCCACCCTTTGCAGCTATAACAGCTTCAGCTCTTCTGGGAAGGCCGTCCACAAGGTTTAGGAGTGTCTATGGGAATGGTTGGCCATTCTTCCAGAAGCGTTTTTGTGACGTCAGGCACTGATGTTGGATGAGAAGGCCTGGCTCGGCAGTTTAAACTCCTACTTTTCATTACAACGGCGGCCAAACAGTCCATTGCAAAGGCTTGGAAATCCCCCATCCTTTCTATGACACCTGTTAAACTCAGGATCACACAGGCATCCATACACGCCAAAGCTGAAGCCATCTACCTTGACAAACTTTCCAAATTTGAAAGGCTTTTGAACCCCTGGATCACTCATGGTCTCCCCCCGGGCTTTGACCAGACATTGATAATCGATAATGGATGAAACAACCCCTTAGGGCGTCATCCGCCATACGCTGGCCCAGATTTACACCCCCCTCTGGAGACCCTACCTTCCCTCTACTCCCTATTTCTATCAACTTCCTTCTTTCCCCCTCAAGCTCAGCCCACTTCAGTCCTCTGGTACCCACACACCCATGGGCTTTTTTCGGGGGGGGGGGCATCATTTTAAGGTCACCCATGCTCCGCCCCTTTCGACAATGTCATGAAGGGGAGGGGCTTAGCCGCAACTCACAATTATTTATTTTAAAGGGGGAAACGGCAGACTTTATTCCAGGCATGTGCTATGTACAGGGTGCAGATTCCAGGCGTGTGCTATGTACAAGGTGCAGATTCCAGGGGTGTGCTATGTACAGGGTGCAGATTCCAGGCGTGTGCTTTGTACAGGGTGCAGAGTCCAGGCGTGTGCTTTGTACAGGGTGCAGATTCCAGGCATGTGCTTTGTACAGGGTGTAGATTCCAGGCATGTGCTTTGTACAGGGTGCAGATTCCAGGCATGTGCTTTGTACAGGGTGCACATTCCAGGCATGTGCTTTGTACAGGGTGCAGATTCCAGGAGTGTGCTATGTACAGGGTGCACATTCCAGGCGTGTGCTATGTACATGGTGCAGATTCCAGGCGTGTGCTATGTACATGGTGCAGATTCCAGGTGTGTGCTATGTACAGGGTGCAGATTCCAGGCGTGTGCTATGTACAGGGTGCAGATTCCAGGCGTGTGCTATGCCAGTATATATATCCAATCCCCCGCACAGAGCTCTCTTCCCCCCACAGAAAAGAATTGTCTATAACTCACATTGGCAGGTCAGGCTCCTGGCACAGGCTTCTGCAGGTCAGTGCTGTCTTAACACCGGATGATGGAAAGCCCTGTCGGCTGCCATCCACAGTGTAATCTTCCTTCCTGTGCCGGGAGCTGCTACATGGAGTGCTCCAGCACCTGCTCACAATCTGCGCAGACACCTTGTGATCCCTGATTCCAGGGGGGGGCACTTGCCCCCCCTTGCCCCTACCTGCGGACGCCCATGCACACACCCTATCACCCTATCTCTCACCTGACACTACCAACCGCTCTCTTGCACCGCCTCGAGCCATATAGGAAGTCTCTGCTCCCCATCCCACACTGGGCCATATGTCGGACCCTAGGTAGGGTAGTGGACCTTCCAATCTTTGCTGACTATCTCCCGAACGGGAGAAGGGGTGCAAAGATATCCTTTCTATACTCTTCCCCCCTCCCACCCTCCCATTCTCTTTCTGACCTCCTTTCCCTTGATCTATAGTCTGCAGCCTACAATCCTCACCTTCCAATTGCCCTATCTGCTTGGGATACAGACCACACTCCTTCACCTAGTAGACAGGACTCATTCCTGTTGTAATGTTATGTTAATGCGATTACCCATCTCTTATGTAGACCTATTTTATCCACGGTTGACACTTTTCCTTTGTCTACTGCAGGGATATGCAATTATGGGACCTCCAGCTGTTGCAAAACTACAAGTCCCATCATGCCTCTACCTCTGGGTGTCATGCTTGTGGCTGTCAGAGTTTTGCTATGCCTCATGGGACTTGTAGTTCTGCAACAGCTGGAGGTCCGCTAATTGCATATCCCTGGTCTACTGTTTTACATAGTATCCACTGCTGTATGTCTTATGCTTCAGCACCAATAAAATGTTTAAAAAGAAAGAGAAGGCCTGGCTCGCAGTCTCTGCTATAATTCATCCCAAAGGTGTTCTATCGAGTTGAGGTCAGGACTCTGTGCAGGCCAGTCAAGTTCCTCCACCCAAACTCGCTCATCCATGTCTTTATGGACCTTGCTTTGTGCAGTGGTCCAAATCATTTGGTGGAGGGGGGATTATGGTGTGGGGGTTGTTTTTCAGGGGTTGGGCTTGGCCCCTTAGTTTCAGTGAAGGGAACTCTTAAGGTGTCAGCATAGCAAGACATTTTGGACAATTTCATTCTCCCCACTTTGTAGGAAGAGTTTGGGGATGGCTCCTTCCTCTTCCAACATGACTGCGCACCACTGCACAGCGTTTTGTATCGATTCATTAAGTTACTAATTTTGTTTAATTGCATTCATAACAAAATTAAATTTTGTTTAGTTCAGTTTTATTTTGTTTGCTCATTTTGAAACCGATTCAAATTTTTCCAATGGATTTGAAATATTTAAATCCAAATCAAAAATATGAAATTGATCCAAATTCATTGTGAAGAGTAGCTGGTATTCAAATTTCAGAAAATGACCATATTCTTTCTATTTTAATCTATTCTATTTTTCTCTATTCTGTTCTATTCCTTTATTTTGTATTCTATTCTGATTCATTCTATTCTATTCTTTTTGAAATTCGAGTTTTGGAAGATGACTATATTCTCTTCTATTCAAATCTATTCTATTTTTTTCTTTTCTATTTCTATTTATTTCTGTTATATTCTTTTATTTTCCATTCTGTTCTATTCTAATTTTTTTTTATTCTGTTCCATTATTTTCTATTCTATTCTTTTATTTTCTACTCTATTCTTTCATTTTTTTTATTCCATTATATTCTGTTTTATTCTATTCCTTTTTAAAATGTGTATATCAGAAGACGAGTAAATTCTAATACTAGTACACACATTCTTAGATGGAAATCATCAACAGTCAGCAATATGTTAACATTTCCACTTTTTTTTTTTCATATTCGATTTTGTTTTCAAGTTCGATTCAAATTCAAATACTTTGTTATTTTTGACAAAATTCAATACATCCGAATCTTTGAATAACAACATTTTTGTCTGAATTTCAGTCCGGAACTAAATGAACCGCACATGTCTAGTGAGCCCTCTCACCAGTCCCCGGGGCTGTAGACTCCAGCTGTAGGAAGGGGGCCCTTTGGCTCTGGTGATTAGAAGTGAAGGAGGAGAGAGTGGGAAGGGTGAGATGGATGGGATCGCCGCAGCACTGCCCCCCCGGTGACACCGCTCTCAGGACTCAAGTTCCGTTTGCCGTCAGTCTGGTCTCCCGCAGAGATGAGGACACACTGGCTGATGTGCTCCCATGGACTCCTGCACTGCCGAGGGGAAGAAGTCTGTTAGAGCAGTCCGGTGAAAGCTATTCTACCACTTCCCCTCTGCCTCTGGGAACTGCAGGGTCAGGGTCCATGAGTACCATTCTATGGTTAATGTTCCGGACTTCAATTCCCATGGTCCTCTGAGTTCTGCATAGAAGTCTATAGGCATTCCTGGTTATAGCTCTCCCCCTGCTGACTGGAGTGGGTAGTGCAACACAACGTCCAGCATAGCAGTAGAAAATGAAACTACAACTCACTGTAAAGAGGACAGAGAAGTCTCCTTCTCCATGTTTCTGTAGCCCAGAACCCGGCTACACCCAAGTACTGAATGAAGGTGTTATGTCTTCGGCAGCAGTCTGTCTCCTGCTGTGGCAACCTGTGGTTTGAGAAGTGTGCAAGAATGAATATTCGCTGTTGCAACACTGATCCTCCTCCTGGCCAATCCTGAAGCGGGTCTGATACCCTTCATCCTATTCGCTGACAGTACAGGCAATCCTATTGGACACCTTGCAAGGAGTAGAGAAGAGACGCATGACGTCTCTATGAGAGGAAACAGAGCCTCTCCCAGGACACATCTTGCTGCCCTTCACCCTCTGCCTGACCCGCCACTAAGATGGGTTAAGTGCCGGGCAGAGAGCAGGCTGGAGGGGTGCTGGATGAGTGATTGCCAATAGCCGTGGGTGGGAGGACATTGGGGTCCTCCTGGATCAGTCCGTTCCACTGAACAGTTGGGTGGGGGGTTGGGGTGGCGGCGTGCATCTGGCTGCGGTGGGGTGGGGGGTGTTGCTGGATGAGTCCGCTGGTGGGGCGGCCATGGGTTGGTTGATTGACACCCCCCTCCCAAAAAAACGTGAGCCGCCACTGCTAGGTCCACGCCTATGCAGATTCCCGTTAATGAATTTTCCTGGTGCATTTTTTCACACCCAATTTAGATGCACTTTTTATGCATTTCACGTTTTGGGCTTTGTGTTACTTTAGCTGGTTGGTAAGGAGCAGGTGGCCCCCCCCCGGCCTTAACAACCAGTAAACAACATATTCATTAAGCAATGGGCGGCCGCTGGTGTCCTTAACAACCAGTAAACAACATAGTTGTTAAGCAATGGGCGGTCACCAGCTTCCTTAACAACGAGTAAACGACATGGTTGTCAAGGAGAAAGCGGCCGCCATGTTCTTAAAGTGATACTAAAGTCTTGTTTTATTTTTTTTATTTAAAAATAACAAACATGCTACACTTACCTCCTCTGTGCAGCTGGTTTTGCACAGAGTGGCCCCGATCCTCCTTTCCTCGGGTCCCTCTTTGGCGCTAATGGCCCCTCCTTCCTGTTGAGTGCCCCCACCGCAAGCAGCTTGCCATGGGGGCACCCGAGCTGAGCCACAGCTCTGTGTGTCCATTCAGACACAGAGCTATGGCCTGCCCCTGCCCCCCTCGCTCTCCTCGTTGGCTCTCTGACTTTGACAGCAGCGGGCGACAATGGCGCTTCGGTGCTGTCTCAGCCAATGAGGAGAGAGAGTCCCGGACAACCAAGTCTCTCTTGCAACTCCGCTGGATCGAGATGGGGCTCAGGTAAGTGTTAGGGAGGCTGCTGCACACAGAAGTTTTTTAATCTTAATGCATGGAATGCATCTTCTGCCTCTACAACCACTTTAACCGGTTCCCGACCGGCTCACGTACTTTTACTGCTGCAGGGTGGCAGCGTCCCGTGAATCGCCGTCCTTAAACGATGCTCTCATGCCCGCCGCACTCTGCAGGAGTGTGCCCGTTGCTCGGGCGGACCCGATCTCCGCCGGCGAGCTGCGATTGCTTGCCACAGACGAAAAACGATGAACCACCGATGTAAACACGGCGGTTCCCCTCTCTGTCAGGCGGCATCTAAAAGATCTACTGATCCCTGTCACTGGGATCAGTTAGATCTCTAGTGCCCCTGACAGCCCAGCCCCCCACATTTAGAACATCCCTAGGGAACACAGTTACCCCCTAGATCGCCCCCTGCAGGTTAACCCCTTCGCTGCCAATGACATTTATACAGTAATCAGTGGATATTTAAATTTCTGATCGCTGTATAAATGTCATTGGTCCCAAAAAAGTGTCAAAAATGTCCGACATGTCTGCCGCAATATCGCAGTTCCGATAAAAATTGCATATCGCCGCCATTACCAAGAAAAAAAAAATTGTAAAAACGCCAGAAATGAATTCTCATGGTTTGTAAACGCGGCAACTTTTGCGCAAACCAATCAATAAACACCGATTGCGATTTTTTTTTTACCAAAAATAGGAAGCGGAAGAATATAAATCGGCCAAAACTGATGAATACATTTGTTTTTTTTATATTTGTTTTGGATTTGTATTTTAGCAAAAAGTAAGAAATATTGGTTGCTTTTTTTTTTGCAAAATTGTTCTTTTTTTTTTTATAGCGGTGATCAGAAATGACGCAGAGGGGATCAAATACCACCAAAAGAAAGCTCTGTTTGTGGGAAAAAAGGACGCAAATTTTGTTTGAGTACAACGTCGCACGACCGCGCAATTGTCAGTTAAAGCGATGCTTTGGTCCTAACATGGGCAATCCTTCTGCGGGTGAAGTGGTTAACAACCGATGAGTCATCAGCTGTCAGCAGGGTTCCCCACTGACAGCTGAAGGCAAATGAAAGAATTGTTGGCAATTAGAATTTCAGTGTGGGGGGCCCCCCGCCCCCAATCCATACCAGGTGCTTTTTCCCTTTTTTTAAATTTTGGGGTGGGGTCTCTCCAAATCCATACCAGGCACTTATCCGAGCATGCAGGAACTTGGAATCCATGTGAATGGGTAGGGGTACAGTACGTAGTACCCCTATTCATTCACTAAGTATGCAAAAGTGAGTCATGCATCAAAAAAGCAACACTTGCATTTATGGTGCGGATCCAGAGGCGGCTCTCTAATTAGGCAAATTAGGCGGCCGCCTAAGGCCTCGCATTCACAGGGGCCTCGCAACCGCCTAATTTGACACTGACACCAGCAGCACCGACATAGAGAGCACTGACACCAGCACTTTAAAGCTCTTAATATATTCAATTTATAAAGTAAAATATTTTATCGCTTGAATTATTTTTCCCATTATGGGCTTCATGTCTAGGTTTTGCCTAAGGCCTCACAAAGCCTAGAGCTGCCTCTGCAGATCCATTGAAGTCTATTACGCCAAAAACGCAATCTGCTGCGGGAAAACTGTCCCTGACCCCTTGCAAATTCCGCATCGGCTCAGAACGCACAGATGTGAAGTAGATTCATAGGAAATCCTGACAAGTTGACTGTAGTGCTTTTCAGCAAACCAGGAAACGCATTGATAACTGCATAAGAGTGAACCTAGGCCACGAGTGCTGCTTAACCACTTCCCGACCGCCGTATGCAAAATGACGGCCGGGAAGTGGGTCATTTATCCTGACTGGACGTCATATGACGTCCTCAGGATAACAAGCCGCCGCGCGCCCGGGGGGTGCGCATCGCGGCGATCGGTGGTGTGGGGGAGTCAGTCTGACCCCCTGCAATGCCGATCTCGGTAAAGCGTTTTGATCCGAAGCACTTTACCATGTGACCAGCCGTGACCAATCACGGCTGGTCACAGTGTAACACAGGAAAGCTGTTCATCAGACCTGAGGAGTGGAGAGCCGATTGGCTGCATCCCTGACAGGGAGGGTTTGTGCTGATGATTTATCAGCACAGCCCTCCCTCGGATCGCCACCCTAGACCACCAGGGAGCCTGCCCAGGGACAACCAGGGATGTGCCCACCCAGGACCACCAGGGAGCCGACCAGGGACCACCAGGGAGCCGATCTGGACCACCAGGGAGACCCCCCTAGACCACCAGGTAAGTGACATACTGCCCAATGTGGATGGCACTCAGTGCCACCTTCAAATGCCACCCTAGACCACCAGGGGATGATCCCCTATCAATGTATATGCCCACCAGTGCCCCTATCAGTGCCCACAAGTGCCCCTATCAATGCATACCAGTGCCACATATCAGTGCCCACCATTGCCACCTACCAGTGCCCACCTATCAGTGCCACCTATCAGTGCCCAGTGCCGCCTATGCATGCCAATCAGTGCTGTCTATTAGTGCCCATCAGTGCCGCTTAACAGTGTCCGTCAATGCTGCATATCAGTGCCCATCAGTGCTGTATATCAGTGCCACCTCTCAGTACCCGTCAGTGCTGCTTATCAGTGACGCCTAACAGTGCTCATCATCGCTGCATATAAGTGCCTCATCATCAGTGCCACCTCATCAGTGCCAATCAGTACTGCCACATCAGTGCCCGTCAGTGTAGCCTCATCAGTGCCCACCAGTGATGGAGAAAATTTACTTATTTACAAAGTTTTGTGACAAAAATAGAGAATTTTTTTTTTTCAAAATTTTCGGTCTTTTTTTATTTGCGACCGCGCAATTGTCATTCAAAGCGCAACAGCACTGAAAACTGAAAATTGGTCTGGTAGTAAAGTGTTCTACGTGCATAGTATTGAAGGGGTTAAAATGTTAATAATATATATATATAATAATAAATAAACCTTTATGTATTTTCTTTGGTTGTTCCTTGCAGAAACTACCAAGTTTCATTTATTTTACATTTGAAGGGTATTAAAATGAAAAAAAATGTGTTTTCCAACCAAAGACGAGATTTAACCACTTCAGCCCCGGAAGGATTTCCCATGTTAGGACCAGAGCCCTTTTTGTGATTCGGCACTGCGTCGCTTTAACTGACAATTGCGCGGTCGTGCGACGTTGTACCCAAACGAAATTTGCGTCCTTTTTTTCCCACAAATAGAGCTTTCTTTTGGTGGTATTTGATCCCCTCTGCGTCATTTCTGATCGCCGCTATAAACAAAAAAAGAGCGACAATTTTGCAAAAAAAAAGCATTTCTTACTTTTTGCTAAAATACAAATCCAAAAAAAATATATATAAAAAACCAAATGTATTCATTGGTTTTGGCCGATTTATATTCTTCTTCATAATATTGGTAAAAAAAAAATCGCAATCGGTGTTTATTGATCGGTTTGCGCAAAAGTTGCCTCGTTTACAAACCATGAGAATTAATTTCTGGGGTTTTTACAAATTTTTTTTTTTTACTAGTAATGGCGGTGATCTGAGATTTTTAGCGGTACTGCGATATTGCAGCGGACATGTCGGACCATTTTTGACACTTTTTTGGGACCAATGACATTTATTCAGCGGTCAGAAATTTAAATGTCCACTGATTACTTTATAAATGTCATTGGCAGTGAAGGGGTTAACCTGCAGGGGGAGATCTAGGAGGTAACTATGTTCCCTAGGCGTGTGAGGGGGCTGGGCTGGCAGGGGCACCAGAGATCTAACTGATGCCAGTGACAGGAATCAGTAGATCTCTTACATGCCGCCTGACAGAGCGGGGAACCGCCGGGTTTACTTTGGCGGTTCCCGTTCTTTCTCTGCCAGGCAATCGCGGCTCGCCGGCGGAGATCGGGTCCGCCCGAGCCGTGGGCACACTCCTGCAGAGTGCGGCGGGCACGAAAGCCGCCGCTTATATATGGCGATTCGCAGGGCGCTGCCACTCTGCAGCAGTAAATATACAGTATGCGGTCAGGAACCGGTTACAGTGGTATTTTACTCCAAAAGCAAACATTTATTATATTGCAGCTCACCATTTCTTAGATGTGCATTCGTTTTCTTATGTAGGCTTTCTTCTATTTTCACCTGGTGATCCAGGTAGCAAGTCTGTTGTTTATTTTTCAACAGAGCAAACCCCCCTGCAAATGTAGCAATTGGAGTTTTGTGACAAACCATTTACCACTGACAGGGGTGCTTACAATGAGCAGCATTTATTTTTCCATGTAAAACTGATATCCTAAAAGGAAAAAAACTCTAACTGACTATCAAGTGTGAGTTGGAGTTTGGCTTCAATTTATTAGTGTATCTAAATCTGCTAGTATATCTAGCACTCCCCTCCCCCCAGACTGACAATGTTGCTGTCCAAAAGTGCTCCTTTATCCAGAGAGGGGGCGCTCTAATACAGGAGGCATAGATGTGCACAGCCTATTCCACTCAAAAGCTCAAACACATTGTACCGATCATTCATTGTGTTCATTCAGAAAAGGAAGGGGCCGGTAAATTACATCTCTACAGGCTCTTTCCCCCACTCATTCTAAAACATCCTCCTGTGTGCGCACCCCCACCCCCTGCCCCCTCCGTCACTCGCTTGTCCGTCCATCAGTCCACACCCCAACCCCAAACCCATCTAGGTTGTGGCCATCTTCAGATCCTTTGTGTGTCTCCTCCTTGGCTGCTTCCCCTGCATCTCCTCCTCCTCATCGGCTTCCCCTGCGTCTCCTCCTCCTCTGGGGCTTCCCCTGCGTCTCCTCCTCGGCGGCTCCCCTGTGTCTCCTCCTCTTTGGTGGCTTCCCCTGCGTCTCCTCGGCGGCTCCCCTGCGTCTCCTCCTCCTTGGTGGCTTCCCCTGCGCCTCCTCCTCCTCTACGGCTTCCTGTGCGTCTCCTCCTCCTCAGCGGCTTCCCCTGCATCTCCTCCTCGGTGGCTTTACCTGCGTCTCCTCCTCCTCGGGGGCTTCCCCTGCATCTCCTCCTCCTCGGCAGCTTCCCCTGCGTCTCCTCCTCCTTTGGGGCTTCCCCTGCGTCTCCTCGGTGGCTTCCCCTGCGTCTCCTCCTCCGCAGCTTCCCAAAGTCTCCTCCTCCTCTGTGGCTTCTCCTGCGTCTCCTCCTCTGCGACGGCTTCCACTGCATCTCCTCCTCTTCTACGGCTTCCTGTGTGTCTTCTCCTCCTCGGCGGCTTCCCCTGCGTCTCCTCCTCAGCAGCTTCCCCTGCATCTCCTCCTCCTCGGTGGCTTCCACTGCATCTCCTCCTCCTCTGTGGCTTCCCCTGCACCTCCTCCTCCTCTATGGCTTCCTGTGTGTCTCCTCCTTGGCTGCTTCCCCCGCATCTCCTCCTCCTCAGCGGCTTCCCCTGCGTCTCCTCCTCCTCTGGGGCTTCCCCTGCGTCTCCTCCTCGGCGGCTCCCCTGTGTCTCCTCCTCTTTGGTGGCTTCCCCTGCGTCTCCTCGGCGGCTCCCCTGCGTCTCCTCCTCCTTGGTGGCTGCCCCTGCGTCTCCTCCTCCTCGGCGGCTCCCCAGCGTCTCCTCCTCCTTGTTGGCTTCCCCTGCATCTCCTCCTCCTTGGTGGCTTCCTCCTTGGTGGCCAATATGGTCGCTTATCCCCTCAGCCAATCGGGTCTTGGTACCCACTTCCTTATTGGCCAGGAGGAGAATCAGGAGGACAATAGCGCATATAAATTTGCTATTGTCACACAAGTGGGTGGGCCCAGGGCACAGTGCTCTGCACCCCGAGCCCACCCTCAGGCTCTAATCACGTTTCTGAAAAAGTAAACCCCATTGGAATCCGTGCCACTGACGCCCTGCATGTAGATTAGGGGCCGGACGCATAGATTAGGGGGACGGCGCCCCTGCTCCCCATATAGATGGACCACCAATGCTCTGTGTAATGGCTTTGCACAGAGCACCCAGATCCTCCTCTTCTGGGGTCCCAGTCGGCGCTCTCCACTCCTCTAAATATCTGAGTGACCCCATAGCAAGCAGCTTTCTATGGGGGCACTCATGTGGGCTGATCCAGGCTGCATGTGCCTATTGACACACACAGTGCGGGTCGACCCCACCCCCTGATCCCTCCTCATTTGATTTGATTGACAGGAGCAGGAGCCAATGGCCAGTGAGAATAGAGAGAGAGAGAGCAATGCTGCTGCTCTTGGGTACAGCACTGGATCGAGAGCAGGCTCAGGTAAGTATTTAGGGGAAAGCTGAAATATTTTTTTTACCTTAATGCAGAGAATGCATTAATGTAAAAAAAAAATAAAAAATGTTGCCTTTATAACACGATTAATTCATTTTTGATGAGCATTTATTTTACAGACGTCGTTACTCTAAATACCAGTTATAAGGAGAGGATTTGGCGCGATGTATAATGGCCTATTTTGCATGCCTTAGTCTGCACGCCTACGCTGTTCCTGCGTCTGTGATTCTGATATTTCTATTATACTCTTCTCCTATTGCTGGTGCGCTTGTACCATGTATGCCGATCGCTGCGTTAACCATTGTTCCTTCCTATTGCTATCTCTCCCTATAATACAATTATTGTGAAAGAGAAATATGTTACAAGCGTTCTCTCTTGTAGCGAATCTACCGAATGCGTTATCGCCGTACACTTCCTGATTTCCTCATTGCACTGCAAATGTTTTCTTGCTTTTTCTTATCCATCTTGTGATCTAAAACTGACCGAAGAGGCTCTATTAGCTTAGCGTGTATTGTCCCATCTACAGTGCTGGCATTTTTGAACAATACTCCAAAATGTACATTTTTTTTTTTAAGTGTTACAAAACAATCAGGAGAGGAAAAAAAAAAAAACCTTTCATTGACGTAGAAAACAGACGGACTGACCATAAACACTGCCCGAGGGCCCTTGGCCAGTAGGGGGCCCCATGAGAGGCTCCTGGTACTTCAGTCCCAAGGAATCTGTGCTGATCCTGGAGCCCAGTGCCGGACCAAGTTCCAGCACTGAGCTCCGGTACCTGGCCTGACAGGGGCACGCTAGCATAGGCACTCAGGACACCTTTCCCACATCTGTAGGGGCGAACGTATGTAATGTGGGCACAGTGCAATAAGTAGGTGGTGTTTTGTTTGGCTTGAGTGTGGACAGGGACACAAGGTGGGCCCCATGATCTTCTATTGCCCAGGGGCCCCATGGGTTGTCAGTCCACCCCTGAACCACAGGTTACCACAGCAGGAGTCAGACTGCTTCTGAAGACCTGACACCTTCATACGGTACGATATATAATCTCATACCTCCCAACCGTCCCGGATCCTGCGGGACCTTCCCGGAATTTCAACTAAGTCCCGGAGTTCCAAGTCTGGGCTCAATGCCGGAATGAGTTAAATTAATTTGTAAGCAGCTGGTGGGGAGACACAGGGGGTGATTTACTAAAGCCGGAGAGTGCAAAAACTGGTGCAGCTGTGCATGCTAGCCAATCAGCTTCTAACCTCAGCTCGTTCAATTAAGCTTTGGTAATAAAAGCTTCTTTATCCTCTGTTTCCACCCCCCCTGACTACTTTGGATTTGCGGGAGTATTTGGCAATCATGTAAGCTTTATATGCATTGGTATGTTCACCATTAATTGTTCTGATTTACTGTAATCTATTATTAAGTGTAAATTTGTAACTTTATTTATCTGCAATCGCTTGTGAAAAGGTCCAGATGAAGCCTTTCAGCGAAACGCGTCGACCTTAAACGACTGTACTGCACAAAATATTCTTCTGGTATTTTGTATCTAATTCATGAATTCCACTATGTGGGTTATCCCAAGAGACTGGTTTTATATACTCCAAAAATATGCTCTATTGTATTATGAGCACTCTATTGTTACTGCTTTTAGTGATATACCAATAAAATATATTTTTTATATAATCCTTTTGCTTTGGTCTCGTGTGTGCCCATGAAGTCCACATTTATCTCCTTTCATGTGTGGTTTCCACATATGAAGGGTTTTTTTGTATCCACAAGCCTCCTGTAGTTCACAAACCTTGTCCAGTTCCACCCGCAGCCTCATGGATGCTACACACGCAGAATGGACCCAACCTAAGGCTCTGGTGAGCAAAGCAGGGCAAAGAGGGGGGAATCAGGTAACGAGGTTAGCACAGAGAGTGGGGTTGCAAAAGTGAGCCAAGAGGGGATTTAGGGTGTGGAGGTGAGCAGAGAGGTGGGTCTGAGGTGCAGAGGGGGGATTGGCGTACAGAGGTGAGTAGAGGGGTGCAGAGGTAAGCAGAATAGGGAGGATTGGGGTGCAGAGGTTAGCAGGGAGAGTGGGGTGCAACAGTGAGCAGAGAGGGGAGCAGAGGTGAGGAGAGGAAGAGGAGTTATGGTGCAGAGGTGAGGAGAGGAAGAGGAGTTATGGTGCAGAGGTTGGCTGAGTGGAAGAGGAGTTATGGGGCAGAGGTTAGGAGAGGAAGAGGAGTTATGGTTAAGGGGTTAGCTGAAAGGAAGATGGGTTTTGGTGCAGAGGTTAGGAGAGGAAGGGGAGCTATGCTGCAGAGGTTAGCTGAGAGGAGTTTTGGTGCAGAGGTTAGATGAGAGGAAGATGAGCTATGGTGCAGAGGTTAGGAGAGAAAGAGGAGTTATGGTGCCGAGGTTGGCTGAGAGGAAGGGGAGTTTTGGTGCAGAGGTTAGTAGAGGTAGAGAAGAAAAATGATGGTGCAGGGGTTAGCTGAGAGGAAGAATTGTGGTGCAGAGGTTAAGAGAGTGGAAGGGGAGTTATGGTGCAGAGGTTAGGAGAGGAAGAGGAGTTATGGTGCAGAGATTAGGAGAGGAAGAGTGACACTGTCCTCTGCTCTACTGACACCGTCCTCTGCTCTAGTGACACCATCCACTGCTCTACTGACACCGTCCACTGCCCTACTGACACCACCCACTGCTCTACTGACACCGTCCACTACTCTACTAAGATCGTCCACTGCTCTACTGACACTGTCCACTGCTCTACTGACACTGTCCACTGCTCTATTGACATCGTCCACTGCTCTACTGACACCACCCACTGCTCTACTGACACCGTCCACTACTCTACTAAGATCGTCCACTGCTCTACTGACACTGTCCACTGCTCTACTGACACTGTCCACTGCTCTATTGAC
>BLSH010182937.1:61849-76433 GCA_018402905.1 Glandirana rugosa
TTCTTACGAGGAATGTAACCACTAGTCACCCTTCTTACGAGGAATGTAACCACTAGTCACCCTTCTTACAGGGAATGTAACCACTAGTCACCCTTCTTACAGGGAATGTAACCACCCTTCCCACTGATCACCAATGTAAGGAGCATTCTTCCCACTGATCACCAATGTAAGGATCATTCTTCCCACTGATCACCAATGTAAGGAGCATTCTTCCCACTGATCACCAACGTAAGGAGCATTCTTCCCACTGATCACCAATGTAAGGGGCATTCTTCCCACTGATCACTAATGTAAGGAGCATTCTTCCCACTGACCAGCAATGAATTCTGTGTTTCTATAAGGGGTTCCTCAAGGTTATGAAGGTTATTATAGGTTAACTGTTTCCTCCTCAATGTTTATCCAGAAGACCAAAGCTGTGCATTTATCTAACTCTCTGACATTTGCGTCAATCACCCCTTTAAATAGAGGAATTATTTAGATTGCTCTTAGATGCTTGGCTCAGATAGGAGGAAGAGAACGCGCGGTGCATTCCACGCCATCTTCCCGAGAGACTGACTCTATATTTACTTCACTGTGCTAGAAATTTTTCATCTGACAAACATAACAGTCTTTATTACGCTGCTGATCTGGAATGTTCTCTCTATACTGGAGAAAATGATTATGGCCAGTGAGAAAATCTGTACATGAAAATCCTGTAATTCACCGGGGATACCTGGGATCCGCATGGATTGACAGACAGATCTATGCAATCAATGGCAATGTATAAATATAGAGTGTGGGAGATTTACAGCAAACAGCCATTCGGCTGCAATGATTACCTGGGAGTCATCACCCCAAAAACTTAAAGTGATACTCAATGCACATTATTTAATTTACATTTTCCCTTCTATTTCTGTATACGGATGACGGCTCTGTAATTATTTTCATTAAAAAAAAAAAAAAAGTCCCTTTGTCCTTATGGATATCCGGCTGTCACATGACCCAGCTCTCTCCCCGCCTGTCTGCAGGGAAACAGTGGCAGGAGGAGCTTCTAGTCCTCGGCTGCTGGTCACATGTTCAAAATACATACATAAATAAAAAACAGCCTCTTGAATACAGAGTAAAAATAAATAATTAATATCAATAAACTGTTTTCATTTGATATATATATATATATATATATATATATATATAAATATTTGAAATCAAATCTTTTTTTTTTTTGTGTGGAAGTAACACAAGTTGGACAGATTTCTGCCAGTCACAGGCTGCGTCACGCTCCTTCAGCCTCTCTGAGAATAAAAGGGAGGTGAAGCCTCTGTCAATCTACATGGAATACTGCATCCTGACCCCATTGCATTTAGCTGGTTAGTAGGCAAGGAGGAGAAAGGAGGGAGTGGCCTGCCACTGTGTACACACCCACATGTGTGACTCTATGGTCACATGGGCTGCTCAGATGTAATAGGGAGGGAATGCTCACCATAGAAGCTCACTGAAAACTGAGCATGTGCAGAGTTGACACCACAGCTGCAAAATCCCTAGCTGCAGTAGCTGGACAGAAGGGGGAGATAGAGAGCAGCAGGATAAAGCAGGATTTTTGCAGAATGCAGAAAAGGAATCTCATAGTGATGAGTGAGTATGAACAGCATGGAATCCACCATTTATTCATTGTTTTTTATGATGTGGGTTTAGTGACACTTTAACAACAAAGGAAATGGAAATGAAAAAGGATGGGGCTTCAAAGATGACCACCAGGTTGGTATCAAACCAAAAAAAATCCTCAATTTTAATTATTACCAATGATTAAAAGTCATGAGATCATATAAAAGTTCAATGTTAAAAATGTTTCACACAATGCTTTGTCCTGATATGTCTACGTGTTTCACGGCTGATCCGCTTCCTCAGGACTAAATCCAGGAACGTATATTGTATCCTTTTCTTATTCTACAATCAAAAAAGATACTTTTTTTTATTTATGACAGCACCATTCCAAAAGCACATAATAACAAATACAAGAAAAAACTGTCACTTCCACCGCTAAAACACCTCCATGGTAACAGGCAACCAGGTCATCAATGTTTATAGACCAGGCGGATGCTGCCCTCCTCAGATGGGGTAATTGATTAAAAAAAATGTAAAAACTAGAGAAAAGGAAGGTGCGCACTAGGTGTGCACACCTTCCTTTTCTCTTGTTTTTCCACGTAATAAAAAATACACCAAAAGGGGCGGTTTTTTTGGGGACTTTAACCACTTCAGCCCCGGAAGGTTTTGCAGCTTTAGGACCAGAGCACTTTTTGCGATTTGGCGCTGCGTCGCTTTAACTGGCAATTGCGTGGTCGTGCGATGTTGTACCCAAACAAAATTTGCGTCCTTTTTTTCCCACAAATAGAGCTTTCTTTTGGTGGTATTTGATCGCAATTCGAAACAAAAGAAGAGCGACCATTTTGCAAAAAAACCCAAATTTCTTACTTTTTGCTAAAATTCAAATCCAAAAAAAAAATATAAAAAAACATTTTTTTTCACCGTTTTTGGCTGAATTATATAATTCCTCATATTTGCGATAAAAAAAATTGCAATTGGCGTTTATTGATTGGTTTGCGCAAAAGTGGCCGCGTTTACGGATGGTGAGAATTCATTTCTGGGGTTTTTATTTTTTTTTTTTTACTAGTAATGGCGGCGATCTGCGATTTTTAGCGGTACTGCGATATTGCAGCGGACATGTCGGACCATTTTGACACTTTTTTGGGACCAATGACATTTATACAGCGATCAGAAATTTAAATGTCCACTGATTACTGTATAAATGTCATTGGCAGTGAAGGGGTTAACCTGCAGGGGGAGAGCTAGGGGTTAATCGTGTTCCCTGGGTGTTCTTACTGTAGGGGGGTTGGGCTAACATGGGCATGAGAGATCTAACTTATCCCAGTGACAGGGATCAGTAGATCTCTCATGCCCCACTGACAGGGCGGGGAACCGCCGTGTTTACATCGGCGGTTCCCCGTTCTTTCTCTGTTGCCGCTCATCGCGGCTCGCCGGCGGACATCGGGTCCGCCCGAGCCGCAGGCACACTCCCCAGGAGTGCGGCGGGTGCGCGCGCGCGCCCCCTGGTGGCCAAATGCGAATCGCCGCTTATTTACGGCAATTCGCGCAGCGCTCCCCCACTGCCGCCGTGAAAAGACGGCGCGCCGTGGGGAAGCGGTTAAATGAGACACACGGGTTGTAAAAAAACATGCGTTTTTATTGAGGCAACTTTCATCGAGGTAGTACTGTAGACAATCCATACATCTTTTAATACATATTTTGGGCACATTGCCTCTATTATATATTTTGGGCACATTGCCTCTACTAAAAAATGTAACATATGAACTGGAAACAAATACATAATTCACAAATGATAAAAATTGGCTTCATACAATACAATCTCTGCAGCATAAGACAACTTGAATAATAATTAATGCGGCATATATCGTCTCTACGCGTTTCGTGAGGTTATGATCCACTCATCAGGAGCAGGCACGTATAGGCAACTGTAATTAATAAAAATATTAAAAAAAAAAAAAATAAATAACCTTGGGAATGAGTATGTTGTTTACCATATTTGCTGCATGGCCCGATGCCAATGACGATCCGGACACACCCCACTGGGGGGCATCCCCTGGGGGGAGCTGAGATGGGGGGGGGTTTTGGCACATGAACCCCAAAAGGACCACATCCAAAGACCAGATATCATGATAGAGGGACGTGTGTGATGACCAGGGAAGCTGACCCATGTGGGAGGCTTCTATGGAAATAAGTGATATGATGAATATAAATATAAATAGCCCTATAGCAATAGGACAGAAAGGAATGAGGGAAGGGAAGAACCAAGAGAGGCCAATTTGGCTACCACCCCCCCCCCCCGGGAGCTGCGATGCCCTTTTGCAGGCTCTCCTCTCCTCCCCTCCCCCCCCCCCCCACCCCTAGGGGGATGTGGACGGCCTTGCTTGGGGCATCGGCGCCATGCTCTACACACTACAGGCTATGCGTTCCTCTCTGGTGTGCTTTCCATCGGGCGGCAGCATGGAGGTACAGATGGTCGGCGCCGACATTGGGCGATCCATCGCCCAGTCCTCTAAAAAATACACCAAATTTTCTATATCACATACAGTATCTCACAAAAATAAGTACACCCCTGACTTTTTTGTAAATATTGTATTCTATCTTTTCATGTGACAACACTGAAGAAATGGCACTTTGCTACAATGTAAAGTAGTGAGTGTACAGCTTGTATAACAGTGTAAATTTGCTGTCCCCTCAAAATAACCCAACACACAGCCATTAATGTCTAAACCGCTGGCAACAAAAGTCAGTACACCCCTAAGTGAAAATGTCCAAATTGCGCCCAATTATCCATTTCCCCTCTCCGGTGTCATTTGACTCATTAGAGTTACAAGATCTCAGGTGTGAATGGGGAGCAGGTGTGTTAAATGTGGTGTCATCGCTCTCACTCTCTCATACTGGTCACTGGAAGTTCAACATGGCACCTCATGGCAAAGAACTCTCTGAGGATATGAAAAAAAGATTTGTTGCTCTACATAAAGACGGCCTAGGCTATAAGAAGATTGCCAAGACCCTGAAACTGAGCTGCAGCACGGTGGCCAAGACCAAACAGTGGTTTAGCAGGATGGGTACCATTCAGAACAGCGCCTCGCCATGGTCGACCAAAGTTGAGTGCACATGCTCAACATCATATCCAGAGGTTGTCTTTGGGAAATAGACGTATGAGTGCTGCCAGCATTGCTGCAGAGGTTGAAGGGGTGGGGGGTCAGCCTGTCAGTGCTCAGACCATACGCCGCACACTGCATCAAATTGGTCTGCATGGCTATCGCCCCAGAAGGAAGCCTCTTCTAAAGATGATGCACAAGAAAGCCCATAAGCAGTTTGCTGAAGACAAGCAGACTAAGGACATGGATTACTGGAACCATGTCCTGTGGTCTGATGAGACCAAGATAAACTTATGTGGTTCAGATGGTGTCAAGCGTGTGTGGGGGGCAACCAGGTGAGGAGCACAAAGACAAGTGTGTCTTGCCTACAGTCAAGCATGGTGGTGGGAGTGTCATGGTCTGGGGCTGCATGAGTGCTGCCGGCACTGGGGAGCTACAGTTCATTGAGGGAACCATGAATGCCAACATGTACTGTGACATACTGAAGCAGAGCTTCCCCTCCCTTCAGAGACTGGGCCACAGGGCAGAATTCCAACATAACGACCCTAAACACAACTCCAAGATGACCACTGCCTTGCTAAAGAAGGTGATGGACTGGCCAAGCATGTCTCCAGACCTAAACCCTATTGAGCATCTGTGGGACCTCCTCAAATGGAAGGTGGAGGAGTGAATGGTCTCTAACATCCACCAGCTCTGTGATGTCATCATGGAGGAGGGGAAGAGAACTCCAGTGCCAACCTGTGAAGCTCTGGTGACCTCCATGCCCAAGAGGGTTAAGGCATTGCTGGAAAATAATGGTGGCCACACAAAATATTGACACTTTGGGCCCAATTTGGACATTTTCACTTAGGGGTGTACTCACTTTTGGTTATTTTGAGGGGACAGTAAATTTACACTGTTATACAAGCTGTACACTCACTGCTTTACATTGTAGCAAAGTGTCATTTCTTCAGTGTTGTCACATGAAAAGATAGAATACAATATTTACACAAATCTGAGGGGTGTACTTACTTTCGTGAGATACTGTGTGTCTGAATTACCAGGAGCTCCTGCAGGGACAGCGCTACACTAGGAAGGTGCTGCACTACAATGTGACCCAAAACTGAAAATTACAGGTGTGGCTTGCGACTCCTCCGGGTCCTTTTGCATGACAAACTGCTGGGAGTGCAGACAAGGGCGGAGCTCATCCCAGCTCTAGACATCTAGTGAAAAAGTCCTGAAAGTCGCACGGAGGATTGGAGCTGCAGTGTCATGTGACCGCCATTAAAGGTAACTAAAAAGGGCCAATCCAAGAGCGGGACATAAGGGCTCTTTAACACTTCAACTTTAACACACATTAAGAGCCTACCACTTCAACATGCTTGTGTGTTGATTTTCTATTTGTTTTAAAGGGGCTCAATAGCACCCCCACTCAACAGATCCCCAGCTCATTAGTACCTTCATTCAGCAGGTCCCCAACTTATAAGTACGCTCGTTCAGTAGATCCCATGCTCAGTGGTACCCCTAACTCTGCCAATACCCCACTCAGTAGTACCCCTAGCTTTGCTGATCCCCTGCTCAGTAGTTACCCCCAGCTCTGCTGATCCCCCACTCAGTAGTAACTCTCAGCTCTGCTGATCCCCTACTCATTAGTAACCCCCAACTCTGCTGATCCTTTGGTTTGCTAATCCTCCTCTCTCTCCAGTCCTGCTCACCTCCTGTTATGTTGCTCCCATGCTGCTCACCTTGTGTGACATCTGCTAGTTTCTCCTGCTCTGGTCTCCCAGCTCTGCTGATCCTCCGCTCAGTCCCCTCTATCTGATCCCTGCTTACCTTCTGCTATAGCATTCCAATGTTGCACACCACATGTGCCGTCTGCTAGTTGGGCCCCCAGCTCTGCCGATCCCCCGCTCAGTAGTGACCCCCAACTCTGCTGATCCTCTAGTTTGCTGATCCTCCTCTCTCTCCGGCCCCCACTCACCTTCCCCTTTATTGCTCCCGTGCTGCTCACGATGTGTGACATCTGCTAGTTTCTCCTGCTCTGGTCCCCCAGCTCTGCTGATCCTCCGCCTCTCAGTCCTCCCTCTCCGGTCCCCACTCACCTTCTGCTATAGCGTTCCCATGTTGCGCACCACATATGCTGTCTGCTAGTTACTCCGCTCCGGTCTGGACCCTGCTCACCTTCCTGCTGTTCCATGCTGCAAACCAGATGTGACGCCTGCACCAGATACTCCCAGAATATATCCACATGAACCGGAAGTGACTGCTGATGACGTCTTTCAGTTCACTTTATGGTTTCCCAGTGCATCCTGGGATAACTCATACCCGCAATACCTAAAAAATAAAGCAAAGCTAACGCTGAATAACAGCCTCTCAAAAGCTGCAGGTGCTGTAAGCAAGCATAGTCATAGACTTCTATGGAGGCCAGGGGCGTTGCTAGGTGGGAAAAAGACCAGGGGCTTCAGCTCGAAAGAAATGCAAATAATGGGCGTGGTTTAAACTAAATGGGGCGTGGCTCAAAGGGGGTGTGGTTCGAGTCTGAGATGAATGAGGGATGGAGGAAGGAAGAATTAATGAAATAGGGAGGGAAGGAGAGAGAAGGAAGGACAGAAAGAGGGATGGAGGGACAGCAGGCCCAGATCCTACACCACAATATCAATATGTGTATTCCAGAAAGTTTAACAATCAGCAGATAAAGATTCTCCAAACACCTGGTGTTAGCACTTCAATCATCCCGGCACCATGGTTGTTATGGTGTCAGGAGATTGAAGCGCATTATTTCTTATATTACATTGTAATATAAAATTAAATAATTTAACTCACCATAATGCAGAATCAGTGGGAGCTCCGAGTGTGTAACTTGCCACCGTCACCTGCCACCAGATGCAGCATGTCACTTGCTACAGTCGCCTGCCACCAGATGCCATCAGTGTCCCCAGCAGAGTCCCTCCTTCCTTCAGTTGTTCCCAGCAGAGTCCCTCCTTCCTACAGGTGCCCCTAGCGGAGTGCTCCCTTACATCAGGTGTCCCCAACAGAGTCCCTTCCTTCAGGTGCCCCCAACGGAGTGCTCCCTTACATCAAGTGTCTCCAGCGGAGTCCCTCCTTACATCAGGTGTCCCCAGCGGAGTGCTCCCTTTCATCAAGTGTCTCCAGCGGAGTCCCACCTTACATCAGGTGTCCCCAGCGGAGTGCTCCCTTACATCAGGGGTCCCCAGCAGAGTCCCTCTTTCCATCAGGTGTCCCCAGCAGCGTGCCTCCTTATATCAGCTGTCCCCAGCGGAGTCTCTGTCGCCATTACAAAAGACCAGCTCTCGTGGAGCATGGTGACTCGCCGAGGGGAAGAAACAAGAGGCGGAGCCGGCTGCCAATAGAAATGGAGCTGCCGCCAACCTCCCCGCCCCCTTTCCCACAACAGGTCATAGCAGCAGGCCACGGGGTGGGGGGTTGGCGGCAGCTCCATTTCTATTGGCTCCGCCTCTTGTTTCTTCCCTTCAGCGAGTGACCATGCTCCACTAGAGCTGGTCTTCTTTTAAAATGGCGGCGGAGACAACACCAGTTCCGGCCCCGGACCTCTAGCGCCGGGCGGCTCTGGAGATTCTCCGGGAGCGCTCGGGGCTAATAATAGCCTTCTCCATGCCCTAGACCCAGGGCTTTTCGGGGGGCTCCCTCAGGGCTGTAGCCCCGTCATCCCCCGCTCCCGACGCCTCTGATGGAGGCTTTGGAGACACTTTGAATCACCAAGAAAGTGACATGGATTATAATTTTTGAAGCAAAGCAAACACAACGTATGACCAGGGCTGTAAGGTGACCATTTTATTTAATAACAGGAGCTTTGATTGGCATTCAGAATGCAGTTTTAAAAAAGCACCCAATGCTACATTTTGAAGCAAGTATAAAAGAGCCCTTAAAGTAATGGACGGATACAACAGATTTGAAAGAGTAGCCAAAGAAGGCAGACAAATTTCACCGCTCCAAACTCGAGTTTTCCCTACGATCCGGGTGCTCTGCAGGCTGACATCCATGGTTAAACCCGTAAGGGTGAAACACGTCAAAGGGGTCCACAGGCCAGGACAGCAGCAAGTTTTATTGGGCAGTGACGTGATCAGGGTGTGGCTAGGTGTTATTATCATTATACAGGATTTATATAGCGCCAACAGTTTGTGCAGTGCTTTACAAAAAAAAAGGCGTACCGTACAGTTACAATACAATTCAATACAGGAGGGCCCTACTCTGAAGAGCTTACAATCTAAGAGAGAGGGTCAAGTGATACAAAAGGTAATAACTGTGGGGGATGAGCTGATGGAGAAAATAAAAAGACAGTTTATTAGTAGAGCTGAGCTACCGAACTTCGGGGTGTCCGTGACCCGGACCAGAACATTTGAAAAAAAGTTTGGGTTCGGGTTCTGGGTTCAGCTATTTGATCACGCATGTTGAATAACTGCAGGGCAGCCAATCAACAAGCGTTTCACTGGTTTGCCCTTAGAAGCCATCACAGCCATGCCTACTAATGGCATGGCTGTGATTGGCCAGTGCATCATGTGACCCAGCCTCTTTATAAGCTGGAGTCACGTAGTGCTGCAGTCACATGTTCTCTGGGTAGTGTAGGGAGAGGATGCTGCCGGTGCTGTGAGGGACAGATTGCAGATAGATAGATAGGTAGAGATTACTACTACTACTGCTTTTAGGGATAGATTGCAGATCTCATCCTGCATTACAGAACCATCTGACTGGAGTAGGTAGAGTCTACTGCTTAGAGGGACAGATTATTGTTATAAAATCATCTTCTAGTTCTATAGGGTCAGGTTCCTGCTGTTGCTGTAAGGGACAGATTATTGTTCTAAAATTATTTTACTTCCCTTTGCAGCCCTCTAGCACTTTCCAGGACTTTTTTACAGTCATTTTTGTGCCGAAAAGTTCGGGTCCCCATTGACTTCAATGGGGTTCGGGGTAAAGTTCGGGTCAAGTTCGAACCCACCGAATCCGAATATCCAGGTGTTCGCTCAACTCTATTTATTAGTAAGAAGCATGATAGGCTTGAAGGCAGGTGCAGTCCACTTTTTCCGCTGCAGGTGGCGATCAACTGCAGCTTCATTACAGAAGGAGAGGAAGTCAAGAGCATTAAGGTTTCTTGGGTCACTAGGGCAGTGATCCAGTTGGATGCTTGCAGCCCATGTGACTCTGGTGGCCATCTTAGCTGTGGCAAAGTCTATTTAAAACCCTGGCTCCTGGGTTTGGCGCACATTCTAGCGTGTGGGTAGCATAGGGATAGGTCACCTGTCTGTCAGTGTCAGAGCTCCAGATGAGGAGGGAAAGCATAGGGAATCCCCACTCTCCTGAAAACCTCCCCTCTTGGGCTCAGACTGGGCAGGCCACATTCCGCCACTCGAGACAGACACTGTTAGCTTGGCTGAGACCTGCTCTGCTACATGGTGCTGTCATCCATGAGTATCTCTTGGATGGGCCTCCTTCCACAGGTTTTTTGTAAACTGTTGTACTTTGACTTTTCAACTGCATCTGGACTGAGTGTGTGCTACTGCCGCTGCACCACGCTGCACCCACCCACAGGCATCTCGCAAGAGAAAGATTTTCAGGGATCGCCTAATGGTGGACAGAGTCGAAGATTGATAGGTAGGGGTAAGGAGTTCCAGATGATGGGAGAAGTTCTGAAGGTGAGCATTAGAAAATGTGACAAGGAAGCTGAAGAGCAGGAGGTCTTGGGAGGAATAAAGAGAATGGTTTGGTTGGAATTTTGAGACAAGCCTAGTGATCTACCTGGGGCAGAGTTTGTTTGCTTAGAATCGCCTAAACGTGGACAGGTTGTTCCAGAGGATGGGAGAGTCTCTGGAGAAGTCCTGGAGGCGAGTATTAGAGGAGGAGATGAGGGAGCGGAAGAGCAGGAGGTCTTGGGAGGAACAAAGAGAATGGTTTGATTGGTATTTTAAGACTAGGTTAGTGATGTAACTGGGGGCAGAGTTTGTTTGCTTAGAAGCAAGGATAGGATTCTCTAAAGTGAATGGTTTTCAGGAATCGCCTAAATGTGGATAGAGTAGGAGATAATCAGACAGGCTAGGGTAAGGGGTTCCAGAGGATGGGAGAGTCTTTGGAGAAGTCCTGGAGGCAAGCATTGGAGGAGGTGACGAGGGGGCTAAAGAGCAGGAAGGAATGAAGAGAACGGTTTGGTTGGTATTTTGAGACAAGGTTAGTGATGTACCAGGCGTCAGAGTTTGTTTGCTTAGAAGCAAGGATAGGCTTCTCTAAAGAAAATGGTTTTCAGGGATCGCCTAAAGGCGGACACAGTAGGAGAGATAGTCAGGCAGGTTGGGGTAAGGAGTTCCAGGTGATGGGAAGGTCTCCTGGAGGAGGAGGTCTTGGGAGGAACAAAGGAAACGGTTTGGTTATTTTGAGACTAGGTTAGTGATGTAGCTGGGGGCAGAGTTTGCTCTTTAAGGAGAAGTCCTGGAGGCGACCATGGGAGGAGGAGATGAGGGGCTGAAGAGCAGCAGGTCCTGGGAGGAATGAAGAGAACGGTTTGGTTGGCACTTTGAGACAAGGTTAGTAATGTAGCTGCGGACAGAGTTTGCTTTGGATGGAGATGACCTGGAGGCAACCATGGGAGGAGGAGATGAGGAGCTGAAGAGCAGCAGGTTTTGGGAGGAATGAAGAGAGCGGTTTGGTTGGTACTTTGAGACTAGGTTAGGGATGTAGCTGGGGGCAGAGTTTGCTTTGGATGGAGAAGACCTGGAGGGGACCATGGGAGAAGGAGATGAAGAGCAGCAGGTCCTGGGAGGAATGAAGAGAACGGTTTGGTTGGCACTTTGAGACAAGGTTAGTAATGTAGCTGCGGACAGAGTTTGCTCTGGAAGGAGAAGACCTGGAGGCAACCATGGGAGGAGGAGATGAGGGGCTGAAGAGCAGCAGGTCTTGAGAGGAACAAAGGGAACGGTTTGGTTATTTTGAGACTAGGTTAAGGATGTAGCTTGGGGCAGAGTTTGCTTTGGATGGAGAATACCTGGAGGTGACCATGGGAGGAGGAGATGAAGAGCAGCAGGTCCTGGGAGGAATGAAGAGAGCGGTTTGGTTGGCACTTTGAGACTAGGTTAGGGATGTAGCTGGGGGCAGAGTTTGCTTTGGATGGAGAAGACCTGGAGGTGACCATGGGAGGAGGAGATGAGGGAGCTGAAGAGCAGCAGGTTTTGGGAGGAATGAAGAGAGCGGTTTGGTTGGTACTTTGAGATAAGGTTATGGATGTAGCTGGGGGCAGAGTTTGTTAGCTTTGGATGGAGAAGTCAAGCAATGTCCGTATCGGAGGAGCACAAGACAAGCCCTGAAAGACACACAAAGATCAAATTGGCACAAATGCCACATTGAACGGATCCCCTAAAGACTCATCCACAGTCAACAAGTTTCTTGTCACATCTGAGCTTTGAAAGAGAGCTGAAACGTTCCACCAATTAAGTGAGCACTTCAGCTTCCCTGAGAAAATTACCGTATAAATTGACAGTAATGTTCTAATTATCCCTTCTACAAACCTTCTCAGGCTGTGCCCCATCTTCACAATGAATGCCTGCTGAAAGCCGCTCATTAATACAACGCACGGTCTGATGTGTAATTAGCTGACTACGGTACAATTGGACACCTATCAACAGGATTTCTGTACCTTTTATAATTTCCTTTACCATGGTTCTTGACAGTCAGCCAGAGAAGTCTAGCAAACAGCCAATGCCTATATGAAGTGTGAAGTGTCAGCGAGGGAGTAACAATTCATCTCCTGTCCTATAAATTTATCTTTCCAACTATAAAGACGTTTTCCATGATGAACATTGTGTAAATTATTTCTTGTTTTACAGTTTCTGTATTTTGAACCTTTGTTGCTAAGGCTGCATTCACTTAAGCTGAGCATCTTTAATCGGTTAAAGACTTTTTCTTTTAGCATTTGCATAAGCATTTTTGCAGATATCTGAGGCTTGAGGTTTTTTTTAAAATTATTTTTAGCCAATAGATAGTCACTAGGGAAAAAATACATGATATAGTATGATTTTTGTGTTTTTCAGGCACTCCTATTGAAGTTCATTGGTCTTGTAGCCCAGAAGAAAATCATGTACTTGTAGCACCCCCCCATGAGTAGTACAGTGTTATTATGGTGAACCTGAACTACTCTGATGAAAGTATGTAAAAAAAAATATTGAGAAATAAAAAAAATGTAGAAAAAAATTGAATAAAAAATTATTGAGTCCTGAGACCCGATTGGCCGGGAGTCCTAAGTCCTGATTGGCCGGGAGAAGCGACTGTCGGGACTCGGGAGGAGACGCGGGGGGGGGAAGCCATCAAAGCTGTGACCTGGATGGGGTAAGTGTGGGGACCGGCAGGCGAGTGAAGCAGCAAGAAATTAAATAAAATGTAGAAAAAAATTTTATAAAAACTATTGAATCCTGAGACCCGATTGGCCAGGAGCCCTAAGACCCGATTGGCCACGAGTCCTAAGTCCTGATTAGCCGGGAGGAGAAGCAACTGTTGGGACTTGGGAGGAGACGCAGGGGGGGGGGGGAGCCATCAAAGCCGCGACCTGGATGGGGTAAGTGCGGGGCACGGCAGGCGAGCGAAGTGGCGAGAAATGAAAAAAATTTTGAAAAAATTTAATAAAAAATGAGTGAGTCCTGAGACCCAATTGGCCGGGAGTCCTAAGTCATGATTGGCCGGGAGTCCTAAGTCCTGATTGGCCGGGAGGAGAAGCGACTGCTGGGACTTGGGAGGAGACGCAGGAGGGGAAGCCATCAAAGCCGCGACCTGGATGGGTTAAGTGCGGGGCACGGCAGGCGAGCGAAGTGGCGAGAAATGAAAAAAATTTAGAAAAAATTTAGTAAAAAATGAGTGAGTCCTGAGACCCAATTGGCCGGGAGTCCTAAATCGTGATTGGCCGGGAGTCCTAAGTCCTGATTGGCCGGGAGGAGAAGCGACTGCTGGGACTTGGGAGGAGACGCAGGAGGGGAAGCCATCAAAGCCGCGACCTGGATGGGGTAAGTGCAGGGCCCGGCAGGCGAGCGAAGCAGCGAGAAATAAAAAATGATTGAGTCCTGAGACCCGATTGGCCGGGAATCCTAAGTCCTGATTGGCCGGGAGGAGAAGCGACTGCCGGGACTCGGGAGGAGATGCGGGGGGGAACACATCAAAGCTGTGACCTGGATGGGGTAAGTGCGGGGCCCGGAAGGCGCGAGATTGATTGATCAAGCAATGGGGGGGTAGCAGCGATCAATTGACCAAGCTCCAGGGGTAGTTGGCTGGCTGGGGGGGTGGCTGGGTTGGGGCCGCGGGCCACCCCCTCGCCCCAAAAAAATTGAGCACCGGCCGCCACTGCCTTTTACTAAATGCCTCAGACTGTTTACTTTTCAAGAAGGAATGCATCTAACCATTTATGCTGTCTACCCCCACTGGAGAACACAACACTCCTTGTTGGTGGCTGCAGCCAGCGTAGAATTGTGCTACTCCTAGCCTGCGACCCTTCTTGTATACTGAGACTTCTGGACAAATAACTATCTTTCTAGGTTCAGGATTGAGTTTTCAAGGCCCCGTGCCACCCGGTCCCCCTTTTGTTGGATGGAGCGCTCTGTTGGGTGTCCCTCTCAACTATCGGTTCTTCAAACCAGCATAATATATGCTACTCTGAAGGGTGGGCGGAATGAGCAGAATTTGAGACTTTGTCTTTTAAAATAAAACATGGAATGTTCATCTACAACGCCATTTGATTCATCATTAAAGATACCTTCCACACCCCCTGATGAAGGAGATACATATTCTCTGAAACGCGTCGGGTGGAGGAAACCATAGTATACTATCGTCCTTTATTTCAGTTGGTGTATTATTAGTTGCTCATACCATGTTTTCGTGTTTCTGTTATCCAGTAATGTATCAATAAACTTGTTTTTATA
>BLSH010182937.1:76876-88532 GCA_018402905.1 Glandirana rugosa
ATTTTTTTTGTTTTGTTTTGTTATTCACAAATAATTAATCAAACACACTGTCACTATCCCAGATGTTTGATACCACATGAACTTTTAACTAGTTAAGACTACATGGCTGGATGACTCTGATCTCGACGTACTAATTAACATAATTTTAGTGCTAAAACTAGGGGGGGGGGGACGCTAGAGGTAGTCCGTAATGACGCTAAAAGTCACGTCAATTACCTCAGGCTGAACGCCCCGCTGAGTTGCGCCATTGACTTCTATTATAGTCAAGTCGCGTTGAGTCGCCCCGCAAGTCGGACTCCATTAACTGCACTGAAAATCGCAGTAATGCCTGATGGAGATCGCAGGGGGGGGGGGATCAAAATCGTGATTTTAATACAATTAATCATGCAGCTCTAGTCTCAGTAGGTCGGTACATCAGAATTGATCAATTTTCAAGTACACCATAGTTTGTAGACCCTATCACTGTCACACAAACTAATTAATAAACACTTATTGTTTTGTTTTGTTTTTTTTACCAAAGACATGGAGCAGAATACATTTTGGCCTAAATTTTGATTTTCTTGCATATTTTTTAGTAGAACATATCGTTTTTTGTTTTTCAAAAATTTCGGTCTTCTTTCATTTATTTGAATCAAAAAATATCAAGTGATACAATTAAACCAATCAAAAAGAAACTGCGCTATAAATAAATAATATGTGAAAATTCTGCTACTTCAATATCAAAACAATATATAAAAAAAAGAAAAGGTGAATCAATAATTAAATCAGTGATCTCAATAGATTCACAGTAGCGCATCCGGTGCATACAAGATATGTACTTCCAAATATATATACAGGTGTAAAATATGTGTGAGAATAGTCTGTCTTAAAATCAAACAATGCAAAAAAAAAATGCAAGAAAATTCCTACAACCGCCTGGAGGGGCAAGTGCGTGAGCTCTCCACTCCCCCCGCACCTGGAGGAGGAGCTGCAGCAGCCTGCACCATCGTGGCTCTGCCATCGGAGCCCAAGGTCCCCGTTCGGGACAGATTTTCAGGGGACCGGAGGAGGTTCAGGGCCTTCCGCAGCTCCTGCGAGCTGTACTTCAGTCTCCAGCCCCACACCTTCTCCCTGGAGGCCACTAAAGTGGGACTGGTGGTCTCCCTGCTACAGGGGGAACCGCAGACCTGGGCTCATCGCCTTTGGGAGCCGAGAGCGCCTAAAATAGCTACCCTGGATGCCTTCTTTGACGCCATGGCCAAGTTATATCAGGAACCCCACCTTGCAGCCACGGCTGAGGCCAACCTGCACGCCCTGCAGCAGGGCTGACATCCCGCTGAGGACTATGTAGCAGAGTTCAGGTGTTGGAGTGCAGACACAGTGTGGAACGACGCAGCACTCTGCTACAAATTTCGCCTGGGACTATCTGAGCCAGCCGACCCTGGACGCCCTCATCAACCTGGCGATCCAAATTGATCGGAGACTCCGGGAACGCCGGGCTGAGCGAGTCACGGGAGCACCTGCTGACCCGTCTGAGCTGATGCAGATCGGACTTCTGCGGCTGTCTCTCACCCCAGAAGAGAGAAAGTGATGCCGCGCTCTGAGCTTATGTCTGTACTGTGGGGAACCCGGACATATGGTACGGACCTGTCCTGCCAAAGCCGGTAAGTGGCCTCATCGGGCTAACCTGAAGACGACCGCTGTCAACGGTAATGTGTCTCATTTGACTCTCCTCCTCTCTTTGCAGTTGCCCGGAGGGAGCATCCAGGTGCCGGCGATTATTGATTCCGGGGCGTGTAGCTGCTTTGTGGACCAGGCCTTCGCCCAGCTACACCAGATGCCCCTGCGCCCCAAGGCGCATAAGATCACTGTCCGCCTGGCCGACGGGACAGCTATTAAGTCCGGCATAGTAACCACAGAAACCCAACCTATACCTGTGTCCACAGCTGAGGGGCACCAAGAGCTGCTCATCCTTGATGTCATCTCCTCACCTCCCCATCATCTTGAGGCTTCCGTGGCTCCGGGCGCATAGCCCTGTCATAGACTGGTCCTCTGGACATATTCTGTTCCCATCTGCTTACTGCGGCCAACACTGCCTGCTCCTGTCCCGGGATGTAGGTCCCTCACTCCTCAGCTTGGACTCTGAGCCTGACCAGGAAACCCGCCAAGCAGTCCCTTCAGTTTACCATGAGTTTCTGAACGTGTTCAGTAAGAAGGGGGCAGATCAACTACCACCACACAGGTCTTACGACTGTCCCATTGAGTTACTTCTAGGAACAAAGGTCCCCTTTGGCCGCATCTACCCACTGTCAGAGCTTGAACTGTCGGCCCTCAAGGCCTATTTAGATGATAATCTGGCCAAGGGGTTCATCCATCCATCCACGTCCCCTGACGGGGCGGGTATCTTTTTCGCTGAGAAGGATCATACCCTCCGTCCTTGCATTGACTATAGGGACTTGAACCGAATCACAGTTAAAAATCGGTACCCTCTGCCACTGGTGCCGGAACTATTCCAGAGGCTTGGGTCGGCCACCGTGTTCTCTAAGTTGGACCTCCGGGGGGCTTACAACCTGATCCGCATCCGAGAGGGCGACGAGCGGAAGACGGCATTCCGGACTCGTTTTGGCCACTACAAGTATCTCGTCATGCCCTTCGGCCTCTGTAACGCCCCCGCTACTTTTCAGCACCTGGTCAATGATGTCTTCCGAGATTACATGGACCGTTTTATCATCATCTACCTCGATGACATCTTAATCTTTTCTTCTACCCTGGAAGAGCACCGCCAGCATGTCCGTTGTGTCCTCAGCCGGCTGCGGCAACACAGGCTGTATGCCAAGGCAGAGAAGTGCACCTTTGAGCACTCCCAGATTCCTTTCCTTGGACTGATCTTGTCGGTTACTGGGGTCACGATGGATCCTCAAAAAGTTGCCACCATTCTAGACTGGCCAGCACCTGTGGATAAAAAAGGGGTCCAACGCTTTGTGAGGTTCTCCAACTTTTACAGAAGGTTCATCAGGGGATTCTCAGCCATCATCGCCCCCATCATCGCCCCCATCGTCGCCCCCATCACGCAGCTTACTAAACAGGGTCAGCGGTTTCAGTGGTCTTCCGATGCTCAAAAAGCCTTCCAAACGTTAAAGGAACTCTTTACAACAGCGCCCATCCTTAAGCATCCAGACGCCACTCTGCCCTACGTCCTGAAAGTGGACGCCTCAGAGACAGCGGTAGGAGCGGTCCTCTCCCAAAGGCAGGGAACAAAGGCACTCCTTCACCCTGTGGCCTTCTTCTCTCGTAAACTGTCTGCCCCGGAGAAGAACTATGATGTGGGGGATAGGGAGTTGCTGGCTATAAAGGCTGCTCTAGAAGAATGGCGCTACCTGCTGGAAGGAGCTCTGCACCCCATCCTGATCTATACGGATCATAAAAATATGGAATATCTCCGGGCGGCCAAAAGGCTTAAGCCCCGTCAAGCCCACTGGGCACTTTTCTTTTCCAGATTCCAGTTTCACTTGACCCACAGGCCCGGGGTGAAGAATACGATACCGGATGCTCTTTCCCGCATGTTCTCCGAACCCGGAGCATCCGCCTCTCCAGATACTATCCTGCACCCCCGGAACTTCCTGCTCACACAGGATGATCTTCTCTCCCAGATACGGAGAGCCTCAACCCACTCTGCTGGAGCACCTAGCCCAGGACTGACCTGGAAGGATGGTCTCTGGTGGCACAAGAACCAATTGTCGTGCCCAAGGAACTCCACTTGGTCGTCTTAAAGCTCTGCCATGACCACAAGCTAGCCGGGCACTTCGGCGCAAAAAAGACCACAGAACTGGTACTGTGCTCCTTTTGGTGACCAGCTCTCATCGAGGACTGTCAGGCCTACGTACGTTCCTGCCTTACATGCGCCAGGAATAAGACAGACAAGACCAGAGCTTGGGGGCTGTTGAAACCTCTGCCTATCCCCGAACGACTCTGATCCAAAATTGCGATGGACTTTATAGTGGAGCTGACCCCAGCCAAGGGACATACCACAATCTTCGTGGTTGTACATCGCCTAACAAAAATGGCCCACTTCCTCCAGATGAAGGGCACCCCCACTGCAAAGGAGACCTCAGAAATCTTTATCAGAGAAGTTGTCCGGCTGCATGGTCTCCCAGACAACATAGTGTCCGATCGAGGTGTACAGTTCACCTCGCGCTTCTGGAGAGCTCTCTGTTCCGCCCTGGAGATCGATCTCTCGTTCTCAACGGCCTACCACCCACAAACTAATGGCCAGACGGAACAAACGAATCAAACGCTGGAGCAATATCTCCGCTGTTTCTCACCCTATTCCCAGGACGATTGGGGCACATTACTCCCCTTGGCATAGTTAGCTTATAACAATTCTGTACACTCTTCCATGAAGCAGTCTCCCTTCTGGGCCAACTATGGCTTCCACCCCATGGGGCTCCCCAGCTTAACTGGTGAAACCACGGTGCCTGCGGTACAGGAATCCTCCCAGTTCTTACAGTCTAACTGGAAGTTGCTGCAGAAACTCTCGCCAGGACGCAAGAGGTAACTAAAACCGCGTTTGATAAGAAAAAATTAGGTGAACTAAACCTCCAACCTGGTGACAAGACTTGGCTGTCTACTAAAAATCTGAAGCTGTCCTGCCCATCCAAAAAGCTGGGCCCATGATTCATTGGCCCTTTCCCTGTTAAGAGGAAAATCAACCAGGTGTCTTACGAGTTGGAACTCCCACAGTCTCTGAAGATACATCCGGTATTCCATGTGTCTCTGCTGAAGCCGGTGATCCCGAACCCCTTCCCTAATAGAGCTGGCGCTCCCCCTGCCCCTGTCTTGATCAATGGAGAAGAGGAGTTTGAGGTCAAGTCCGTACTTGCCCTGACCTGCTACCTATCTGCCTGCACCGACCCCGGCTATCCACGACCATCCGTTTGTCTGACCCTTTTGTACCTCTGCTGCCAGCCTGTTAACGAACCCTGCTTGGACTTGACCCTGCTTGGACTTGACCACTCTCTGCCTGAACCCCTTGTACTGCACAGCCTGCCAGTTGCGGACCCAGCCTGAACGACCATTCTTCTGACTTGCACGACTACCTGGAGCCTCACACCACCACCAGTGACTACTCAAATGCCACAAAGTATCCCACTTACAATACGCGAAACAGCACAGAGACAAGCCTCAAACCTTCTGGCACAAAGTCATTTAGAGTGATGAGACCAAAATTGAGCTTTTTTGCCACAACCATAAATGCTTCATTTGGAGAAGAGTCAACAAGGCCTATGATGAAAGGTCCACCATTCCTACTGTGATGTTTTGGGGATGTGTGAGCTTCAAAGGCACAGGAGGAACTTTTTGAAGCTGCTGACTTTTAAAAGGGTGGCACTTCACTTTAACTACAAGGAAATACATGGGTTTATGTGTATAAGATTTACCCACAACCCCATGTTTTTCTCACACAGTTAAGAGGGAGAATGAGAATCTGCTGCTGCTGAAAAGGTACAAGCTAAATCATATATTATTATGCTATTTGTTATAAGATCATTTATTATTTATCTATTTACTGTGAAATTACTGGTTAGAAGTTATAACTTCAGTAATTTGTCCATTAAGCCACCTGCTTGAGTCCAGTTTTTGAAAATATAGTAAATTACCTTAAAAATATTATCTAATAATTATTTGTATATTACTTACTTATGGTAATTAACCCCTTGCCACCCAGGCCAATTCTGACACTTCTCCCCTACATGTAAAAATCAGTATTTTTTTGCTAGAAAATTACTCAGAACCCCCCAAACATTATATATATTGTTTTAGCAGAGACCCTAGGGAATAAAATGGCAGTCGTTGCAACTTTTTATGTTGTACGGTATTTGCGCTGCGATTTTTCAAATGCGTTTTTTTTTTAAAGAAACTATTTCATGAATAAAAAAATGGTATAATGTGAAAGATGATGTTACGCCAAGTAAATAGATACCTAACATGTCATGCTTTGAAATTGCGCACACTTGTGGAACGGCGCCAAAATTCAGTACTTAAGAATCTCCATAGACACCTCTTTAAACATTTTTAGACGTTACATGATTAGAGTTACAGAGGAGGTCTAGTGCTAGAATTATTGCTCTCGCTCTAACGTTCACGGCGTATGTAACCTGTGTGTATCTGGCTGTGATACTAGCCAGTGCCTCACCAGCCACTGACCTCACCGCACGTCCCTGATGTCCATCTCTTTATGACTGCAGTGCCCCCATCTTCTGATGGCTCCTTCCAGCAGCATAATGCACCACAAAGCTCCAATCATCTCACCACTGGACAATGAGGTCACTGCACTCCAATGGCCTCCACACTCCCCACATCTCATCCCATAGAGCACCTTTGGGATGTGGTGGATCAAAGAGTGTAATACTCTTCCTATCCTCCTCACTTTCTGTTTCTTCTCTTCATATAATGGCCAATGGGCTAAGAAGACTTGGGGTCCGTGAATCATGTACATGCAACCATGAAGGTTGCCTTATGTGAGGACCCCAATTGGCCCAAATCACTAATCTGAAAAGGCCAAAAAAAACCCTTCCTATTTTCCTCACTGTCTGTTTCTTCTCTTCACATAATGACCAATTGGCTACAAAGACTTGGGGTTTGTGAATCAAGTACATTCAGCTAGGAAGGCTGCCATATGTGAGGACCCAACTTGGCCCAAACCACTAATTTGGAAGAGCCATTGTCTAACAAGGAGTATAATACTCTTCCCACCTAACTTACTTTCTGTTTCTTCTCTTCACTAAATGGCCAATGGGTCTGTGAATCAGGTATATTCAGCCATGAAGGATGCATTATGTGAGGGCCCAACTTGACCTAAACCACAAATCTGGAGGAGCCAAAGTCTACCAAGGAGTGTAATACTCTTTCTATCTTCCTCACTTTCTGTTTCTTCTCTTCATATAATGGCCAATGGGATAAGAAAACTTGGGGTCCTTGAATCATGTACATTCAACCATGAAGGTTTCCTTATGTGAGGACCCCAATTGGCCCAAATCACTAATCTGAAAAGGACAAAATACTCTTCCTTTCTTCCTCACTTTCTGTTTCTTCTCTTCACATAATGACCAATTGGCTACGAAGACTTGGGGTTTGTGAATCAAGTACATTCAGCTAGGAAGGCTGCCATATGTGAGGACCCAACTTGGCCCAAACCACCCCAAGTTTTCTTAGCCCATTGGCCATTATATGAAGAGAAGAAACAGAAAGTGAGGAAGATAGGAAGAGTATTACACTCCTTGTTAGACTTGGTCTCCTCCAGATTAGTGGTTTAGGTCAAGATGGATCTTCACATAACACATCCTTCATGGTTGAATGTACCTGATTCACAGACTCCAAGTCTTCTTAGACCGTTGGCCATTTATTGAAGAGAAGAAACAGAAAGGAAGGAAGGTGGGAAGAGTATTATACTCCTTGTTCTGGAAAAGCCAAAATACTCTTCCTGACTTTCTGTTTCTTCTCTTCACATAATGGCCAATTGGTTAACAAAACTTGGGGTTTGTGGAAGGATGGGAAGGCTGCCATATGTAAGGACTGAGGGCCCAACTTGGCCCAAACCATTAATCAAAGTCTACCAATGAGTGTAATACTTTTCCTATCTTCCTTGTTTCCATTTCTTCTCTTCATATAATGGCCAATGGGCTAAGAAGACTTGGGGTTTGTGAATCAGGTACATTCAACCAGGAAGGCTGCCTTATGTAAGAATCCAACTTGGCCCAAAACCACTAATTGGGAAGAGCCAGTGTCTACCAAGTAGTCCAAAACTCTGGCTATCTTCTTTGCTTTCTGTTTCTTCTCTTCACATAATGACCAATTGGCTACGAAGACTTGGGGTTTGTGAATCAAGCACATTCAGCTAGGAAAGCTGCCATATGTGAGGACCCAACTTGGCCCAAACCACCCAAAGTTTTCTTAGCCCATTGGCCATTATATGAAGAGAAGAAACAGAAAGTGAGGAAGATAGGAAGAGTATTACACTCCTTGTTAGACTTTGTCTCCTCCAGATTAGTGGTTTAGGTCAAGTTGGGTCTTCACATAACACATCCTTCATGGTTGAATGTACCTGATTCACAGACTCCAAGTCATCTTAGACCGTTGGCCATTTAGTGAAGAGAAGAAACAGAAAGGAAGGAAGGTGGGAAGAGTATTATACTCCTTGTTCTGGAAAAGTACTCTTCCTGACTTTCTGTTTCTTCTCTTCACATAATGACCAATTGGCTACGAAGACTTGGGGTTTGTGAATCAAGTACATTCAGCTAGGAAAGCTGCCATATGTGAGGACCCAACTTGGCCCAAACCACCCAAAGTTTTCTTAGCCCATTGGCCATTATATGAAGAGAAGAAACAGAAAGTGAGGGAGATAGGAAGAGTATTACAGTCCCTGGATGACTTTGTCTCCTCCAGATTAGTGGTTTAGGTCAAGTTGGGTCTTCACATAACACATCCTTCATGGTTGAATGTACCTGATTCACAGACTCCAAGTCATCTTAGACCGTTGGCCATTTAGTGAAGAGAAGAAACAGAAAGGAAGGAAGGTGGGAAGAGTATTATACTCCTTGTTCTGGAAAAGTACTCTTCCTGACTTTCTGTTTCTTCTCTTCACATAATGACCAATTGGCTACGAAGACTTGGGGTTTGTGAATCAAGTACATTCAGCTAGGAAAGCTGCCATATGTGAGGACCCAACTTGGCCCAAACCACCCAAAGTTTTCTTAGCCCATTGGCCATTATATGAAGAGAAGAAACAGAAAGTGAGGGAGATAGGAAGAGTATTACAGTCCCTGGATGACTTTGTCTCCTCCAGATTAGTGGTTTAGGTCAAGTTGGGTCTTCACATAACACATCCTTCATGGTTGAATGTACCTGATTCACAGACTCCAAGTCATCTTAGACCGTTGGCCATTTAGTGAAGAGAAGAAACAGAAAGGAAGGAAGGTGGGAAGAGTATTATACTCCTTGTTCTGGAAAAGTACTCTTCCTGACTTTCTGTTTCTTCTCTTCACATAATGGCCAATTGGTTAACAAGACTTGGGGTTTGTGGAAGGCTAGGAAGGCTGCCATATGTGAGGACTGAGGCCCAAACCATTAATCAAAGTCTACCAAGGAGTGCAATACTTTTCCTATCTTCCTTGTTTCCATTTCTTCTCTTCATATAATGGCCAATGGGCTAAGAAGACTTGGGGTTTGTGAATCAGGTACATTCAACCAGGAAGGCTGCCTTATGTAAGAATCCAACTTGGCCCAAAACCACTAATTGGGAAGAGCCAAGTGTCTACCAAGTGGTCCAAAACTCTGGCTATCTTCTTCGCTTTCTGTTTCTTCTCTTCACATAATGTTGTCTAGTAAAGGAAAATGTCTGAAACCATTGATGACCAAGATATTACTGTATACAGCATATTATATTGTGATTATATACTTCTGCTTTACATCAAGTTTAAAACGGATGATGTCTTCTGCAGCTCTTCCTTGACATATTGAGGATGATTTACTGAAGGGTTTGAGAACGTTCACACTATAAAATGTGTGATGATTCCCTTCAATTATCCAGTCGTGTGAAAAGAAAATCCGTGTTTACTCATTTCATCTCCATATGATTGGATAATTGAAGTGATTCTTCACACTTTTTATTATGTGAACCCTCTCATTGGCATAATGTCAGCAGACCTACATAGGGAACACATGGCTGTTATGTAAGGACGGGATAACGGCACGCTTGTATACTTTTGTAAATCTTGGAAGCGCACAAAAAATTCTATGGTAAGAGAGAAATGGTCAAATGAATAAGCATTGAACACTGAGCATTAACAAGGGAATAATATAGAAAGAACAGTCCTTACTCCTATTAGTCTTCATCACAGCTATGACTAAGACCACGTAGGCTGAAACGCGTAAGTCTCTGCTATCAATATAGATCTTTAACCACTTCACCCCGGGTGCCGTCAAATGACTTTGAGCGCAGATATCTGAATTATGCCTTCAGCTACAGGCACCTTTCAGATATCGTTTTTTGTGATCCTCTGCAAGATAAAAGCGGTCTTAGCGGCCGATTCGCCGCAAGATCGCTTTTATCGGGGGCATGAGAGGTGCCCCCTTCCCGCCACTTTCCCGGCATCTCCGCCACTTACCGGCGAAGATGATCGATTCCGTTTCTCCCCTGCACAGGAAGCCGAGTGAGTGGAAGATGCCGCCCACTCGGCTCCATAACATTGCAGGGCGGAAGCGATGTCACAAGTCACTTCCGCCCACTGCTCTTAAAGGGGGCATTTTTTATTTTTTTTTGAACCGTCAATTTTTTATTTTTTTTTGCATTTAATTGTAAATATGAGATTTGAGGTCTTTTTGACCCCAGGTCTCATATTTAGGAGGTCCTGGCATGCTTTTTTCTATTACAAGGAATGTTTACATTTCGTGTAATAGGAATAAAAGTGATCACATTTTTTAAAAAAAAAAGAACGGTGTAAAATTAAAAAATTAAAAATAATGAGAAAAAAAAAGTAAAGTGCCCCGTCCCCGCGAGCTCGCGCGCAGAAGTGAACGCATACGTAAGTCACACCCGCATATGAAAACAGTGTTAAAACCACACATGTGAGGTATCGCCACGATTGTGAGAGTGAGAGCAATAATTCTAGCACCTCCTCTGTAACCCAAAACTGGTAACCTGTAGACATTTTTAAACATCGCCAATAGAGATTTTTAGGTTGCAAAGTTTGTCGCCATTCCACGATTGGGCGCAATTTTGAAGCATAACATGTTGGGTATCAATTTACTCGGCGTAACGTTATCTTTCACAATATAGAAAAAAAATGCGCTAACTTTACTGATATCTTAATACAGCAGCCTATGGAAGAATCAATTCCCCTTTCTAGCACAAATGCTCTACCCCTCAAATTTCCCCTCTGAGAACAAATACCCCCTCACTCTCTCTGAATCCCCCAATCCCCCATTCTAGCACAAATCCCTCTCCCCCCAAAAAATTCCCCTCTTAGCACAAATCCCCTCCCCCTTACCATTTTAGCTTTTCTAGCACAACCCCCCAAAATCCCCCTCCTAGCTCAAATCCTCTTCCTCCCGCCCCCCTCAACACAACCCCCCCCCCCCCCCAAATCCCCACTCCTAGCACAGCTCCGCAAATTTCCCCTCCTAGAACAATTCTCAGCTCCTCCTGCCACCCAAATTCCCACTCCATACACAAATCCCCCCCCCCCAATCTCCTTGGGGTGCCCCTGCACCTCACATAATATCACAGTGCCCTCCTGCCCGCCCCTTGTCCCAGCCCTGGGTGGAGTAAGGACATTGCTGTCGTCCTATCTGAATGATTAAAGCTGGCATGGGGTGGATATGGAACAGGCTGTTTTTCATTTTATATCTGGTGAGCCTCAGTATATTTGGGTGGCTGGAGACACTAGTGCACGGTGCTGGAAGATTAAGGGTGTACTGTTTATTGCACCATCTCATCACGATTGAATTGGACTATTCATCTACTATTTTTTCTTTTCATTTCACATACCTTTTATATTGGAAGACTTTTTCATGAACTGTTTGTTTATTTAGACTGCGCTGCTGTGAATTATATATATGCACTTTATGATTGATTCACTTTATATGGAATTATTGTCTGATTAATAGGCAGCTGCTATTTTTA
>BLSH010182937.1:96635-109714 GCA_018402905.1 Glandirana rugosa
TGTACTTGGAGAAGGGGGCTGGACCCGTCGGTTTTCGATTGACTTGTGTACCCGATGGACGGATGTCTATGTAAAGCAAAAGGAGAGAGTACATCCCCCCCCCCCCCCCAAGACTGGAGTATTCCTCTCAACAGGAATACTCTGCTATTCTAGAGTTCACAGTATTTATCTACCTCTCCACCCACCTACTGGGCCACCCTCCCCCCAGGGATTGGCTGGAGCTCAATAAATATCCAGGCTACCTATTTGACTCTCTCCACCCTATGTCCAGGAAACAAGAAGGAGTAATCAAATATGCAGCCTGTCAGGAGCCCAAAGCCTTAAGCCATTGAAGGCCAATTCACTGATTAGAGTGAGACCAAAAGAGAAAAACGAAATGTATCTGTAGGCAGGTAGCCCATGTGTTCAGTTAGCTTTTGGCTGCCCAGGTCGGGGGAAGAGGTTCATGTTTTGCTGCCTTTCCTGTGTGTGTGCTTGCGGGCTTTTTCTGGGGTCCAGCCTCCTTCTCGTGTATTATAAAATGGAAGGGGTCCAAATCCTTTGGAGGCTCTGAACTTGAGAGAGGTTGGGGCACGTGTGAAGACTTTCTAGTCCACCATAGGATACCGATGGACACCCAAAGGACATGGACTTCTCCATTTGACTCCTCCCAAGTGTAGACTACTCCCAGAATAATTTCACCTGTTTAGGTAACCTGGGGCAACCACAATTGGGTGTAGTTAGGATGAGGACGTTATTGCGTGTTCCACTGGACTTTCAGTAAAAGTTGTTTCAACTGCTTCAAGCCTAGTCTGAAGCTATTCAAGGGGTGCATGTTGGGTCTTAGCGTATTCCCAAAGAACCGAGTCTGTAAAAGCACTATGGGGTATGTGTGACACCACTACAAGAGGTTAACTCAGCAAAGAACAGGAAGTAGTTGCCATGGGTAACCAAAAGGAAGAACAACTACAGCAACCAGCCGTTTTAGGTGGTAGCTGGTTAGGTGATAGGTCCTCCGGTAGTGAGAGGGTTGGTGCTCTGACTCCCTCCCTAACTGTCTGTCTCCTCCGGTCACCGGTAACAGACTAGAGTTACAGAGATCTAAGGCTTGATCACTAGGTATGGGAAGGAAAGAGTTAATGAGCACTCATGGGGCCCACTATGTGCTCGTTGCTGGATGCGCTGGACCGGTGGAGTGGGCAGGGGCACTGCCTACCCCTCCTATTGCAAAACATAAATCAGTTACAAATGTGTAGTGTTATGGGACGAAACATCTTGTGGAGTAACTCTGTACATCATTACTGCACACAAGTGGCTCATGTCTGAGTCGGAGGACTGCCTTAATGTTTGATTCTTCACATGACCGCAGCCTCCGCCTGGTCCCGGGCGAGGTGTTACCCCACGTGCATGTGTGCAGTCAGACCCCGCCCACATACCTACCACCCAGTAGCCTACCAAGGAGGGTGCTACATTGGAAACAGGCTTACAGCCTGGGGGGAGCCTGGGGGGGAGCCTGCAGGAGCGGAAGATCAGGTATGAAAAAGCTTGCTTTTTTTCATGTACTTTAGACAGAAAGGTGCATTTAACACTTACAGTGTGGGGGTGGCCCCAATGCAAGGGATTTTTCGTTGTTCCCAGAGTTCATCTTTAAAGAGTAACTCCACTTTTGATAAACTAAAAAAAACAGTAGGGTAGTCAATGTACATTGCAGGGTATCAAATACCTGGTGGAGAGGGGGCTTTTCTTGCATCTCCTGCCCAACACTCCTGAAGGTGGAGACAGAGGGAGTGAGGGCACAGAGTGGCACAAGTGCCATGGTAGCAGGCTGGCAGAATCCCTACTGTAGATGAGTAGAGCCAGAAGCTGTGGGCCTCTGGACTGGGTCAGGACACAAGAACAGCTTGACACCAGAGCAGGGAGTAGTAGCAGAATCCAGAGAACTTGCCAAGGTCAGCAACACTCAGGCAGCAAGGTACAGGGACATAAAGCAGAAGCAGTAGCAAGAATACAGGCCAGAGTCAGCAACAACCAGGCAGCAAGGTACAGGAACATAAAACAGAAGGAGTGCCAGGATACAGACTAGGGTCAGCAATAGCCAGGCAGCAAGGTACAGGAACATAAAGCAGTAGCAGTGCCAGTATACAGGCCAGAGTCAGCAACAACTGGGCAGCAAGGTACAGGAACATAAAGCAGTGCCAGGATACAGACTAGGGTCAGCAACAGCCAGGCAACAAGGTACAGGAACATAAAGCAAAAGCAGTGACAGGATACAGACTAGTGTCAGCAATAGCCAGGCAGCAAGGTACCGGAACATAATGCAGAAGCAGTGCCAGGATACGGGCCAGGGTCAGCAACAGTCAGGCAGCATGGTACAGGAACATAAAGCAGAAGCAGTGCCAGGATACAGACTAGGATCAGCAACAGCCGGACAGCAAGGTACAGAAACATAAAGCAGACGCAGTGCAAGGATACAGACTAGGGTCAGCAAAAGCCAAGCAGCAAGGTACAGGAACATAAAGCAGAAGCAGTGCCAGGATACAGACCAGAGTCAGCAACAACTGGGCAGCAAGGTACAGGAACATAAAGCAAAAGCAGTGCCAGGACACAGACTAGGGTCAGCAACAGCCAGGCAGCAAGGTACAGAAACATAAAGCAGAAGCAGTGCCAGGATACAGACTAGGATCAGCAACAGCCAGGCAGCAAGGTACAGGAACATAAAGCAGAAGCAATGCCAGGATACAGGCCAGAGTCAGCAACAACTGGGCAGCAAGGTACAGGAACTTATAACAAAAGCAGTGCCAGGATACAGACTAGGGCCAGCAACAGCCAGGCAGCAAGGTACAGGAACATAACACAGAAGCAGTGCCAGGATACAGGCCAGGGTCAGCAACAGCCATGCAGCAAGGTACAGGAACATAAAGCAGAAGCAGTGCCAGGATACAGACTAGGGTCAGCAACAGCCAGACAGCAAGGTACAGGAACATATGGCAGAAGCAGTGTCAGGACGCAGTCTAGGGTCAGCAACAGCCAGACAGCAAGGTACAGGAAAATAAGGCAGAAGCAGTGCCAGGATACAGGCCAAGGTCAGCAACAAACGGGCAGCGTGGGATAGAATCAGCAGACAGGGCAAAGTTCACAAAACAGGTGATAGTCAGTAACAACCGGGAAACACAGTACAAAATAATGAAGCAGAGACAAGTCCAGTGAGCAAGCCGAGGTCAGAAGTAGGCAGATTTGTGTCAAGATGAGACACACGGTAGAGGGGAAGTCCAGAGAGGAAGTTGGGTCACACACAGATAAGCAGATCAGGTCTCAGAGAACACAGGAACCAGCTGAAGACCATTCAACAACTTCTCTCAGTAATACATCAGTTTAAATAAGCTGCTGGACACCAGGCCCAGTGCCGAGCATGCATACATTAGTATACATATGCATACATTACACACTGCTACATGCGTGTGTGCACGTGCCTGCTGTCCACAATATATCTGACAATTCCCTTTCACCTGGAAGTGTGGGCAGTGTAATGCACACACACAGGTGCATATGTCTGTACTGCTTTCTTGAACCTTGTAATTGGGGTTCTGGGTAGCAAGGTACAGAAACATAAAGCAGAAGCAGTGCCAGGATACAGGCCAGGGTCAGCAACAGCCAGGCAGCATGGTACAGAAACATAATTCAGAAGCAGTGCCAGGATACAGACTAGGGTCAGCAACAGCCAGACAGCATGGTACAGAAACATAATTCAGAAGCAGTGCCAGGATATGGGCCAGGGTCAGCAACAGCCAGACAGCATGGTACAGAAACATAATTCAGAAGCAGTGCCAGGATACAGACTAGGGTCAGCAACAGCCAGACAGCATGGTACAGAAACATAATTCAGAAGCAGTGGCAGGATACAGACTAGGGTCAGCAACAGCCAGGCAGCATGGTACAGGAACATAATTCAGAAGCAGTGCCAGGATATGGGCCAGGGTCAGCAACAGTCTGGCAGCATGGTTCCTTCCTGTGTTCCTTACACACGGTTTTAAAGAGGAAGTAAACCCAGATTGGGTTTACTTCCTCAATAGTCCCCTGTAAAATAGAAGCATAATGCATAGTAGCCCATTATGTGCCACTTAACTGCAAACAAAGCCTGCGGCGTCCAGCGATGTCCCCACTCCAGGCGGCGCCCATCTTCTGCCCCTCTTACTTCCGGGGCCACGACTCCAGCGCTGTGACTGGCTGGAGTCGCGTGATGTCACTCCCACGCATGCACGGCACAGGGTCAGTGGAGAAACGGCACGTTTCTTCACTGCGCATCTGCCGACATGACGTCACCACATGCAAAACATTGCATATCTCCTGAACCATGCAGGTTTGGGAGATATGCCGGGCACCTACAGGTAAGCCTTATTCTAGGCTTACCTGTAGGTTAAAGTGGTTGTCACAGGTTGACAACCACTTTAACAAACTTGTGGATTCTTACCTTTTGTTGCTCTGAAGAAATAGCTGTTTGTTGTATGTCCTGTAAAGAGTGATTCTAAATGAGAGGGTCTGTTTCATTATAACCACCTGGTGCACTCTCAGTGTTCAGTTATATACATATAGCTACAGCTACATTTTCAAAAAATATATATTTTTTTAACTATTTTATGCTAGTTTTCCTTTGCTAATTAAAAGAAGATCAGGAGATATATCCATTACCATTTACCACCAAATGAAAACGTAATCTGTATAATGCTGTATAATCCACCTGGATACACTAAGTACTTGCAACGATATATACAATTTTACTGACGCATACAGTATTAGGATTGTGAACTTCGTTTCGTTCCGAATTTAGTTTTTACCGAATTTTGCAAAATTCGGCAATTCGGACGAATTCCGAATTTTTCAGAATTTTAGTTTTTCCGAATTGCGGAAATTCGAAAATTCGGAAATTCGCGGTAATTCGGCAATTTCGTTAATTCGGAAATTCGCGGTAATTCAGCAATTGCGGTCATTCGGAAATTCGCGGTAATTCGGCAATTTCGGCAATTGGAACAGCCGAAAATCCGAAATTCAGAAATTCGGAAATCCGAAAATTGGAAAAAACTAAGAATATTTGAAATAATAACTAACTAATAACTATTAGATTATAGGTATTGGAATTTCCTTGAAAGTTTGGCTGTTAATGAACCTAAATATGAAATTTATCACTAATAGTCATACTTTCAAGAAAATTTCAATACCTATAATATAACAGTTATTAATTATTATTTCAAATATTCTTTCTTATTTCCAAGTTTCGGAAATTCGGAAATAAGGAAGAACATTTGAAATAATAAGTTATTGATTTATTATTTTAAATGATAAATTATAATAAGCTATTTTTATTTCAAATGTTCTTCCTTATTTCTGACTTTTGCAGTGTGTGACTGTATATATGCCTACTGTATGTGTGTGTGTGTGTGTATACTGGGTGTGTATATACTGTGCTTATATTGTATGTAAACACACAGTATACATACAATATACATCCAATATACACACAGTATACACACCCAGTATACACACACACATACATACAGTATGCATATATACAGTCACACACTGCAAAAGTCAGAAATAAGGAAGAACATTTGAAATAATAATAGCTTTTTATAATTTATCATTTAAAATAATAAATCAATAACTTATTATTTCAAATGATCTTCCTTATTTCCGAAACTCTGGAAATAAGAAAGAACATATGAAATAATAATTAATAACTATTAAATTATAGGTATTGGAATTTTCTTGAAAGTATGACTATTAGTGATAAATTTCATATTTAACCCCTTCCTTACTGGGCACTTAAACCCCCCTCCTGCCCAGACCAATTTTTGGCTTTCAGCGCTGCCGCATTTTGAATGACAATTGCGCGGTCGTGCGGCGTTGTACCCAAATAAAATTTGCGTCCTTTTTATCCCACAAATAGAGCTTTGTTTTGGTGGTATTTGATCACTGCTGCGTCATTTCTGATCGCCGCTATAAACTAAAAATGAGCGACAATTTTGCAAAAAAGAACAATATTTTTTACTTTTTGCTAAAGTACAAATCCATTAAAAAAAAATTTTTCATCAGTTTAGGCCGATATAAATTCTTCTACATATTTTTGGTAAAAAAAAAAAATCGCAATCGGCATTTATTGATTGGTTTGCGCAAAAGTTATCGCGTCTACAAACTGGGAATTGATTTATGGCGTTTTTTTTTTTTTTTACTAGTAATGGCGGCGATCTGCGACTTTTATCGGGACTGCGATATTGCAGCAGACATGTCGGACTTTTTTTACACATTTTTGGGACAATGACATTTATACAGCGATCAGAAATTTAAATATTCACTGATTACTGTATAAATGTCATTGGCAGTGAAGGGGTTAACCAGCAGGGGGCAGTGAAGGGGTTAAATATGTTCCCTGGGTGTTCTAACTGTGGGGGGGCGGGACTGGCAAGGACATAACAGATCCCAGTGACAGGGATCAGTAGATCTGTTATGTCCCCTGTCACAGAACGGGGAACCGCCGTGTTTACATCGGCGGTTCCCCGTTCTGAGGCTCCTGAAAGAGATTGGCGGGTCCGGGCGGACATCGACATCGACCACCAGGGGGCGCGCGAGGAGCGTGCACAGGGGACAACGTCCATGGACGTCGTCCTGGCATTTCAGATCCGCGCTGGAGCCGTACTTCGGCAATAGCGCGGATCTGAAGTGGTTAAGTTCATTAACAGCCAAACTTTCAAGGAAATTCCAATACCTATAATTTAATAGTTATTAGTTATTATTTCAAATGTTCTTGGTTATTTTCGAATTTTTGGATTTCCGAATTTCTGAATTTCCGAATTTCTGAATTTTTTAATTTCCGAATTACGAAATTTTTTAATTTCCGAATTTCTTGAATTTCCGAAAAACAAAAAAAATATACAGTATCTCACAAAAGTAAGTACACCCCTCACATTTGTGTAAATATTTTATTCTATCTTTTCATGTGACAACACTGAAGAAATGACACTTTGCTACAATGTAAAGTAGTGAGTGTACAGCTTGTATAACAGTGTAAATTTGCTGTCCCCTCAAAATAGCTCAACACACAGCCATTAATGTCTAAACTGCTGGCAGCAAAAGTGAGTACACCCCTAAGTGAAAATGTCCAAATTGGGCCCAAAGTGTCAATATTTTGTGTGGCCACCATTATTTTCCAGCACTGCCTTAACCCTCTTGGGCATGGAGTTTACCAGAGCTGCACAGGTTGCCACTGGAGTCCTCTTCCCCTCCTCCATGATGACATCACTGAGCTGGTGGATGTTAGAGACCTTGCACTCCTCCACCTTCCGTTTGAGGAGCCCCACAGATGCCCAATAGGGTTTAGGTCTGGAGATGCTTGGCCAGTCCATCACCTTTACCCTCAGCTTCTTTAGCAAGGCAGTGGACGTCTTGGAGGTGTTTGGGGTCGTTATGTTGGAATACTGCCCTGCGGCCATCTCTGAAGGGAGGGGAAGCTCTGCTTCAGTAGGTCACAGTACATGTTGGCATTCATGGTTCCCTCAATGAACTTTAGCTCCCCAGTGCCGGCAGCACTCATGCAGCCCCAGACCATGACACTCCCACCACCATGCTTGACTGTAGGCAAGACACACTTGTCTTTGTACTCCTCACCTGGTTGCTGCCACCCACGCTTGGCACCATCTGAACCAAATAAGTTTATCTTGGTCTCATCAGACCACAGGGCAAGGTTCCAGTAATCCATGTCCTTAGTCTGCTTGTCTTCAGCAAACTCTTTGTGGGCTTTCTTGTGCATCATCTTTAGAAGAGGCTTCCTTCTGGGACAACAGCCATGCAGACAGGGCCGTCTTTAACCACTTGCCGACGGCTGATCGGCAAATGACGGCGACAAAGTGGCTCTGTAACGCGAATCGCCGTCATACGACGGCGGCCGCGAGATCGAGCCTAGTGAGCGCGCGCGTGCCGCCGGAGGCGCGCCCGCGCGCTCACTGTGTTCGGGGAGGGCCAGGGAGCGGGTGCGGCAGAGTCAATCTCCGCCAGCCACCCGCGATGCCCCCTCCGGAGTGAAAGAACGGAGGTCGGTGTAAGTAAACACGGACCTCCGTTCTGTGAAGGGGGAAGGGCTGTGATCACAGCCTTCCTGTACATGGAGGCTGTGACCACTTCCCTTCCCCCAGTCAGGGCAGTCCCCATACAGTTAGAACGCCCAGGGAACACAGTCAACCCTTAGAGCGCCCCCTGCAGGTTAACCCCTTTACTGCCAATGGCATTTACACAGTAATCAGTGCATTTTTATAGCACTGATCGCTGTATAAATGCCAATGGTCCCAAAAAAGTGTCAAAATGGTCCGACATGTCCGCCGCAATATCGCAGTACCGCTAAAAATCGCAGATCGCTGCCATTACAAGTAAAAAATAAAATAAAAAAAAAACCCCAAAAATGAATTCTCATCATCCATAAACGCGGCCACTTTTGCGCAAACCAATCAATAAACGCCGATTGTGATTTTTTTTATCGCAAATATGAGGAAGAATATAAATCGGCCAAAAACGGTGAAAAAAATGCTTTTTTGTATTTTTTTTTTTTTTTTTGGATTAGTATTTTAGCAAAAAGTAAGAAATTTGGGTTTTTTTGCAAAATTGTCGCTCTTCTTTTGTTTATAGCGGCGATCAGAAATGACGCAGAGGGGATCAAATACCACCAAAAGAAAGCTCTGTTTGTGGGAAAAAAAGGACGCAAATTTCGTTTGGGTACAACGTCGCACGACCGCGCAATTGTCAGTTAAAGCGACGCAGCGCCGAATCGCAAAAAGGGCTCCGGTCCTAAAGCTGGAAATCCTTCCGAGGCTGAAGTGGTTAAGGCAGGGCAAAAGGGGCAGCTGACCTGGGCCCTGTCATTGTTATGGGGCCCAAAGCAGCTGCCTCATACTTGCCAACTATCCTGGTTTAAATTCCCTTGTCCCTTGAAGTTTTAGACCTGTGCTGTGCGGCTACTAAAGCTGCCCAACTCTGCCCTATTGTTGTGTACAGATGACTCACCTGCAGACCCCATGTTTACATGTAAATAACCGGCATTGATTTATAAATAGAGGCGGCATTTATATGTAAGTAGTGGTGGCCGGCTGCACTGATATGTAAACAAAGGCAGCATTCATATGTATATCATGCCCCCCTGAGGTCATATCCACCATCACCTATACTGGATGCTGCCCACTGGGGAGACAAAGGGGCATGCTTGAAACTCCACAGCACATCTCAGCAGATGTCAATAATAATTGGTGGCACTGCTGTGTATCTGCTAAAGGGTAGCAGATTTCTGTGGTGTCAGGAAAGCGACTTTGCGCTCCCCAGTCCATGGTGTGCAGGCAGTGAGGAGATGATGTGCTGTAACCTCTAGCAACCAATCAGTGAGCAGTATTGATGTGCAGTAACCTCTAGCAACCAATCAGTGAGCAGTATTGATGTGCAGTGACCTCTAGCAAGCAATCACTGAGCAGTATTGATGTACAGTAATCTCAAGCAACCAATCAACAAGCATAAATCATGTGCTGTATCCTCTAGAAACCAATCAGTGAGCAGTAATGTGTGCTGTCACCTCTAGCAACCAATCAGTGAGCAGTAATGTGTGCTGTCACCTCTAGCAACCAGCCAGTAAGTGGTAATGATATGCTGTAACCTCTGGCAACCAATCAAAATCACTGCTGATCTGATTCAGTAAACTGATTTTGAGTCTAGTTGCTATTTATTGTATGTCTCAGAGCAGGTGGAGAGATAAATTGTATGGGGGGCCCAAGAAAATATTTGCCCAGGGTCCAATCAGTATTAAAGATGGCCCTGCATGCAGACCAATTTGATGCAGTGTGCAGCGTATGGTCTGAGCACTGACAGGCTGACCAGCACCCCTTCAACCTCTGCAGCAATGCTGGCAGCACTCATACGTCTATTTCCCAAAGACAACCTCTGGATATGACGCTGAGCACGACACTCAACTTCTTTGGTCGACCATGGCGAGGCGCTGTTCTGAGTGGAACCTGTCCTGTTAAACCGCTGTTTGGTCTTGGCCACCGTGCTGCAGCTCAGTTTCAGGGTCTTGGCAATCTTCTTATAGCCTAGGCCATCTTTATGTAGAGCAACAATTCTTCTTTTTTTCAGTTCCTCAGAGAGTTCTTTGCCATGAGGTGCCATGTTGAACTTCCAGTGACCAGTATGGGAGAGTGAGAGCGATAACACCAAATGTAACACACCTGCACCCCATTCACACCTGAGACCTTGTAACAATAAGGAGTCACATGACACCGGGGAGGGAAAATGGCTAATTGGGCCCAATTTGGACATTTTCACTTAGGGGTGTACTCACTTTTGTTGCCAGTGGTTTAGACATTAATGGCTGTGTGTTGAGTTATTTTGAGGGGACAGCAAATTTACACTGTTATACAAGCTGTACACTCACTGCTTTACATTGTAGCAAAGTGTCATTTCTTCAGTGTTGTCACATGAAAAGATAGAATAAAATATTTACACAAATGTGAGGGGTGTACTTACTTTTGTGAGATACTGTAGATGCTGCAAAACTGTGCTCAGGCATTAGGATTTGTTTTACCTCCGTCAGGAAGGGGTTAATAACATTTCCCGAAGCGCACGCTGCCGAACGTCGGTGTTCCGGGAAATATCCCCCGAAGATAAAGTAACGACGTCAATAATTCCTCAGAAAGATGAATATTAAATGTTTCCCATGTTGGCTTTCAGGTAAATTTAAATATTTCATTTTTTTCCCCAAAACCATCGGACTGCCAATATTACTTTATAAAAAAAAACTGGATAGATTTTAATTCCCGGGGGATTTTTATTCAATGATATAAAACTGGATAATAAAAAAATCGTATTTTCGGCTTGCATTCTCCTTTTCCCACAAGTCCCAGGCGACGCATTGAATGGATGCATAGCGGCGTCATTTTTATTACACTCACCGGCCACTTTAAAAGGTACACCTGTTCAGTTGCTCGGTATCACAAATTGCTAATCAGCCAATCACATGACAGCAACTCAATGCATTTAGGCACCTAGACGTGGGGAAAACGACTTGCTGAAGTTCAAACCGAGCATCAGAATGGGGAAGAAAGAGGATTGAAGTGACTTTGAACGTGGCATGGTTGTTGGTGGCAGACGGGCCGGTCTGAGTATTTCTGGGATTTTCACACACAATCATCTCTCAGGTTTACAGAGGATGGTGGAAAAAAGAGAAAATATCCAGTGAGCGGCAGTTGTGTGGAGGAAAATGCCTTGTTGATGTCAGAGGAGAATGGGCAGACTGGTTCCAGATGATAGAATAACCACTCGTTATACCCGAGGTATGCAGAATACCATGTCTGACCACACAACACATCCAACCTTTAAGCAGATGGGCTACAGCAGCAGAAGACCACACCGGGTGCCACTCCTGTCAGCTAAGAACAGGAAGCTGAGGCTACAATTGGCACCGGATCACCAAAATTGGACAATAGAAGATTGGAGAAAAGTTGCCTGGTCTGATGAATGTGGATTTCAGCTGCGACATTCAGATGGGGGGGTCAGAATTTGGGGCATGGATCCATCCTGCCTTGTATCACCGGTTCAGGCTGGTGGGGGGGGGGAGGGTGTAATGGTGTGGGGGATGGGCACACTTTGGGCCCCTTAGTACTAACTGAGAATGATTTATACCCCACGGCCTACCTGAGTATTGTTGCTGACCATGTCCCCCCCTTTATGACTGCAGTGTCCCCATCTTCTGATGGCTCCTCCCAGCAGGATAATGCACCAATCACAAAGCTCCAATCATCTCACCACTGGACAATGAGGTCCCTGCACCCCAATGGCCTCCACACTCCCCACATCTCATCCAATAGAGATACTTTAGGATGGGGTGGAACGGGAGATCGGCATCCTGGATGTGCAGCCGACAAATCTGCAGTGACTGTGTGATGTCATCATTGTCACTATGGAGGGAAATCTCTGAGGAACGTTTCCAACACCTTGTTGTATCTCTGCCACAAAGAATGAAGGCCAAAGGGGGTCCAACCCGCTACTAGCAAGGGGGACCTAATGAAGTGGGTCCAACCCTCTACTAGGAAGGGGGACCTAATAAAGGGGGTCCAACCCGCTACTAGCAAGGGGGACCTAATAAAGGGGGTCCAACCGTCTACTAGCAAGGGGGACCTAATAAAGGGGGTCCAACCCGCTACTAGCAAGGTGTAGCTAATAAAGGGGGTCCAACCCCCTACTAGCAAGGGGGAACTAATAAAGGGGGTCCAACCCGCTACTAGCAAGGAGGACCTAATAAAGGGGGTCCAACCCTCTACTAGCAAGGTGGGCCGAATAAAGGGGGGTCCAACCCGCTACTAGCAAGGGGGACCTAATAAAGTGGTCCAACCCACTACTAGCAAGGAGGACCTAATAAAGGGTGTCCAACCCGCTACTAGCAAGGTGTACCTAATAAAAGGGGTGCAACCCGCTACTAGCAAGGGGAACCTAATAAAGGGGGTGCAACCCGCTACAAGCAATGCAAACCTAATAAATGGGGTCCAACCTGCTACTAGCAAGGTGGACCTAATAAATGGGGTCCAATCCACTACTAGCAAGGGGGACCTAATAAAGGGGGTCCAACCTGCTACTAGCAAGGGGGACCTAATAAAGGGGGTCCACCCCTCTACTAGCAAGGGGGACCTAATAAAGGGGGTCCAACCCGCTACTAGCAAGGTGTACCTAATAAAGGGGGTCCAACCCGCTACTAGCAAGGTTTACCTAATAAAGGGGGGTCCAACCCACTACTAGCAAGGTGGACCTAATAAAGGGGATGCCACCCGCTACTAGCAAAGGGGACCTAATAAAGGGGGTCCAACTCGCTACTAGCAAGGGGGACCTAATAAAGGGGATCCAACCCACTACTAGCAAGGACGACCTAAAAAAGGGGGTCCACCCACTACTAGCAAGGTGGACCTAATAAAGGGGATGCCACCCGCTACTAGCAAGGGGGACCTAATAAAGTGTCCAGTTAGTGTATATTAGATATTCTACTAAATAGAGTTTAACCTCCTCCCATCCGCGCCATAGCCGAATGACGG
>BLSH010182937.1:119487-133020 GCA_018402905.1 Glandirana rugosa
CTATCCCCCCCCCCCCCCCCCCCCCCCACTGGCCACCGGCTCGTTATCTCGTTCACTAGGCCCGTCACTTCTCCTCCCAGCCAATCGGGTATTCGGACTCCCGGCCAATGGGGTCTTAGGACTTCCGGACAATGGGGGCCTCAGGACTCGCTTCCTGATTGGCTGGGAGGAGAATCAGGAAGAGAACAGTGAATATTAATTCGCTATTGTCACACAACTGGGTGGGCTCAGGGCAGTGCTCTGTGCCCCGGCTCCACCCTTTTTTGAAGCCAATTAGAGCCTCAGGCTCTAATCAGGTGCTTCCAAAAAAAAAAAATTCATAGAAATCCTGCACCCCACGTGTAGATTAGGGGGCTGGGCCCATCGATTAGGGGGTGGCGCCCATGCTCCCCTAATGAGCGACCACCACTGCAAGTAAGAATACACAATGAATGGATTTAGACTATATCAGTTTTTAATTAGATTTTTTTTTAATTAGAAGACTAAATCTGTTTAGCCCAAACTTCAACTTTTAAGGGCTTGTTGACATCAGGAACTTTGAGCTGCATTGATGTGCATTGATTAATGCATGTTCAATGCAAGGACACTCTAAAAAGAATATATGCCTATGTGCCGAGTTTATGTGTGTATTGAGGAAAAAAATATGCTGCATTTTTATGCGGCACACCACACAAAAACATCAACACACTATGCCTACCAAAATACCAAAAAAATAAAATAAAATAATAATTTTTGACCTTTAATGTAGCCTGTACAGAATAAAAAGTAGATTTCAATGCACAGTAAAAGCAGCGCAAGCCATTAAAAAAGCAAACAAAGGTGTTTTAACTGCATTTTACTGTGCGTTGTGGTGTGAATAAGCCCTAAGGGGGGGGGGGGGGGGAGTCACTGTCCTGACTCATTCAATTCTATGTCATTTCCATTTTCAGCTAAATGTTTTGAACAACAAGAGTATGAAAAAGCGGGAGAAGCCAAGAGCTCCATCTGCATATGAAAATACAATAAAAATATTCATATGCAATATTTCATAGTAACCTGACCCAAAAAAAAAAAAAAAAGATAAAACATTTTCATTTTTCAGTCCTGACCATAATAAAGAAAGAAAGGAAGGAATATATTTACAAAAACCAGCACACGTTCCCTTTAAAGTGCAGCCCAGCTAAGGTTGGAAGGATTCGTATTTGGTAAGTACCGGCACACCTATTAGGTTGTATGCGCCATTTCAGAAGGGTTCTGCTCTGTGCCGGAGCCAGTGCCACCTTATTTATTACAGTACTGTAGTGTGCTGCTGTAGGGCTCTTTAACCTTTATTTATTTTTTTTTCACTTACAACATAATACTCCATTCACAACCTCAAAAGCAGGCACCTTGTTGGTTTTGAAGCCTCCGTCTGGCTTGTAAGCACCTGGAGATCCCAAAATCTCAACTATGGAAAAGGTCTCCAAGGAATGCAGAAGGTGTGGTGCCCTCCAAATGGTATTGCCGCCAAACACAGGAGAGTGCTGCAGGGAATGATGGCGGATGCAGAACATCTTACGATCCTCCAAGAGCAGTTTATTAGTCACCAATACAGTGACTTTTTGGAGGCTAAATTAGCTCCTTCGTCAAGCAGACAACAATCCACCATCTTGGAATACAGGTGGTTGCCTATAGTACTATTACAGTTCTGTAGCGTGCTGCTGTAGGTTTCTTTAACCTTTTTTTTCCTACATACTGTACAACAGGATACACCATTCACAACCTCAAAAGCAGGCACCTCGGTGGCTTTGAACTCTCCATTGGCCTTTAAGCATCTGGAGAGCCCAACATCTCAACTAAGGAAAGTTCTCCAAGAAGTGCAGAAGGTGTGGTGCACTCCAAATGGTATTGCCGCCAAACACAGGATGATGGCGATGGTGCCACCATCTAGGGTTCTCAAAGGCAAAACGTTCACCAGCAGCTTATTAGGTACCAATACAGTGACATTTTGGAGGCTAAATTAGCTCCTTCATCAGGCAGACAGAAATCCACCATCTTGGAATACAGGTGGTTGCCTATAGTACTATTACAGTTCTGTAGCGTGCTGCTGTAGGTTTCTTTAACCTTTTTTCCCACTTACTGTACAACAGGATACACCATTCACAGCCTCAAAAGCAGGCACCTCGGTGGCTTTGAAACCTCCATTGGCTTTTAAGCCTCTGGAGAGCCCAACATCTCAACGATGTAAAAGGTCTCCAAGAAGGTATGGTGCATGCCAAACGATATTGCTGCCAAACACGGGAGAGTGCTGCAGAGATTGATGGCAGATGATGCCACCATCAAAGGTTTCTCAAAGGCAAAACGTTCACCAGAACATCTCATGATCCAACACAAACAGGACATTTCGGGGGTTAAAATAGCTTCTTCACCAGGCAGACAGCAGTCCACGATCTTGGACTATAGGTGTTTGCCACGGTTGGGCCCAAAACTTCCTGGGGCAAAAATGATGCCAATACATACAGTATATAGCTAATAAGTGGCTGCTAGGATTCATGGCGTCCCAATGGTATACACTGGAATGTTCTGATAGTTGGGCACAGAGGTGATTGTCTGTTTGGCAAGTCAGTCAAGCCCATCTAGTTCAACCAATATTTAATCAATTACTGCATATTGGGCGTGGTCACTGTTGGGTATTTGAGGAGTTGCCTTCCTATTGGTTCTGGTTCTCTCTATATATTTTTCATGCTCTCGTTTTGTTGTCTCCATCTGCCAGATGAATGAGCTAGTTTAAGCTTCAAAACAATGTTCTTTTTATATATCTGTGACTAATAAGCTGCTCTTGATGTAGCTTGTGATGTGCTGGTGACGTTATGTCATTAACTGCTATTGAAAAAGCCAATTCAGCTCCATCAGTAACACAGCCCATTATAATTTCTGTACCCCCTAAATGGTCCACAAACAACGTGCATCATATAAATGGACCACAAATGATGTACTGGAGGCCACAAGCCAACCAAATTGACCACTGGTGAGTTACCAGAGGCCACAACCTAAACAAATGGACCACAGGTGAGTTACCAGAGGCCACAACCCAAGCAAATGGATCACAGGTGAGTTACCAGAGGCCACAACCCAAGCAAATGGACCAGAGGTGAGTTACCAGAGGCCACAACCCAAGCAAATGGACCAGGGGTGAGTTACTAGAGGCCACAGCCCAAGCAAATGGACCAGAGGTTAGTTACCAGAGGCTACAACCCAAGCAAATGGACCAGAGGTGAGTTACCAGAGGCCACAACCCAAGCAAATGGACCAGAGGTGAGTTATTAGAGGCCACAGCCCAAGCAAATGGATCACACGTGAGTTACCAGATGCCACAACCCAAACAAATGGACCACATTTGAGGTCCCAGAGGTCGTAACCCAAGTAAATGGACTACAGATGAGGTATTGGAGGCCACATCCCAAAATATAGACCAGAGGTGAGGTACCAGAGGCCACAACCCAAACAAATGGACCACAGGTAATGTACTGAAGGCCACATCCCAAAATATAGACCAGAGGTGAGGTACCAGAGGCCACAACCCAAACAAATGGACTACAGGTAATGTACTGAGGCCACAACCCAAACATATTGACCACAGGTGAGGTACCAGAGGCCACAACCCAAACAAATGTACCACAGTTGAGGTACCAGAGGCCACAACCCAAACAGATGGACCCTAGGTGAGGTTCTGGAAGACACAACCCAAACACATGCTCAATGATGGACAAACCAGTGTCTGCGTAAATCATCACCCTGGAATTCAGGGCTCATAAGGGTTTAAGTGCAGGCTTTCCAGAAACATTATTACTTCCAAGTGCCTGCTTTTCAGGTCAGGTCTGCAAATGGTTAAAAATCGTCAAAGCCAAAACATTCTAGTCAAAAGCCATATACTCCGCTGCATAGTCGTTGGACGAGTCCGGATCTGCAAAGGCGGCTCTGACTTTGTTCACGGTGCATGCAGGAACCGGTCTTCGTGCTCCGCTCCCCAGTTGGCCATGGATCCATGCGCTAAAGCCTCTATAGGCAGTCTTTCTCAGTGACCTCAACAGAAAAAAGAAAATATTAACATTGCGACCAACAATTTTTGCTTTACTTCATTAACAGCATATAGACATAATCAAGAATATGCAACAATGTAATAAAGGATATGCAACAATGTTACAATCATGGTATCAAATTGATATACAGTAAATAAAAATTACATTCATGATTTGGTAAAAACATGATGTCAATCTCCCCGATCCATCGTCATCCAGTACGACCATACCGCTTCCTTTTGGGATGCGGAGTCGGCTGGATATCCACGCTCGCGGGCGCTATTGGGGGCGGGTCGTTCCTCCCGCCCCCTCGTTCACTCCCGCGTGTGTGACGCTGGCGGGAAATGATGGCGGCGGTGCCTATATCAGGCATGCCCGCTGTGGCCTCGGACACCTCCGGCAGCTTCACATTCACCTACCACACGGTCACTAGGATCTTCACCACTGCAGGTATGTTCACTCCTACATTCTCCTTTCCTAGACACATCCTTTCTTTAGTACCAATGACACAGCCCCAGTGGGTCCTTCCACTATTCCCTTCCTTTCCCATCCCCTCACCTGTTTTCCCTCTTGGCCTTTCTTTTGACTTTCCACTCTTTTTATACTTTTCCATTACATTACGGTTGATTTTACTCCACATACCCATGGCCACGGACCCTTGCCTTTTCATTTTTATTGACATCAATCACCTTATTGCACACACAATTGGTTTTACACTAGGTTTTCTATCATTGTTCACAGCTTCCCATGGAGGTCTCCGTGTCCACACTGGGCATGCTCTGGATAGGGCTGCCATCCGGTCTCCCGCCTCAGCTCCCAGCCCCGAGGTACCGGGGCACTCTCTGTGCGCCCCGCCCATGTGCCGCTAAAGTGCAGACATGGTAAGAGGCCCTTGGGTTCCCATATCCTAGCGGGTGGGGTTATTTTTAGTTAGGGTCACATAATAATTTTTACAGTCGCTAATCATGTGTATTACTCTTTCCAGAACATAAGCTTGCTCCTGATGAGTGATTAAAAAGTCATGAAACGCGTAGAGCTACCATACGCTTTTTTACTACGTTACCCAAGTATACCTTTTCAACTGCTTTTGAACCACCAAGTGCCCTTTACTATGCTACTCAAGTGCTAATTATTTAATTAATTTTTACCATTACACTGGGGCATCCCCATTAAGGGACATCATGAGGTTATAAACCATGCTAACTATGATCAGTATTTATTATTATTATTGTATGTGTATATGCAATATTAGTGATGGATCGGGGAGATTGACATCATGTTTTTACCAAATCATGAATGTAATTTTTATTTACTGTATATCAATTTGATACCATGATTGTAACATTGTTGCATATCCTTTATTACATTGTTGCATATTCTTGATTATGTCTATATGTTATTACCAATTATACTTGAATGAAATTTTATTACATTAAATTTTCTATCATGATCCACCTTTTGTTGTATCATTCCCACACGTGTGTCATATAAAGTCCCAACCTTTTAATTAATTGATTTTAGTCTTCATTAAGTGTCAGGGATGGAGGCACATGACTAATTAGTCCTGGCCTCATGTAAAGTCCCAAACCTCCCCACCCCCGTTTTCCTTCATTAACAGCATATAACTGGTCATTTAAAAAATGTTGTAGGAAGTACTAGTTGGTTCACATTTAGACATGTGCACTGCCGAAAAATGTGTTTGTTTTCATTTTCGTTACGTTTATTTATTTTTTTCTGGAATCCGTAAATTCGGTAATTCGAAAAAAAAAAACGGTAATCGGAAACTTGATAATTCGTAATCCGAAATTCGGTAATTCGAAAATGGCGATATTCGATAACTCAGAAATTCGTAAGTCGAAATTCGAAAATGCCGATATTCAAAATTTGGAAGTTCGGAAGTATAAAGTCTGAAAATTCGAAAAGTCGGAGATTCGGAAATTTGAAAATTCGAAAATAAGAAAGAAAATCTGAAAATTCCAAATAATAACTAATAAATAACTATTAAATTATAGGTATTGGAATTTCCTTTCAAATTTTGCTGTTAGTGAACTTAACAAATCTGAAATAACGAATGCTGCATCTAAAAGGATAGAACATAACAAATTAATAATAATAATAACAATAATAATATTAATAAATAATAACAATAAAAACTTTTTATTATTATGAATTCGTTACATTCCATTCGTTTGGATGCGGCATTCGTTATTTCGGATAATTCAGAACTTTGGATAAATTTGTATTCGTTACGTTCACTAACAGCCAAATTTGAAAGGAAATTCCAATACCTATAATTTAATTGTTAGTTATTAGTTAGTTATTATTTAAATTTTTCGGATTTTCTTTCTTATTTTTGAATTGTCGTATTTTCGAATTCCCAAATGACTGATTTTTCGAATTTAGGCTTTTCCAATTTTCAAATTACCAAATTTCCGAATCTCAGATTTTTCAAATTTCATCTTTTCCGATTTTCGAAATACCAAATTTCAGATTTTTCAAATTCCGGCTTTTCCGATTTTCGATTTACCGAATTTCTGCATGATCGAATTTCAGATTTTTGGATTTTCGATAACGAAAATTTGGAAAGATTTGAAATTTGGAAGTTCGGATTCTTCCGAGTTAACAAATTTTGAAAAATTTGTTAAAGAACGAATTCGTAACGAAACGAATTGCACATGTCTAGTCACATTGAACTGGACTTTTTCTGCACTATTAACCCCTTCAATACCGGGCACTTTCACCCCCTTCCTGCCCAGGCCAATTTTTAGCTTTCAGCGCTGTCACACTTTGAATGACAATTACGCGGTCATGCGACAAAGTTTTTTTGAAGTTGCCATTTTTCGGCACAATTTTTTGGAAAATGAAGAAATTATTATTTTTTCTGCTTTTTTTTTTTTACGTACTGTCACCGGTGCAGTACAGCATTATAAAACGGGTACAGCGGTGATCAGGGACACTGAATGAAGACATTAAGATTTTTTTTTCAATTTATATAGATATTTTTCTTTTTTTTACACACTGTGACCAGAGCAATACAGTGTTACTATAGTAACACTATACTACTCTGGGGAAGTGAGCAGCATTTTTTTTACACATTATGATTGCTTATAGCAATGAATTTCACTGGTATAAGCAACCATTTTTACTGAATGAAACTGATTCATTGAGTGTGTTTTGTTATGATTGGCCACATTTAATCACATGGTACAGATGGGCTGTGATTGGCCCTGTCTGTACCAGGTGATTGCTGTGACCAATCACAACTAGCAACACAATTGTACAGCATGAAGGTAAGCCACCTATTGTTTACAATTGTCATATGATCTGCTGTGATTGGTCACAGCAATCACATGTTACCGGCAGCGGTCTGGTACACTGATCAGTCAACGGTTGTGTTCAATGGACACAGCCAGTGACAAATCGTGCCGACCGTGCACGAGGTGTGATCCGGGGGAAGGGGCATTATATGGCGCCCACCCAGATGGACGAAAGCCCAGCCGTCATTTTGCTATAGGCCGGGCAGGAACTGGTTAAAAATGCTTCATGGCTTATCCAAGCCACTTCCTCCATTCTGAGTGTCAGGAAGAGACCCCAACATTTATAGCCACACAGGTAGCCCCAACACCTTCATCCAATCTCCATGGAATGTTTCAAGGCAGATGTTGATTTCCAAGGATATGACTGGTGGTGTGAACGTTGGTGATGACCAATGGTCCATTGAAATCTGGGACAGGTGTTCGAATTGTTCTCAAATCATGGGGGTAGGGATGTCAAATTGGCATTATATGTGGTTGATAGATGGTGTTGAAGGCCAAATTGTTTGGAGGACAGCGAGGAGCACATAATGGACAATGAGGACAACTGGTTTGTGTGAAAGTGGCCACGTCACAAGAACAACCATCTCTAAATGGGGTGGAGGCCTTCAATACCATAAAGCAAAAGCAATATTGCAACGGGATGGGAGGTGTGAAGGTTGTGGAACCTCCCTGTTCTTGTTAGGTAATCTCATCCTTGGTACCCCTAAACAGGGGTGAGGGCCCAACATCTATCTTCCACATTTAATGATGTTTTAACGTCTCTACTAGAGTTGAGCGAACTTCTGGAAGTCCGGGTTCTGCTGGTTCGGCCGAACTTCGGGACAAAGTCCGGGTTCGGGTCCGGACAGAACCCGGACTTTCTCCCGGACATTGAAATCAATGGGGACCCGAACTTTTAGGCACAAAAATGGCTGTAAAAAAGTCCTGGAAAGTTCTAGAGGTCTGCAAAGGGAAGGAATTGGGGGTAAGGGTGGGAAAAGTGCCCTACAAAGAAATGGGGACAGGGAAATAACTAAAAGCATTTTTAAAAAAAAATTTCATAAAAAAATCAAAAATGGAGGTGGATATGGACCATCTTCAAACTGTGTCTGAAAAGTATTAATTAACGGTAGAAGCCATATAACTGTTCTAAAATCATCTTCAAACTTTGTCAAAAAAAGTATAAATAAGCTGGGAGAACCCATATCACTGTTCTGCAAACATCTGGAAACTGTGTGTAACACTTTAACTAAAACCGGGAGATACCATACTACTGTTCTGCAAACATCTGGAAACTGTGTGTGACACTTTATCTAAAACCGGGACAAACCCATATCACTGTTCTGCAAACATCTGGAAACTGTGTGTAACACTTTAACTAAAACTGGGCGAAACCCATATCACTGTTCTGCAAACATCTGGAAACTGTGTGTAACACTTTAACTAAAACCGGGAGAAACCATACTACTGTTCTGCAAACATCTGGAAACTGTGTGTAACACTTTAACTAAAACCGGGAGAATCCATATCACTGTTCTGCAAACAGTGATATCATATCCCTGTTCTTCTCTCTGCTGTAGTTTCACACACAGTTTCCAGATGTTTGCAGAACAGTTTGTCCCGGTTTTAGTTAAAGTGTTACACACAGTTTCCAGATGTTTGCAGAACAGTGATATGGGTTCTCCCGGCTTATTTATACTTTTTTGACACAGTTTGAAGATGATTTTAGAACAGTGATATGGCTTCTACCCTTAATTAATACTTTTCAGACACAGTTTGAAGATGGTCCACATCCACCTCCATTTTTGATTTTTTTAAGAAATTATTTTTTTAAAAATGCTTTTAGTTATTTCCCTGTCCCCATTTCTTTGTAGGGCACTTGTCCCACCCTTACCCCCATTTTCCTTCCTTTTGCAGACCTCTGGGACTTTCCTGGACTTTTTTACAGCAATTTTCAGAACTTTTGGTAAAATTACCAGAACCCCGGACCCAAACCCGGACTTTTTTTGAAAAGTCCGGGTTCGGGTCCAGGTCCCGGACCCCCCAAAGTTCGGTACGGACCCGAACTTTACAGTCCGGGTTCGCTCAACACTAGTCTCTACCATTCGAACTGGAGAAGTGGCTTAGAGGAGGTACAAAACATCTTCAGGATTAGAAGGAACAGGACTTTCTGTTTCGAAATCAGTAGTTATCCACTATTGTGCCTTACTGCATGGGATAATATAAGTTTAAAAAGCTCATTTATATCATGCAGTATGCAAAACAAGAGAAACACATTCAGAAATGATTATGTGTTAAAAACGGAACTCCAGGCATTAAATGCCCACCCCAAGCACACACCCTTTGCCTCCCTCCCCCCTCACCTACAGTAATTGCTAGGCTTAAAAAGTAATCTTGAACCTAAAAGACCCTTCCTAACCCATAGTCACAAAATGTGCTTGGGTTCTTCTCCAACCCTGAACACCTCCTATTGACTGTCCGGTGGCATGGTCCTCCAGATGCTTGCACAGCATGGTGGAGTACCAAAGAGGCGAATGGTCAGCACTGGGGCAGACTGCAGTGCTGGACCACTGCTTGCCACACCAAGAAGGCACACTGGCGAAGGGCAAAACGGAGGTCTTATTTGATTAAAAACAAGCTTTAGAAGGTTTTCCCTTTATATATATACATAAACTATATTGCCAATGGACTTCACTACTGCCTCTGAGCCAGTGAGGAGAGAGAGAGGAGCGATGCTGCTCTTGTGCACAGTGCTGGATGGACATTGGGCTCAGGTAGGTATAGAATGCGTTAAGGTTAGATCCACCTGAATACTTTGATAAGTGAACGTCATGCTGAGTAAAAAAAAACCCCACTATATTCTGTATATAAACACACTATATTACCAAAAGTATTGGGACACCTGCCTTTACACGCACATGAACTTTAATGGCAGCCCAGTCTTAGTCTGTAGGGTTCAATATTTAGTTGGCCCACCCTTTGCAGCTACAACAGCTTCAACTCTTCTGGGAAGGCCGTCCACAAGGTTTAGGAGTGTCTATGGGAATGTTTGGCCGTTCTTCCAGAAGAGCAATTGTGAGGTCAGGCGCTGATGTTGGATGAGAAGGCCTGGCTTGCAGTCTCTGCTCTAATTCATCCCAAAGGTGTTCGGGTTGTGCTAAGGACTCTGTGCAGGATAGTCAGGTTCCTCCACCCCAAACTCACTCACCCATGTCTTTATGGACCTTGCGTGGGGAACTGGTCCAAACCATTTGGTGGAGGGGGGATTATGGCATGTGGTTGTTTTTCAGGGGTTGGGCCCCTTAGTTCCAGTGAAGGGAACGTTTAAGGTGTCAGCATACCAAGACATTTTGGACAATTTCATGCTCCCAACTTTGTGGGAAGAGTTTGGGGATGGCCCCTTCCTGTTCCAACATGACTGCGCACCACTGCACAAAGCAAGGTCCATAAATACATGGATAAGAGTGTTTGGAGTGGAGGAGCTTTACTGGCCTGCACAGAGTCCTGACCTCAACCCGATAGAACACCTTTGGCAAGATTTAGAGTGGAGACTGTGAGCCAGGCCTTCTCATCCAACATCAGTGCCTGACCTCACAAATGCGCTTCTGGAAGAACGGTCAAACATTCCCATAGACACTCCTAAACCTTGTGGACGGCCTTCCCAGAAGAGGTGAAGCTGCTAAAGCTGCAAAGGGTGGGCCAACTCAATATTGAACCCTACAGACTAAGACTGGGATGCCATTAAAGTTCATGTGCGTGTAAAGGCAGGCGTCCCAATACTTTTGGTAATATAGTATATCAGGAATATGAAATGTTAGGGTGATGAGCGCTTTAAGATAGTGAGGTAATACTGTATATATTTGTAATATATTGGGGGTTTTTTAATGAAAAACAAGGCTTTCCTTTCATGATATTGTCTTGCAGCAATGATTTTTAATTTTTTTGCAAAATATTAACAACCGAAACAAAACGTTGAAATATTAACAGAAAGAAACAAAGAAGAAACAAAAACTCAGCTGGGAAATAATAGAGAAGGAGACAAAAGCGTTAAAGAGGAGATCCGCCTAGAATGAAAGAAATGAAACGCCAGCAGCTACACAGCCAGACAAATACTGCAGCTGCTGACTTTTAACCACTTCAGCCCCGGAAGGATTTCCCCCTTTAGGACCAGAGCACTTTTTGCGATTCGGCGCTGTGTCGCTTTAACTGACAATTGCGCGGTCATGCGGCGTTGTACCCAAACTAAATTTATGTCCTTTTTTTCCCACAAATAGAGCTTTGTTTGGGGGTATTTGATCCCCTCTGCGTCATTTCTGATCGCCGCTATAAACAAAATAAAAAGCAACAATTTTGCAAAAAAAAAAACAATATTTCTTACTTTTTGCTAAAATACAAATCCAAAAAAAAAATATAAAAAAAAACAAATGTATTCATCGGTTTTGGCCGATTTATATTCTTCCTCATATTCTTGGTAAAAAAAAAAAAAATCGCAATCCGCATTTATTGATTGGTTTGCGCAAAAGTTGCCACGTTTACAAACCATTCGAATTAATTTCTGGCGTTTTTACACATTTTTTTTTTTACTAGTAATGGCGGCGATCTGCGATTTTTATTGGGACTGCGATATTGCGGCGGACGTGTCGGACACTTTTGACACTTTTTTGGAACCAATGACATTTATACAGCGATCAGAAATTATAAATGTCCACTGATTACTGTATAAATGTCATTGGCAGTGAAGGGGTTAACCTGCAGGGGGGCAGTGGAGGGGGTAACTGTGTTCCCTAGGCGTGTTCTAACTGTGAGGGGGCTGGGCTGCCAGGGGCACCAGAGATGTAACTGTTCCCAGTGACAGCGATCAGTAGATCTCTTACATGCCGCCTGACAGAACGAGGGACCACTGTGTATACATCGGCGGTTCCCCGTTCCTATTCTCTGCCAGGCAATCGCAGCTTGCCGACATCAAGTCCTCCCGACCCGCGGCCACACTTCTGCAGAGTGCGGCAGCCACGAGGGCCCGCTACAGCGCACGCGCGAGCCTTTATTTGTAAACGGCGATCCGCAGGACAGCGCCACTCTGCAGCAGTAAATGTGCGCGAGCTGCTCGGGAACCGGTTAATAATAGGACGCTTACCTGTCCTGGAATCCAGCGATGTCGGCACCGCAGCCGATGTTTCCATCAGCTGTCGGTTGCTGCCGCTGCCATTGCGGGTGAGGGAGCCCGGCAGTGTAGCACTACGGCCTCACGCCGGGAGTCCTACTGTATATGCGCGAGGCTCCGCCGCATTCTGCTATTGGCCCGGCGGCCAGTAGTAGAGGGAGGAGGAGGGAGCCGGGCTGCTGACGCAATTTACTGCCCCCCCCCCCCGAAAGGTGCCAAATGTGACATCTGAGGGAGGGAGGAATCCGATCACTTTTGGGTGGAGCTCCGTTTTAACCACTTGCCGCAGCGTGATGGCGGCAAGGTGGCTCGTTATCGCGAACCGCCGTCACCTGGCGGCAGCCGCGATAACTAATATTGTGAGCGTGCGCGTGCCGCCGGAGGCACGCTCTCACTGTGTTTCGGGGGGGGGGGCCAGGGAGCGGGTAGGGCGGACTCGATTCCCCCCACCCCCCCGCAGCGAGAGAACGGAGGTCGGTGTAAGGTAAACATGGATCTCCGTTCTCATAGAGGGGGAAGGGCGGTGATCACAGGCTTCCTGTATATGGAAGCTGTGATCATCCCCTTTCCCCAGCCAGGACAGTCCCCCCACAGTTAGAACACGCACAGGGAACACAGTTAACCCTTAGAGCGCCCCCTGCAGGTTAACCCCTTCACTGCCAATGGCATTTACACAGTAATCAGTGCATTTTTATAGCACTGATCACTGTATAAATGCCAATGGTCCCAAAAAAGTGTCAAAATGGTCCGACATGTCCGCCGCAATATCGCAGTACCGCTAAAAATCGCAGATCGCCGACATTACTAGTAAAAAATAAAAAAAATTAAAAAACCCCAGAAATTAATTCTCATCACCCATAAACGCGGCAACTTTTGCGCAAACCAATCATTAAACGCAGATTGCGATTTTTTTTATCACAAATATGAGGAAGAATATAAATCGCCCAAAACCGGTGAAAAAAAATGTTTTTTTATAATTTTTTTTTGGATTTGTATTTTAGCAAAAAGTAAGAAATTCATTTTTTTTTTTTGCAAAATT
>BLSH010182937.1:141074-151096 GCA_018402905.1 Glandirana rugosa
TATGGTGGCGGTACGCGTATCCCAACGGTGTAGTAGGAAAATTAGGTCCTGTGTATAGTTAATGTGTCCAAAACACCGACTAATTCCACCGTTAATTTGAGTGAACCACGGAGTAGACGTAATTTAGTCGGAAACCTGTGTAATTGATATGTGTCCTGGATTAAAAGGATGATGTGGCAACCCTATGCGCATGGCGGTGGTATGTAGGGTTGCCACCTCATCCCTTTAAACCCAAACACATATGAATTACACAGGTTCCCAGGCTAATTTAATGCAGATAAGGCACAAAGTGAGTTTAATTACCAAATTAATCAGCCACAGAACCTGTGTAATTCATATGTGTTCGGGTTTAAAGGGATGAGATGGCAACCCTAGTGGTATGACCCAAGAGATTAATAGCACTGGCGCTCTGCTCATTCACCCACTCACAGTGTGTTCCCATTAGGGGTGGGTGGGTGTAGGGCAGTGGTTCTCAACTCCGGTCCTCAGGGACCCACTAACAGGCCAGGTTTGCAGGATAACTGAAATGCATCACAGGTGATATCATTTGCTGTTCAGTGATTGCAGTATTCTAGTCTGCATCTCCCCAAGGTAATCCTTAAAATCTGGCCTGTTGGTGGGTCCTGAGGACCGAAGTTGAGAACCACTGGTGTAGGGGATGAATGCCAGACCTTTCACCCAACCACCGCTTCCAGACCTCAAAATGTATTTTGTACTCATCATGAGAAATGCTGTGGATAACGAGACAAAGTAAACATCCTTTACGCCATGCTGCTGTATTATATCTAATGCCTTGTAAAACGTATATTGCTCATATCTGATTGTATCCTGAAAATCCTTAATAAAAATATTGAAATAAAAAAAAAAAAAAAACAGGAGGTTCACGGGAGAAGCAAAGGATTCAAGGTTCACCAAGACGGGTTTGTCCAATGGATCAGGTAGGGAGCTGTCCAGATTCCCAGGTGGCTCAGCAAGAAGCGACATTGTCAGACACAGCAGAGGTCGCAGGTTCAGACCCAGGTCCTGACACTGTTGCTGCTGCTGATCCCTTCATTCATAAAATCCTGGCTTTCTCCTATGTGACAGGAAGGGGAGGGCTCTCAATGGAAACATTTGTGATCTATCACAAGGTACAGAGCTGCTCTGATTAGCTCTGTACATATCTGATTTGAGCCACCTAACGACAGCTCAGATCACAATCATTCAGCGGCACACTGGTATTTTCTGAAACGCCATTTTTAACCGGCATTGCAGAAATAAACTCCACCACTGCGCCACTCTTGAAGGTACAGCAGTCGTAAAGACGGCAATGAGACAGTTTGTAGCCCTGGATATTAACAGTAGGAGATCTCTGCAGATTCGCCAACAATAAAAACTGGACAGAACCTCCAAATAATTTGCAGCTATTAAAAAAAATAAGTAAAAAGGTTTTCTACATTCCCCCGGCCATTAAGGACCATACCTGTTCTTGTCCTCCGGAGGGGCCGACCCCGGGGCCGCCAGCATGTTCATATGGATTTGCACAATGTCGCTGTTCTCACACATGTACGGGAAGTATCGGTGCTGCGTGATGCATTGTATTCCTTCTAGGTGGGGCTGCACATTGCCGATTTCAGTACAACACACCGACTCTACCCCGGTAGGCATGGTGATGCAGTGTCCGCAGCTACACCAGTCCGTGTGACCAATCTTGTGCGTGTCCACGTCCTCCATGCTGTGATTGGCGTAGTATGAACCCCGTTTAGGGTGGGATGGGAAGCAGTCTTCCTCCTCCACTTGGCCATACTTTTCCCTCATTTGCTGTAGCTGTTGAGGAAATAAAAATGTTACAAATTACAAATCTATATACAGAAACAATAACAGTATGAAGAGCTGAAAAATGTTCTGCATTCCTCCATGGTGCATCCAATGTCCAGCAATCCAGCATCAAATTTGCTAAAACAATGACCAGTCGCCACTACGCTTGCCCTTATTTAGGGCAACCGGTCCTGTGCTAGACCACAATCTGCAGCGCTGCTGTGATGATGTCACCTGGAGAGGGTGGATCCTTTCTAAAGATTGACCTTGGTCATGAGGGCATGCAGTTTCGCCACATCCAGTACTGATTCCATGCCATGGCAGGGGGTGCTGGGGTGTGCTAGAGGGTCTATTGATGCTGGCTGCTGGGGGATCAATTGTGGCTGGGGGGGATCTATTGTTGCAGGAGTTCTATTGTTTCTGGGGGGTACAGGGAGGTGGGTAGGGGGCAGTGGCGGCCCATTCAATAGGGGCGCACGGATGCCGCCCCCCCATCCATGCATTCGCCCCCTAATCTACATGCAGGGCGCCGGACCCATTGGATCCTAATTGGGGGGGGGGGGGGGGTTTAAGCACGTGATTAGACCCAGAGGCTCTAATAGGCTTCAAAAAAGGGTGGGCTGTCGCTCCAAGCCCACCCAGTTGTGTGACAATAGCAAATAAATATTCGCTATTGCCACACTGATCCTCCTCCTGGCCAATCAGGAAGCGGGTCACCATTACCCAATTGGCTGAAAGGACAGGCGATCCTATTGGACACTTAGGAGAAGGAGGGTGGAGATGCATAGCGGAAGGAGGAGACGAGGAGGAGACGCGATAGAACGATAGAAGCCACCGCCCGCAACCTAGATGGGGTAAGTGTGGGGCTGGATGACCGACCGACCCCCCGGCGGGGGGGTGCAGGTGAACTGACCGACGGCAGGAGGCTGCCACCTGCCGCCACTGGTGGGGGTGGAACCAAGGGACGGTGCTCAGAGGTGGGTAGTGGGTAGAGGGAAGGGGTGATTCAGAAGGGGGATACTAAAAATCTGGTTTTACCCACCCACCACCAGTCTGACATCATGTTGGTCATGTATGCGGTACAGCCGTGATGATGTCATTTGAATAGAGATATAGGGGTTGATTTACTAAAGCTGGAGAGTGCAAAAACCGGTGCAGCTTTGCATGCTGGACAATCAGCTTTTAACCTCAGCTTGTCCAATCAAAGCTTTGACAATAAAACCTTGAAGCTGATTGGTTGCTGTGTGGAGCTGCACCAAATTTTGCACTTTCAAGCTTTAGTAAATCAACCCCATAGAAACATATGTAGCACCCTCCTAGGATGGTGCAAGGATTAGCGTATTATAGTTTTTGGTTTCTCGCGTTAACAGAGGAACGGCAAGGGAAATTTGTATGCTGTCTCTTCTTAACAGAGAGCTGTGATGGGTTAGGCTGCTCAGTGGGCTATGTTGCTGCTTATGCTGTCTAAAGCCTCGTACACACGGGACGACGATCGTATACAACAGGTCGTAATAATGACCGTTGTATGCCTTATCGATCGTTCGTATGCACGATTAGAACAGCCGACATACGACGGTCGTACAAGGGAGTTGTATGAGCAAACAAGAAAACTTGGTCGTACCAACAAGCATTCATACGACCGTTGTATCGTGTGTACAGAGCAGTTGGTACAACAAGTTGTATTGTGCAAAACACGCATGCTCAGAAGTCAGGAACGGCTGGATGCTAATTACATGCACCTGAACGTTCTTTCTGCGGTCGTACGATCGTGTAGTGCAGTCAGTATGCAAGTTACATTATGCAACATACGATTTGCGACGATCGTACGTACGATCGTCGTCCCGTGTGTACGAGGCATTAGTGTCCCCGCGCTTAGCAACCTAGGAAAGTTCTGGGCTATAGGTGGAGGCTAGGCAGACAAGCAGCATGAACAGGCATACAGTCCTTGTCAAATAGAAGGGGAGGTGCCCCTAGGCATGCTGGGTGCCTGTATTTATGTATAGGGAGCACATGGGCTCTTGGTCATTCCTAGCAGAGGATTGCACCAGGCTGGGAGAGAGGCGTTGCCTTTCCCAGCACTTGCGGCCATGTGGTCTCAGGTGGGCAACTTGAGGGCCTGAATTGCTGACATGCGGCCTCAGGTGGGCGTCCTGGGGGCCTGAAGTCTGTGTGGCTGACCCTGGTCCTACCATAGCTGACAGAGGGAGAGTCTACAGTGACTCTGGTCTGGTATCATAGAGAGAGAAGGCTGCTGGTGGAGCTTCAGGAGCCTTGTGAGCTCAGACACCCTAAGGATCCATAGTTGGTTAACCCCCACTTGTGCTCTAAGTCAGCTGAGGGCCCACAGAAAGAGAACAATGGATAGTGCTCTTACACCTTTGCCCAGAAGCATCCACTACTTTACTAAGGGACATTGCTCTGTTATGCAATCAGTTTGCTGCTGCAAAGAAGTATTTTTCTGCCTTCTGCAAAGTTGGTCAAGTTTCACTAGGAAACAAAGTTACAGTCCTCGCTGTGAATAGTTCAATTTGGAGTATCCTATTATTTCCCTCACCCTATCCAAATTCTCCAATCAAACAACAACAAAAAAACCCTAGACTGGTCACTGGAGACAACAAGTGAAGTGTGTGTGTACACCTGGCTGTGTGAACCTACGTTGTGCCTGGCTCTGGGGCAAAAGTGGGGAAGACCCGGGCAAAATACCAGTGGCTCCTATGGGGGCAGTGCTACACATAGAAGAGCGACGGCAAAAAAATGGTTATTCCCCTCCCACCACTAGTCTACCGTACTACCATGATGAAGTCAAGTGGAGAGGGTAAGCTCTTGTTGTGTATCTCCCTAGGTCATTCCCTTCCCACCACTAGTCCACCATTCTACCATGATGTTGTCCTGTGGAAAGAGTAGGCTCTTTCTGTGGATCCTCCATGATCATTCCCTTCCCACCACTAGTCTACTGTACCAACACGGTGAAGTCATGTGGAGAGGGTAAGCTCTTTCTGTGGATCCCCTTCAGTCATTCCCTTCCCACCACTAGTCTACCGTTCCACCATGATGATGTCATGTGGAGAGGGTTACCACTTTCTGTGGATCCTCCATGCTCATTCCCTTCCCACCACTAGTCTACCATACTACCATGATGATGTCATGTGGAGAGGGTAAGCTCTTTCTGTGGATCCCCCTCAGTCATTCCCTTCCCACCCCTAGTCTACTGTACTACCATGATTAGATCATGTGAAGAGGGTAAGCTCTTTCTGTGGATCCTTCATGGTCATTCCCTTCCCAACACTGGTCTATCGTACTACCATGATGAGATCATGTGGAGAGGGTAAGCTCTTTCTGTGGATCCCCCTCAGTCCTTCCCTTCCCACCACTAGTCTACCGTTCTACCATGATTAGATCATGTGAAGAGGGTAAGCTCTTTCTGTGGATCCCCCTCAGTCATTCCCTTCCCACCCCTAGTCTACTGTACTACCATGATTAGATCATGTGAAGAGGGTAAGCTCTTTTTGTGGATCCTTCATGGTCATTCCCTTTCCACCACTAGTCTACCGTACTACCGTGATGATGTCATGTGGAGAGGGTAATCTCTTTCTGTAGATCCCACCATGGTCATTCGCTTCCCACCCCTAGTCTACCGTACTACCACGATGAAGTCATGTGGAGTGGGTAAGATCTTTCTATGGATATCCCTCGGTCATTCCCTGCCCACTGCTAGTCTGTCATCATGCTGATCAAGTGCCTGCCTATCACCATAACTACAGTCCCAAAGGATCATGGGACATGTAGTTCTGTGAAGTACCCTTAAAATCAGATTCCTCCTCTGTGCCAGCGGAGGACAATTAGGAGACTGTTAATGACTTCACGGCAGTAAATGTGACAATATTTTTGGATCTTTGTTGACTCTTTACATAAAAATCAAGGGTGTTTCAGCTGTTATTGGGGGGACAGAACATTGGTCTCATGCTGGAGTTCAGCTTTAAGTACAACCCTGGAAGGAAAATGTCACGTAATGCAGCTAGAATTTATTCTGGAAATGTCACCTCCCGTGTTACTTCTCTACCATTTACTGTCTCCCGTTCCTGCTAAGCTGTCTGGCTTCATAGAAGTATTACAGGCATTTGCCAGGGGGGAGGTATTGAAAAGAGCACGCTCTACCCACTCATTTACACCCACTACATGGCCTGCTCTGTTGCTGAGAAATGGGGGCGTGTCTGTGACTGCACTATTGTAACTCACAGGGACCTCCGCACACAGTGGTCAGGAGCTTTCCCTGGCTGCCCTGCATGGACTATCCATAGGGAAAGCAGCCAGTAATTTAAAATGTGAAATTCACAAATAATAAATACATTTCTCAATATAACTTGGCATCAGTGCAAATTTAAAGGGGTGCCTACAGATTGGATTTTGTCAAACAGATAAAAAACTCTTGATTTTTTAAAATATCTTTTGCTAGCTTAAGGGCCGGTTCACACCTAGGTGACTTGAGTCGCCTGACAAGTCGCCTCAATGCAGTGCAATGGAACTGTTCTAATAGGAGCGAGTCGCTTCGCTCTGCTTAGAAAAAAGGTTCCTGCACTATTTTCGGGGCGACCTCAGCGCGACTTGCATTGACTTCAATGATATAAGCCTCCTGCAAGCCGCGCCGCTTCAAGTGTGAACCTGCCCTAAGAGTGAATGATCATGGCTTACACACACGTCATCATTTTGCTCCACTTTTGCTTTACAAAACATATTACATTTTTTTATTTAAATCTGACCTCTGGCCTTCCCTTAAGTATTGCACATATACAGTATCTCTCAAAAGTAAGTACACCCCTCACATTTTTGTAAATATTTTATTCTATCTTTTCATGTGACAACACTGAAGAAATGACACTTTGCTACAATGTAAAGTAGTGAGTGTACAGCTTGTATAACAGTGTAAATTTGCTGTCCCCTCAAAATAACTCAACACACAGCCATTAATGTCTAAACCGCTGGCAACAAAAGTGAGGACACCCCTAAGTGAAAATGTCCAAATTGGGCCCAAAGTGTCAATATTTTGTGTGGCCACCATTATTTTCCAGCACTGCCTTAATCCTCTTGGGCATGGAGTTCACCAGAGCTTCACAGGTTGCCACTGGAGTCCTCTTCCCCTCCTCCATGATGACATCACAGAGCTGGTGGATGTTAGAGACCTTGCGCTCCTCCACCTTCCGTTTGAGGATGCCCCACAGATGCTCAATAGGGTTTAGGTCTGGAGATGCTTGGCCAGTCCATCACCTTTACCCTCAGCTTCTTTAGGAAGGCAGTGGTCGTCTTGGAGGGGTGTTTGGGGTCGTTATCATGTAGGAATACTGTCCTGCGGCCCAGTCTCTGAAGGCAGGGGATGCTCTGCTTCAGTAGGTCACAGTACATGTTGGCATTCATGGTTCCCTCAATGAACTGAAGCTCCCCAGTGCCGGCAGCACTCATACAGCCCCAGACCATGACACTCCCACCACCATGCCTGACTGTAGGCAAGACACACTTGTCTTTGTACTCCTCACCTGGTTGCTTCCACACACACTTGACATCATTTGAACCAAATAAGTTTATCTTGGTCTCATCAGACCACAGGGCATGGTTACAGTAATCCATGTCCTTAGTCTGCTTGTCTTCAGCAAACTGTTTGCAGGCTTTCTTGTGCATCATCTTTAGAAGAGGCTTCCCTCTGGGATGACAGCCATGCAGACCAATTTGATGCAGTGTGCGGCGTATGGTCTGAGCACTGACAGGCTGACCCCCCACCCCTTCAACCTCTGCAGCAATGCTGGCAGCACTCATACGTCTATTTCCCAAAGACATCCTCTGGATATGACGCTGAACACGGCACTCAACTTCTTTGGTCGACCATGGCGAGGCGCTGTTCTGAGTGGAACCTGTCCTGGTAAACCGCTGTATGGTCTTGGCCACCGTGCTGCAGCTCAGTTTCAGGGTCTTGGCGATCTTCTTATAGCCTAGGCCATCTTTATGTAGAGCAACAATTCTTTTTTTCAGGTCCTCAGAGAGTTCTTTGCCATGAGGTGTCATGTTGAACTTCCAGTGACCAGTATGAGAGAGTGAGAGCGATAACACCAAATTTAACACACCTGCTCGCCATTCACACCTGAGACCTTGTAACACTAATGAGTCACATGACTGGGGAAATGTCTAATTGGGCCCAATTTGGACATTTTCACTTAGGGGTGTACTCACTTTATTTGCCAGTGGTTTAGACATTAATGGCTGTGTGTTGAGTTATATTGAGGGGACAGCAAATTTACACTGTTATACAAGCTGTACAACATTATAGCAAAGCGTCATTTCTTCAGTGTAGTGACATGAAAAGGTAGAATAAAATATTTACAAAAATGTGAGGGGTGTACTCATTTTTGTGAGATACTGTAGGTGTAGGTTCCTCTCATGTACTGAAATGGCTTACTCTGATTTCACTGCACACTGTAAGCTTCTCACAATGTGCATTAGACGTTGCAGCAAGTCAGATAGAGCCTGCTTCATCCCCTGGCTGGAGGACACGCAGCATCATCTAGTCCAGGGATCTCCAAACTACGGCCCTCCAGTTGTTGCGGAACTACACATCCCACGATGCATTGTAAAACTCTGACATTCACAGACATGAGTAGGCATGATGGGAATTGTAGTTCCTGATCAACTGGAGGGCCGTAGTTTGGAGACCCCTGATCTAGTCCTTTCCTCCCCAACCTGACTTGTCCTTGGCCTCGCCCCTTTTGGTAATTGGATTTTAGTTCCTTCAATCATGGAGTGTCAGCATCACATGTGGGCGTGGTCTGCCTACAAATACAGCCTGTCTGGGAACACCCACTCCTTCACCTGTCTGGGAACACCCACTCCTTCACCTGTCTGGGAACACCCACTCCTTCAGACTGACATCCACACATCAAGGTATTTTGATATTTGCGTAACTCCTTGCAAGAGCTCGCCCACAGCTGCCACCCTGCCTCCTCTTTATTTCCTCAGGTCCTTAGTGAACAACCTGCCTCCTCTTTCTTCCCCATGGCTCTCAAACAGCTGTCATCCTTCCTCCATTCTACCCCCTCCCCCCTGGGCCCACAATCAGCTGTCATCCTTCCTCCATTCTACCCCCTCCCCCCTGGGCCCACAATCAGCTGCCATCCTGCCTCCTTTCCACCCCCTTCCCCTGGGTCCAAAGTCTGCGGCCCTCTTGCCTCCTTTCTTCCCCCTTCTCCTGGGTCCACAGTCAGCTGCCATCCTGCCTTCTCCTTATTTCCCCTGGTCCTCAGTTACCAACCTGCCTCCTCTTTTTTCCCCTTTGGCCTGTAATCAGCTGCCATCCTACCTCCTTTCCACCCACTTCCACCTGGGTCCACAGTCAGCTGCCATCCTGCCTCCTTTCCACCCGCTTCCACCTGGGTCCACAGTCAGCTGCCATCCTGCCTCCTTTCCACCCCCTTCCCCTGGGTCCAAAGTCTGCGGCCCTCTTGCCTCCTTTCTTCCCCTTTCTCCTGGGTCCACAGTCAGCTGCCATCCTGCTCCCCTTCTACCGTCCTGGTCCTGATTTCCAAACCTACCTCTTTCTTTCCCTTTAGCCCTCAATCAGCTGCCACACTGCCTCCTTTCCACCCCCTTCCCCCTGGGTCTAGTCAGCTGCCATCCTGCCTCCTCTTTTCTTACCATGGTCCTCAGCTCCCAACTTTCCTCCCCTTGGCCCTCAATCATCTGCCATCCTGCCTCCTTTCCTCCCCTTGGGTCCACAGTCAGCTGCCATCCTGCTCCCCTTTATTTCCCCTGGTCCTGATTTCCAAACCTACCTCTTTCTTTCCCTTTAGCTCTCAATCAGCTGCCATCCTGCCTCCTTTCCACCCCCTTCCCCCTGGGTCCACAGTCAGCTGCCATCCTGCTCCCCTTTATTTCCCCTGGTCCTGATTTCCAAACCTACCTCTTTCTTCCCCTTGGCTCTCAAACAGCTGTCATCCTTCCTCCATTCTACCCCCTACCCCCTGGGCCCACAATCAGTTGCCATCCTGCCTCCTTTCCACCCCCTTCACCTGAGTCCAAAGTCTGCAGCCACCCTGCCTCCTTTCTACCCCCTTCTCCTGGGTCCACAGTCAGCTGCCATCCTGCCTTCTCCTTATTTCCCCTGGTCCTTAGTTTCCAACCTGCCTCCTATTTCTTCCCCTTTGGCCTGTAATCAGCTGCCATCCTGCCTCCTTTCCACCCCCTAC
>BLSH010182937.1:230745-252500 GCA_018402905.1 Glandirana rugosa
CCCCTGCTCAGTAAGCAACTGAGCCCCCCCCCCCCTTTTCAACTGATGGGGACCGGGCCCAGAACAGCCGGCCTTCCTGCTCAGTAAGCAACTGGGTCCCCCCTTTTCAACTGATGGGGACCGGGCCCAGAACAGCCAGCCTTCCTGCTCAGTAAGCAACTGGGCCCCCCCTTGTCAACTGATGGGGACCGGGCCCAGTTCAGGAGGGCTGGGCTGTACTGCCTTATCAGCAGCCCTGCAAGTCGCTGATCACCGCCATTACCAGTATGGCATCACAGCTATGTAAAGTTCCAGTACAGATCACAGTCAGCCATGTGAACAAAACTCACTCACCTGGGAAGTCCGGCAGCAACGCAGCATCAGAAATCGCAAACAAATGGCAGAGAAATAAAAGTCTGAAAGAAAAAAAAAAAAGAAAAAAATAAAGAAAATAGATGAAGACTCGCAATGGAAAAGTCACATGGAGCCGAGGAATAATTACCTAAAAAGAGAGGAAACGAAGCGTCTCCTCCAAGGTGCCGGCACCCTCATGCCTTTGGGGGGGTAAATTTCCTTATTAGAAAAAGAATAAGGAAACCCCCTGAGCTCAGCCCACCAATCACAACTTCCCCAACCAAAGCAAAGATGGGGTAAGAGAAGCAAACACTGAGGAGCCTCTATATATAGGAACCATTAATTAGAGCTGAGGGCCGCTTATAGGAACTTCCCACCCAATTACCACCTGGGCAGGTGATGACTATGGGAGGAAATCCAGAGGGGGGGAGGGGCATTGATTGATTGCACAGCAGGGCAATGCTAAGGCCTCTTCCACACTGGAAAGTCACTTGATTTTACCGCAATGCCTGTGTAATCATGAGGCCTATGGAAGTCAAAGTCGGACCAAAGTAGTGCAGGGACTGCTTTGAAGTCGCTGTAACTTGAAGTCGCACAGATATGGTACTCATTGGAAATCATGGCGGTGTGACTTGTCATGCGACTTTGCAGCCATAACAAGTGTGAAAGGGGCCTACTGAGCCAAGTGAGACAGATTTACTATCAGCCCCCCCCCCCATTCACATTCAGCCTAGGTTCCCATTGATGCGATTTAACGTGTCAAATCGCTGCACCGATTCCCAAAAGTCGTTTCTATACTATTGTTGGCGACTTCAGGCTGCGATTTGTATAGACATCTGTGCAGCAACCTGCACAGATGTCTCTGAAGTCGCTCTTCGAAGTTGGACTGACGTGCGGGTACTGCGCCTCCAAATTCAGACTGACATGCAGGTACTGTGCCCCTGAAGTCCGGCTGACATACGGGTACTACACCCCAGAAGTCGGACTGATATGCAGGTACTGCGCCCCCAAATTCGGACTGACGTGCGGGTACTGCGCCCCTGAAGTCCGGTTGACATACGGGTACTGCACCTCAGAATTCGGACTGATATGCAGGTACTGTGCCCCCCAAGTCAGACTGACATGCTGGTACTGCGCCCTCAAAGTCGGACGGACATGCGGGTACTGCACCCCAGAAGTCAGACTGATATGCGGGTACTGCGCCCCCAAAGTCGGACTGACATACGGGTACTGCACCCCAGAAGTTGGACTGCCATGCGTGTACTGCACCCCCAAAATCAGACTGACATGCGGGTACTGCGCCTTCAAAGTCGGACTGACATGCGGGTACTGCGCCTTCAAAGTCGGACTGATATGCGGGTACTGCGCCCCCAAAGTTGGACTGACATGCGGATGCTGCAACCCCGAAGTCAGACTGACATGTGGGTACTGCACCCCAGAAGTCGGACTGACATGCGTGTACTGCGCCCCTGAAGTCGGACTGACATGCAGGTACTGCGCCCCCGAAGTCGGACTGACATGCATGTACTGCGCCCCTGATGTCGGACTGACATGCGGGTCAGCTGAACTCGATTTCAATCCCGCTGTCAGTGTGAACCTGGGCTGAAGCGGCTTGTCATGCGATTTGACCGGTCGCATCCTATCTCTGGCAATCGCACTGTTCAAATCGGTGCAACGCTGACTTTGCGGTGCCGCATCGATTTGAGAAAGTAGCACCTGCACTACGTTTGGCAATTTCGGGTGCGACTTGAATAGACATCCTGTACATGAAGCTGCACAGATGTCTTCAAAGCCTCAGCGACATGCTACTTTGAGATCGTGCGATTTCAGATGAAGTCACATGATTACAAAGCCACAGTCAATGTGAGCCAAAGCTCCAGTCACACTCGTACGACCCGTGCAAACTTTGGACTTTGGTCACCTTTGACGCAACTTTGGATGAGGAGCAACTTGTCGTGCGACTTTAGCGTCCAAAGTTGAAAAGTTGCACAAGTGTTAATGGAAGCTAAGCGTCCTTTCAGGCTTGGTTCTGTGCGTCTTTTCAGCGCGCTTTGCATTTTTGGACGCATGTTTTTGATGGCTACTAGGAAGGGTTTTTTTTTTTTTACTTCTTTTATTATTATTATTCATTTATTATAATGTTTTTTCGTTAGGGTAAGGGGTTTGAGCTCAGTTTAGCTTAGGGTTATGAGTTGATGTTAGGGTGATTTAATATTATTTTATTTATTTGTTATTTTATTTTATGTATTATTATACGAATAATAATAATAAATGAATAATTAAATGTAAAATAAATACACAAGTAAATAAAAATGATGAATAAAAAAATAAATACATTCAATAAATTAACAATAAATAAATAATTAACCCTTCACTTTAACCCTTACATTATTATTATTATTATTATTAATAATGTAAATGAATAGCACACTAGCCAATTAGAGCCTCAGGCTCCAATCATTGGAATCCATGGGTCTGGTGCCCTGCATGTAGATTAGGGGCCGGGCGCGTGGATTGGGGGGAGGGGGCGGCGCCCCTGCGCCACGTATGGACGGCCCGTCGCTGATAATGACACCCGCAGGGAAGGGGTTAGACATCTGGGGGGCAATCAAATGGTTACCTGTGTGCCTAGCAATGCGTAATGAGCGCTGCTTTTACTAATAGATCTCTTTGTTTCTTCTCCCTGCTTTGAGAGAAGGTTCCCTGTGTACAGAGCTCTGTGTTGATTGTCAGCACAGCACAGAATCCTGGGCTGTGATTGGACACAGCCAATCAGCAGGCCCCAGCCATATGACCTGCTGACAGACTCTGGAAACAGACATTCATGGAAGCAGTTCATCGCAGTGCCTGTAGGGGCCGCCCCTATACAGCACATTGTGGGCAGGCGCTCCTCAAGCGGTTATGGACTCCTTCATGTTTGTGACTATTCCGCCACCCCTCTGAAAATTGGTTTGCAGTAGATATATTAAGGGGGTGTTTGCTATGTCGCTTCCTCCTCACTGCCCGTTTTAACCGCTAAAATGCCCGACCATGGAGCCTCAGCGGCGTTAATTGCACGCGGTCACATCGCTGACCCCTTCCCTTGAATGGATCGCATTCGGTTGCGGAATGCCACATGCCTTTTAACTTTTGCCGTGGTCATGAAGCAAAACTTCCGCCGCCACGGCATGGGTGCAACCCTGCATTGCTTTGCTGAGCTGGACCATCAGGGGGCGGTAAAACCACAGCTCAACCGCCTGCTTTTACTACCCGCCCACGTGAACAAGCTCTGAGACATGTTTGAAGGATGCATTGCAGTAAATGAAATGACTCATTTACACTGGCGGCAGTCTTTGTCATCCCTCTGAAAAGCAATCTGTGGTGGGTCACTTTTCAGAGGGTGTTTGACAGGCAAGCTGGGAAGTGATATGTCACCGTGGTTTGACCTCTTTTTTTTTTTTTACTGCCACCTGGCTGCAAGTGTAAACCAGGCCCAAGATCCGAATTGTGCGCTGACTTACAACCAACACAGCAAATGAAATGAAATGAAAACACAAACAAAAAAAAGTTTTTATTCGCTGTTCTCATCGACCTTCATGTATTTTCTTACATCTTGTATTGAACTGTGTGAAGTTATCATTTTTTGTAGTATGATGACATCTAGTGGCAGTCTTGGGCCACTGCAACTTGTTTACTAATGTGATCTTGGTATTGTCCTCTGTCCTCCCCTGCTGTTTTGTGCTAGTTAGTTTAGTCTTAGCTACACCCTCTCTTTTTTTTCATGTTCCCTCAGTCCATGTTAATCACTCAGAGAATGTTGGAACGTAATTGTCTTCTTACACTTCTAAAGACTGGAAAAACATCCTCTGTACAGCAAGTAAAAAGGGTGTCACCTTCTGTGTCTTGTTGAAGAGTGAAGCTGCCTGTGGATGGTGCAGAGTCAGCAGGTGATCACACTGTTCGATCAAACTGAGCCCAAGGAGATGCATTTGAAATATAACATTTACCATTTTTTTTAATTTATTTTTTTATGGTTGCCTTTCCCCCTCCACCATTCTTTTCTAGACAAGAATGACATGAGTCCTGCAACCTGGTGGTGCTGGATGGGACAGAACCCCAAGGAAAGATGGTGGTCTGGATGGGACAGAACCCCAAGGAAAGATGGCGGCGCTGGATGGGACAGAGCACCAAGGAAAGATGGTGGTGATGGATGGGACAGAACACCAAGGAAAGATGGTAGTGATGGATGAGACAGAACCCCAAGGAAAGATGGTGGTGCTGGAAGGGACAGAACCCCAAGGAAAGATGGTGGTGATGGATGGGACAGAACACCAAGGAAAGATGGTGGTGCTGGATGGGACAGAACACCAAGGAAAGATGGTGATGATGGATGAGACAGAACCCCAAGGAAAGATGGCGGTGCTGGAAGGGACAGAGCACCAAGGAAAGATGGCGGTGCTGGATGGGACAGAACCCCAAGGAAAGATGGTGGTGATGGATGAGACAGAACACCAAGGAAAGATGGTGGTGATGGATGAGACAGAACACCAAGGAAAGATGGCGGTGCTGGATGGGACAGAACACCAAGGAAAGATGGTGGTGATGGATGGGATAGAACACCAAGGAAAGATGGTGGTGCTGGATGGGACAGAGCACCAAGGAAAGATGGTGGTGATGGAAGGGACAGAACCCCAAGGAAAGATGGTGGTGCTGGATGAGACAGAACCCCAAGGAAAGATGGTGATGATGGATGAGACAGAACCCCAAGGAAAGATGGCGGTGCTGGATGGGACAGAACACCAAGGAAAGATGGTGATGATGGATGAGACAGAACCCCAAGGAAAGATGGCGGTGCTGGAAGGGACAGAGCACCAAGGAAAGATGGCGGTGCTGGATGGGACAGAACACCAAGGAAAGATGGTGGTGATGGATGGGACAGAAAACCAAGGAAAGATGGTGATGATGGATGGGACAGAACCCCAAGGAAAGATGGTGGTGCTGGAAGGGACAGAGCACCAAGGAAAGATGGTGGTGCTGGATGGGACAGAACACCAAGGAAAATAGTTGTGATGGATGGGACAGAACACCAAGGAAAGATGGTGATGATGGATGAGACAGAACCCCAAGGAAAGATGGCGGTGCTGGAAGAGACAGAACACCAAGGAAAGATGGTGATGATGGATGAGACAGAACCCCAAGGAAAGATAGCGGTGCTGGAAGGGACAGAGCACCAAGGAAAGATGGCGGTGCTGGATGGGACAGAACACCAAGGAAAGATGGTGGTGATGGATGGGATAGAACACCAAGGAAAGATGGTGGTGCTGGATGGGACAGAACACCAAGGAAAGATGGTGGTGATGGAAGGGACAGAACACCAAGGAAAGATGGTGGTGCTGGATGAGACAGAACCCCAAGGAAAGATGGTGATGATGGATGAGACAGAACACCAAGGAAAGATGGTGGTGATGGATGGGACAGAACACCAAGGAAAGATGGTGGTGCTGGATGGGACAGAACACCAAGGAAAAATGGTGGTGATGTATGGGACAGAACACCAAGGAAAGATGGTGGTGATGGATAGGACAGAACACCAAGGAAAGATGGTGATGCTCGATGGGACATAACACCAAGGAAAGATGGTGGTGATGGATGGGACAGAACACCAAGGCCAATACCATCAAAGGTAGTTGGTATATTCCAGGTCCATTTAATTGGAATGGGTGAAGTTCCTCGTTAACCCTCTGCAACAGTCTGCATGGGCCCAAAATGTCTCCTGTAAAACCTGATTGACTACTACAATGCTCAATATTGTGATCCAGTTTAAAAAAAAAACTGATGTCATAGTGTAGAGGGGGGTAGGTGCCCTTTAGCTCTGTGTACCCTCCCTGTAGGAGTGGAGTAGCCCCCTTCATAGGTTTTAAGGGATGGGAGGTAATAGAGTGGAGGTGTTCTGAGTTCTAAAGCAAGATGTAGAAGAGTCCTAAGCAAGATGTAGAAGAGTTGGAGTGGAATGGGTTTCTCCTCTGGGTAACCAAGCTTTAGGCTGAAGTCTTCATGGTTTAGCGGATGGTAGTGGAATGTTGAGGGGGTACCATGCCCTTTTTCTCTGTGTACCCCTATGTAGGTGTGGAGAAGCTCCTCTATAGGATTTAAAGGGATGGGTGGTGACGGAGTGGAGAGGAAGATGTAGCAGTTGGAGTGGAATGAGTTTCCACCCTGGAGTACCCATCTTGAAGCTGAAAACCTCATGATTAGAGTTGAGCGAACCCGGACTGTAAAGTTTGGGTCCGTACCGAACTTTTGGGTGTCCGGGACCCGGACCCGAACTTTTCAAAAAAATCCGGGTTCGGGTATTTTATTCCACGTGTTGAAAAGCTGCCAAGGGCAGCCAATCAACAAATGTTTCACTGGTTTTCCCTAGAAGCCATCACAGCCATGCCTACTAATGGCATGGCTGTGATTGGCCAGTGCACCATGTGACCCAGCCTCTATATGGGGCTGGAGTCACCGTGCTGCATGTCACATGCTCTCAGGATAGTTTAGGGAGAGGATGCTGCTGGCTCTGTGAGGGACAGATTGCAGAACATCTCATCCTGCATTACTGAACGATCTGATTGTGGACTAGGGAGAGATACGAGTACTGCTGCTTTGAGGGACAGATTGCAAACCTCTTCCTGCTGCACAGAACGATCTAGGTAGAGTCTGTTGCTTTAAGGGAAAGATTATTGTTCTAAAATCATCTCCAAGTTGTATAGGCAAAGTGTATTCTAGCCGCATAGAGCCATATTATTGTTATTAAATCATCTCCAATACAACTTGGAGACAATTTTAGAACAATAATCAGTCCCTTATAGCAACAGCTGGAAACTTTCCCTGTACAACTTGGAGATGATTTTAGAATCTAAAATCATCTCCAAGTTCTATAGGGAGAGGTTCCTGCTGTTGCTTAAAGGGACAGATTATTGTTTCTTGCACAAAATTAAAAAGTGCATCTACATTACTGGTTTAAAAAAAAAAAAAAATATTCTAAAAACTACATTTGCGGCCAGCGGTGCATTTCTTGCACAAAAATAAAAAAAACAGTGTTGGCTCCTCCTCCACCGCCACTTTCACCGCCTCCTCGACCTCCAACTCCACATCCACCTCCATTTTTGTTTTTTTATGTGATTTTAGCTTAAAAATTATTTTAAGTTATTTCCCTATCCCCATTTCTTTGTAGGCCCCCTCCCCCCATTTTCCTTCCTTTTGCAGGCCTCTGGGACTTTCCAGGACTTTGTTACAGCCATTTTTGTGCCTAAAAGTTCAGGTCCCCATTGATTTCATTGGGGTTCGGGGTCCCGGTCAAAGTTCGGGTCAAGTCCGGACCCGAACCCGGACTTTGTCCCGAAGTTCGGCCGAACCTGCAGAACCCGAACTTCCAGAGGTTCACTCAACTCTACTCATGATTTAGCGGAGTAGTGGAATGTTGAGGGTGTTTCGTGCCCTCTCACTTTGTGTACCTCTCTGTTGCCGTGGAGTAGCTCTCCTATAGGATTTAAAGGAATGGGAGGTGATAGAGTGGAGAGCAAGATGTAGCAATCTAATGGGTTTCCACTCCGGTGAGCCCATCTTGAAGCTAAAGACCTCATGATTTAGTAAGGGTAATGGAATGTAGATGGGACATAATGCCCTTTTACTCCGTGTATCCCTCTGTGGGGGTGGAGTAGCTCCCCTATAAGATTTAAAAGGATGTGAGATGAGTGTAGGAGTTTGGATCCCAATGGCAAAATAAATAAAGATGGCGACCCTGGATAAGACAGAACACCAAGGCCAACGCAAGATTTAATGTACTTGTTGTAGTATGTTATATTGTGTGTATACATATATTGGGTATGTATTGGGACAGGGAGTTGACAAATCTATTTTATATTGTGTTGTTGTGCAAAGACGCATTGGTATTTGGGACTGGTTATCTAATTAGGCATTTCAAAGGGGTTTTTTGATTAAAGAATAGTGTTAGGAAAAGGAACGTTCCCTGCCAAATCCTGTGTTTCCGCGGTGGTGCACACATTTGTGCGCGTTCGCGCGTTCCCGCGCCAAACGGGCCTATTTAGACCTGGAGAATCCAGCGATGGGTGCTGCTCGTTCTACAGCGTTCCCGACCTGTAAGCCTCAGCTCCTGATACCTGTTCCTGTGTTGCTCTGCCTCCTGTTGACCCGGCTTGTCCTGACCTGCTGTTCTGCTACCTGCACCGACCCCGGCTATCCACGACCATCCGATTGTCTGCTCCCTTGTACCTCTGCTGTCCGCCCGTTAACGAACCTTGCTTGGACTCTGACTACTCTTTTGCCTGATCCTTTGTACCTTCCTGCCTGCCTGTTGCCGCCCCAGCCTGAACGACCATCCTTCTACCTGCACGTCTCCTGGAGCCTCACTACGTCATCGGTGACCCTCCAGCCCTCGTGCCATCCCGCACTCTTGGGCCTCTGTCTCCACTACCAGGGGTCCTTGAATCGGGTGCGCAAGAGCGGTTGTTCCCTGCACAAGACAGACTCCACCGCCAGGTACGTGACAAATAGACTGACCAAACCAATTGTTCTTTACATGTAAAAGGGACAGATAACGGCCCTGTAATATTCGGGACTGGTTATCTAATTAGGCATTTCAAAGGGAGTTTTGATTAAAGACAGATAATGCCTCCATGATATGTTAACGTTAATAAAAGACCACCTAGGAGTTTATGATTACAGCTGTTGGCGGCTTAGGGTCATTATCTGTTGTTCTTTCAAGACAAAAGGCCTAATTAAATTGGTCACCCGTGGGGGGGGGGGAGAAAGGTGTATAAGAGGGAGGCCTGTTGTAGGTAAAGTATGACAGGAAGACTGGGTTCCTCTGAAGTGGTCTCAATGCTACACTATTCCTGTCATCAATATTCTCTACACCTATGTTGGATTGTATTATCTGACTTTGTTCTGTCTGAAGTCAATAAATGTTTCTCTCTGGAAGAACCGGGTGTTGCGGAAAATTAACCATCATAATAATAATAACTAAATAATAACATCCATTACTCCATTACTACATCACTACACTTGTGAGTATGTTTTTTCAAGCTAAAAGACCATCAAAGAGAGGTGTATAATTCTGGGTTCATTCATTGAGAATGGGTAAAGTTCCTCTTTAACCCTCTGCAACGGTCTGAATGGGCCCAAAATGTATCTTGTGTAAGATCAAACTTGGTTGATTACCACAGGTCGTGGCTCAGTGTTGTGCTCAGGTTTTGTTTTCTCCATCAAAAAATGTCCTTGTGTAGAGGAGGATTAGTGCCCTTTCACTCTGTGTACCCTCCCTCTAGATGTAGAGTAGGTTTTAAAGCATGAAAGGTAATGGAGTGGAGGGTTCTAGCGATGTAGGAGTTGGAATGGAGTGGGTTTCTCCTCTGGGTAACCCAGCTTGAGACTGAAGTCCTCAAGTCATGATTTAGTGGAGGGTAGTAGAATATTGAGATGGTTTAGTGCCCTTTTACTCTGTGTACCACTCTGTGGGTGTGAAGTAGCTCCCCTATAGGTTTTAAAGGAATTGGAGGTGATAGAGTGGAGAGCAAGATGTAGCAGTTGGAGTGGAATGGGTTTCCATCCTGGTGTACCCACCTTGAAGCTGAAGACCTCATGATTTAGTGGAAGGTAGTGGAATATTGAGAAGGATGGGAGGTGATAGAGTGGAGAGCAAGATGTAGCAGTTGGAGTAGAATGGGTTTCAACTCTGGTGTACCCATCTTGATGCTGAAAACCTCATGATTTAGTGGGGGTAGTGGAATATTGAGGGGGTTTAGTGCCCTTTTACTCTGTGTACCACTTTGTGGGTGTGAAGTAGCTCCCCTATAGGTTTTAAAGGAATTGGCGGTAATAGAGTGGAGAGCAAGATGTAGCAGTTGGAGTGGAATGGGTTTCCACCCTGGTGTACCCATCTTGATGCTTAAAACCTCATGATTTAGTGGGGGTAGTGGAATATTGAGGGGGTTTAGTGCCCTTTTACTCTGTGTACCCCTCTGTGAGTGTGGAGTAGCTCCCCTATAGGATTTAAAGGGATGGGTGGTGATAGAGGGGAGCCTAAGATGTAGCAGTTGGAGTGGAATGGGTTTCCACCCTGGTGTACCCATCTTGATGCTGAAAACCTCATGATTTAGTGGGGGTAGTGGAATATTGAGGGGGTTTAGTGCCCTTTTACTCTGTGTACCCCTCTGTGGGTGTGGAGTAGCTCCCCTATAGGATTTAAATGGATGGGAGGTGATAGAGGGTAAGATGTAGCAGTTGGAGTAGAATGGGTTTCCACTCTGGTGTACCCATCTTGATGCTGAAAACCTCATGATTTAGCGGGGGTAGTAGAATGTAGAGGGGGCTTGATTCCCTTTTACTCTGTGTACCAACCATGAGTGTGGACTAGCTCTCCTATAGGATTTAAAGGAACATGAGGTGAGTGGAAAAGTTTGGATCCCAATGCCAAGATAAATAAAGATGGTGGCCCTGGATGGGACAGAACAGCAAGGCCAACGCAAGATTTACTGGACTTGTGAGTATGTTGTTTCCAGATAAAAGACCACCAAAGGTACTGTAGGTGGCATATTCTGGGTTCATTTAATGGGAATGGGTAAAGGTCCTCTTTAACCATCTGCAACTGTCTGCATGGACCCAAAATGTTTCCTGTGAAATATGAAACGTGGTTGACTACCACAGGAGGCGGCTCAACGTTGTTCTTAGGTTTTATTTGCCCCGTTGAACAGATGGAGACAGTAACCAAAACTGCATTTTAACCATATGACCACATCAAGACTTACAAACAATGGTTATCATGAAAAGGGCTGGGTAACACTCTGGTATTTTCCGCAGAACAGTTCACCTCTTGGGGCGTAGATCACCTGTCTTCTTCAGCCCAGGGCAGTCTGAGATCTGCCTACTGAACATCAGGCTCTCCATTCCACACAAGTCCAACCCAAGATATCACAACAACTTAGTGTAAATTTTGCTGGGGCTCCCATGTCACCCGACACAGAGTCCAAGTCCACCTGGACAACACCAGTGGCTATGAGGAACATCAGCTTGTGGGATACACTGAGACTGAGCAAGGAGGGGGAACCAAGTGATCTGCAAGTGAGTGACACTGATCCCATCCCCCCATATCAGCAGTGCCACTGAGCCCTTCCCCCCATATCAGCAGTGCCACTGATCCTATTTCACCCCCACCACCACCGCTGCCACTCATTCCATCCCCCCCCCACACCACCACCGCTGCCACTCATCCCACACCCCATCCCCACCACCGCTACCATTTATCCTATCCCCTCAACCCACCACCACCACTGCTGCCGCTCATCCCATCCCCCTCCCACCACCGCTGCCACTCATCCCATCCCCCCAGCACCACCACTGCTGCCACTGATCCCACCACCACCGTTGCCACTCGTCCCATCCCATCCCCCCACCACCACCATTACCCCTCCTCCCGTCCCATTTCCACCCCACCACCACCGCTGCCACTCCTTCCATCCCACCACCCCTGTCACTGATACCCCCCACACACCACTACTGCCACTCACCTCATCTCACCACCACTGCCACCCATACCTCCACCACTACTGCTACTGGAACCTCCCCCCACCACCACCAGTGCTGCTGCCACTAATCCCATCCCCCACCACCACTGCAACCACCTATCCCAGGGTTGTAGCTACAGGGGTCGCAATTGCAATGGCCAATGCATTGCCCCTGTACACCTGGATAGGAGGGGTGGCGGGTGCGGCATATAGAGGAACAAATGCGGGAGGAAAATGGAGGGTATTTGTTCCTCCATATGCCGCCCCAGCCACCCCTCCTATCCGGGTCCTGCTGCCCCCCCGGGCCCCAGGATCATTGGGAAGGGCTCTGGCCAGGGGTCAGGGGGGCTTTAATGGTTTCTTGCACCGGGGCCTTGAAGTTTCTAGTTACACCTCTGACCCTGTGGATTGAGCGAGGACACACTCATGGGCAGGCACCATGTAGAGCAGTGGTTCTCAACTCTGTTCTCAAGTACCCCCAACAGGCCATGTTTGCAAGTTTTCCTTTATCTTGCACAGGTGCTTTAAATCAGAGTCAATGGCTTGATATTTTGGACAGCTATTTTATCTAAGAGAAATTCCCAAAACATGGCCTGTTGGGGATACTTGAGGACAGGGTTGAGAACCACTGGTGTAGAGGACTTGGGCATTTGTAGCAGTGTTATCTTCTATATTTCCTACCAACTATGAAGAACATAAACCACACTATGTAACTATGGATAAGAGTGCCACCACAAACTGGGATGTGCATTGCCATGATCCCTTTAATTGATCATTGAGAATACCCCTTTAGAAATTGTGGGATTTTAAAGGCAATTGCAAAGACCTCTTTTATAAAAATATACAAATTTATTGAAAAACATTAGCACCATTGAACAATTTCATGAGTTAAGACCATATTACAATCAACAATAGTACAGATAATTATACATCAGTGTGCATTTATATAGGCGATATCACCCGGCCACAAAGGTCCCCTTTGATGGGGGTGACCATTTATGAGGCGCGGTACATTCCAACGCGTTTCGGATTAGCTTTAATACTTCTTTCTTCAGGGAAAGATATCACCATACAGCAGCACAAACTTGGTCCTCTCAGAGGCCAGTTCCCCGGACAAATCCCTCTCCATCGAAAAGTCCTATTTCCCCTTGCATCAGAATGGCAGGCTTATTGAGCCAACAACCGGTATATGAAATTACCTTCAAAAATCTCCCTAAGGGGAGAGAATGTACCCAAAGTAGAGCGTAACCCTTCTGTGGGCTATAGCAGAGAAACAGCTGGTATTGTTCCAGGCGAGAGGAAATCCTCCTTCACATGCCGCTCGTTATCCCTGGGTTGCATAGGCTGATAGACCTTGTGGTCACAGCCCCAAGAGGAGGCTGTGACCACAAGGTCTATCAGCCTATGCAACCCAGGGATAACGAGCGGCATGTGAAGGAGGATTTCCTCTCGCCTGGAACAATACCAGCTGTTTCTCTGCTATAGCCCACAGAAGGGTTACGCTCTACTTTGGGTGCATTCTCTCCCCTTAGGGAGATTTTTGAAGGTAATTTCATATACCGGTTGTTGGCTCAATAAGCCTGCCATTCTGATGCAAGGAAGAATAGGACTTTTCGATGGAGAGGGACTTGTCCGGGGAACTGGCCTCTGAGAGGACCAAGTTTGTGCTGCTGTATGGTGATATCTTTCCCTGAAGAAGGAAGTATTAAAGCTAATCCGAAACGCGTTGGAATGTACCGCGCCTCATAAATGGTCACCCCCATCAAAGGGGACCTTTTGTGGTCGGGTGATATCGCCTATATAAATGCACACTGATGTATAATTATCTGTACTATTGTTGATTGTAATATTGTCTTAACTCATGAAATTGTTCAATGGTGCTAATGTTTTTCAATAAATTTGTATATTTTTATAAAAGAGGTCTTTGCAATTGCCTTTAAAATCCCACAATTTCTAAAGGGGTATTCTCAATGATCATAAACCACACTATTGCCCCTCTTCAAGGCTGGATTCACACCAATGCATTTTAAGTGCTTTTTGCATTTAACATGGTTTCCTATGGAACACGTTCTGTAGAGCAAATCTGCAAAATGCAAAAAGCACTAAAAATGCCTTAGGTGTGAATCCAGCCTAAGACTGGGCAACAACCAGCCTTGCAAAGCCAGATTAACCAGTGCCACTATGCAGCCCAAAAACTACCAGCGAATGTCCACCTTCCTCCATACACAAATCCTTCCATTAAGAGGATTCCTCAAAGCAAATAAACGAATGCCCACATGGGATTGCCTTTCCTTTTTACAGGAAGGTGATTTTGTTTTAAATGACTTTTTATTTAGGAAAACAGCAGAACATTACAGACATCAAAGTACATTGCATGTTACCAAGATAGACGAAATATCTCTAGGATACAACAAGGAACATTTCACATTGTAAGACAACGCAAGTCAGTACATCACAAGAACGTCATTCTAGTATGATAAAATTAGAGTTAAAAAAGGAAGGTACAGTATGATTGTTCTGAACTGCTTTTGATAGTATGAGGAAGGGGTAAATTAGGGATAGAAGGTGTATTTTGGAAGAGATATGCAGAAAGTAGGGGAAAAGCTTGAGGTCAAAGAGGAGGTGCAACAGAGGAGGAGGTTGGGGATAAAAGAAATATAGATTGAGGCTGTCAGGAAGGGCATGCCAATAACCAAGATGGCCCCTCTGGGCAGACTCCTGTGCACACTCGCAAGCCAGTTTCTTGCCCTTCACATGCACTTAGAAAATGTGCATGTGCGCAACCATGTGTGCACACATGCACATCTGTGACGGTTCATGGCACCAAACAGGATACTTAAACTGAGCCAGTGCTCTGTTCCAGTGCTGTCTCATCTACAGCGTTACCGTGCAACCTGCGTTCTGCTATCCTCCATCTGATTTCAGGTACTGATCCGGCTTGTCTTGACAACTCCCTTAACTCTGCCTGCATCGACCCCAGCTTGTCTCCTGACCTCCACCTCTGCCTGTGCCCGTTTGCTTTTGCTTGCTCTGGCCTGTATCCTGACTTTGCTTCTGCCTGCTCTCCTGCACCTGATCCGACTACCGGTATCTGACCCAAATTGCCTGATTCCGCTGCTCTCCAGCCTGCTGCTGGTCCCCTACTGCAAGCATATAGACTGTGCCTCACCAGTCTGCTGCTGCCAGTGCCAGCCTGTCCTTGCCTACTGTAAGGACGTTATTCCTCTGCATAGCTTGGTGTCATCTGCAAACACTGAAATTGTATTTTTAATCCCAGACCCGATATCACTTATAACTATATTGAAAAGTAAGGGTCCCAACACTGAACCTTGGGGTACACCACTGATAACCTTACACCATTCAGAGTAAGAATCATTAACCACTACTCTCTGAATTCTGTCTTTTAGCCAGTTTTCTATCCATTTACAAACTGATCTGCCCAACCTGTAGACTTTACCTTACACATTAGCTGTATGTGGGGCTTTCATGTGGCAAAGAATACCCAATTCAGTTCCTCTAATCTTTCCTCATAGCTGAGCTCCTCCATGCCTCTTATTAGTTTGGTTGCCCTTCTCTGCACTTTCTCCAGTTCCCTGATATCCTTTTGAGAACTGGTGCCCAAAACTAAACTGCATATTCCAGATGAGGTCTTACTAATGATTTGTACAGGGGGGCAAAATGATGTCTCTCTCTCTCTGGAGTCCATACCTCTCTTATACAAGAAAGGATTTTGCTTGCTTTGAAAGCCGCAGCTTCTCATTGCATGCCATTATTAAGCTTATGATCTACCAAAACCCCCAGATCCTTCTCCACTATGGATTCCCCCAGATCCTTCTCCACTATGCATTCCCCCAGATCCTTCTCCACTATGGATTCCCCCAGATCCTTCTCCACTATGGATTCCCCCAGATCCTTCTCCACTATGGATCCCCCAGATCCTTCTCCACTATGGATTTCCCCAGATCCTTCTCCACTATGGATCTCTCCAGATCCTTCTCCACTATGGATTCCCCCAGATCCTTCTCCACTATGGATCCCCCCAGATCCTTCTCCACTATGGATTCCCCCAGATCCTCCTCCACGATGGATTCCCCCAGCTGTACTCCCCCTAGTATGTACGATGCATGCATAGTCTTAGCCCCCAAGTGCATAACTTTACATTTATCAATGTTAAACCTCATTTGCCACACAGTCACCCAATTAGACAGTGCATTGAGGTTGGCTTGTAAGTTGGAGACCTCCTGTAAGGAAGTTATTCCACTGCATAGTTTGGTGTCATCTGCAAACACTGAAATGGTACTTTTAATCCCAGACCCAATATCATTTATAAATATATTGAAAAGTAAGGGTCCCAACACTGAACCTTGGGGTACACCACTGATAACTTTAGACCATTCAGAATAAGAATCATTAACCACCACTCTCTGAATTCGGTCTTTTAGCCAGTTTTCTATCCATTTACAAACTGATCTTTCCAAGCCTGTAGACTTCACCTTACACATTAGCCGTGTGTGGGGCTTTCATGTGGCAAAGAATACCCAATCACGTGCAAGGTCCTTCCTTCATCTAAAAGAGTGACCTCTGTCCAGTAAATCCATGTTTTATGGTAGGTTTCATGCCCGTATCGAGAGGAGAGGATGAGATGTTCCATTCATCTGATCTCCTCTACTCTGTTTAACCAGGGAGACACTAAAGGTGGAGTGGGGTCTCTCCATCACACAGGGTTGGCAACATTAAATAGGTGTCTGAAAACAGGTTAATGTTTGTTTTTTTATGGGTATGGTGGTCTTGTGTAGAAGAAAAAGCTATGGAAAGTCAGATTTATTTTTTTTGCGATATGGTTAAGGCCTCCATCCAGAAGATCTATAACTTATGACACAGAGCAGAACACACATGGAATGGAAAACTTCCAGCTGTACCACATATCCAACAATGGTCCACAACGTTCAGATAGAATTTACATAGAGCGGTTGCAGTTCTGTGCCATCTGGAGAGGATTTTGAAGTTGGTTTCTTGGTATCTGGTACAGATAAAGGATTTTAGAGGGAAGGCAAATTCTTTTACTTAAAGTGGATGTAAACCCGAAAAAAAAAAATTGATTAACATTTCTGCACAGTAGAGTATAAGATGTCATGTCATCTGTGCCCAGTCTTACCACAAAGAGTTAATCCAGCTCTGAGCAATGCTCTTATCTTTTTTCAGTAGGAAAAAAACAGACACACAGAGAAATATGTGACTGTTTCTTCCCCCATGCTGTGACTGACAGCTCATTTCCTTATCTCATGCATGAGCCTACAGAGCTTCACATCCCTCCCCCTTCTTTCTTCTCCAGCTCTCCCAGGATTGGCTGCTCCACACCTCAGCATGATTGGGCATGCTGAAGTCATGTGGTGACTTTCCTGAGCTTTGAAAGGATGTTTCTCAAAACCCAGGACTAGGAGAGCAGCAGAGTGTAGAGGTGGGTGGAGAGTCTTGTGGCATCACGACCTCACCCACGAGCTCCAGCAAAGAGACCCACCCACTGATTCCATAGATTTGTGAGGCTGCTACTGCTAAAAAGGGTAACATTTGCAAGGTAGGGATAAATGCAGAAGGCTTGCATGTATATACAACATCTCACAAAAATGAGTACACCCCTCATTTTTGTAAATATTTTATTCTATCTTTTCATGTGACAACACTGAAGAAATGACACTTTGCTACAATGTAAAGTAGTGAGTGTACAGCTTGTATAACCATAGGTGTGCGCAACCTATTGCATTAGGGTGTGCACACTAAAGATCAAACAAACATGCCTCTCTGTGAATGTGAATGAATAGGAAGTGCTCTATGCTAGTGGCTTCCTGTTCATTCACAAACTAAAGTATAGTAAACTGTGTTTACTATGCTTTGGTTATGAATGAACACAGTGAGTATGTTCACTGTGTTCATTTAGAAAAGGAAGGGGCTGGTCAATGACATAATGACTAGCCCCTTCCTCCGCTCTCCATCCTGAAATATCCCCCTCAGCAGCTGAGGAGAAGAGGGAAACCAGCAGCACTGTGGGGGAAAGGGCAACATGGGGGGAAGCCCAGGCAGTAGGGGGAATCGGCACGGGACAGAATGATTAGGGTGTGCCCAGGCACACCTGGCACACCCCTTGCGCACACCTATGTGTATAACAGTGTAAATTTGCTGTCCCCTCAAAATAACTCAACATACAGCCAGTAATGTCTAAACCGCTGGCAACAAAAGTGAGTACACCCCTAAGTGAAAATGTCCAAATTGGGCCCAATTAGCCATTTACCCTCCCCAGTGTCATGTGACCCATTAGTGTTGCAAGGTCTCAGGTGTGAATGGGGAGCAGGTGTGTTAAATTTGGTGTTATCGCTCTCACTCTCTCATACTGGTCACTGGAAGTTCAACATGGCACCTCATGGCAAAGAACTCTCTGAGGATCTGAAAAAAAGAATTGTTGCTCTACATAAAGATGGCCTAGGCTATAAGAAGATTGCCAAGACCCTGAAACTGAGCTGCAGCACGGTGGCCAAGACCATACAGTGGTTTAACAGGACAGGTTCCACTCAGAACAGCGCCTCACCATGGTTGGCCAAAGAAGTTGAGTGCCGTGCTCAGCGTCACATCCAGAGGTTGTCTTTGGGAAATAGACGTATGAGTGCTGCCAGCATTGCTGTAGATGTTGAAGGGGTGGGGGGTCAGCCTGTCAGTGCTCAGACCATACGCCGCACACTGCATCAAATTGGTCTGCATGGCTGTCGTCCCAGAAGGAAGCCTCTTCTAAACATGATGCAAAAGGAAGCCCCCAAACAGTTTGCTGAAGACAAGCAGACTAAGGACATGGATTACTGCAACCACGTCCTGTAGTCTGATGAGACCAAGATAAACTTATTTGGTTCAGATGGTGTCAAGCGTGTGTGGTGACAACCAGGTGAGGAGTACAAAGACAAGTGTGTCTTGCCTACAGTCAAGCATGGTGGTGGGGGTGTCATGGTCTGGGGCTGCATGAGTGCTGTCGGCACTGGGGAGCTACAGTTAATTGAGGGAACCATGAATGCCAACATCTACTGTGACCTACTGAAGCAGAGCATAATCCCCTCCCTTCAGAGACTGGGCCGCAGGGCAGTATTTCAACATGATAACCCCAAACACCCCTCCAAGATGACCACTGCCTTGCTAAAGAAGCTGAGGTTAAAGGTGATGGACTGGCCAAGCATCTCCAGACCTAAATCCTATTGAGCATCTGTGGGGCCTCCTCAAACGGAAGGTGGAGGAGCGCAAGGTCTCTAACATCCACCAGCTCTGTGATGTCATCATGGAGGAGGGGAAGAGGACTCCAGTGCCAACCTGTGAAGCTCTGGTGACCTCCATGCCCAAGAGGGTTAAGGCAGTGCTTGAAAATAATGGTGGCCACACAAAATATTGACACTTTGGGCCCAATTTGGACATTTTCACTTAGGGGTGTACTCACTTTTGTTGCCAGCGGTTTAGATATTAAAGGCTGTGTGTTGAGTTATTTTGAGGGGACAGTAAATTTACACTGTTATACAAGCTGTACACTCACTACTTTACATTGTAGCAAAGTGTCATTTCTTCAGTGTTGTCACATGAAAAGATAGAATAAAATATTTACACAAATGTGAGGGGTGTACTTACTTTTGTGAGATACTGTATATATTAATACCGTGCCATTCGTTTATACTGGGTGAGTGGTGGGTTTACATCCACTTTAATAATCAAAGTTACAAAATCCACCATCAGACAAAAGTAGCTTTTTCTTCACAGTCAGGCACTTCTGTATCTTCCAAAGTGGGTGTAGCGCACCCCTAAGGAGCCACAAGTAGAATGGGAATTAGGCTTGTGTGCGGCCGAAAAATTAGTTAGTTTTCGTTCCGTTTGTTCATTTATTTTTTCGGAAATTCGGAAGTAAAAAATCCGAAAAATCACAAATTCGAAAATAAGAAAGAAGATTTGAAATAATAAGTAACTAATAAATAACTATTAAATTATAGGTATTGGAATTTCCTTTCAAATGTGGCTGTTAGTGAACTTAAATACCAAATTTATCAGTGACAGCCATATTTTCAAGGAAATACCTATAATTTAATAGTTATTTATTAGTTACTTATTATTTCAAATCTTCTTTCTTATTTTCAAATTTGCGATTTTTCGGATTTTTTACTTCCGGATTTCCGAATTTCCAAAAAAATAAAAAAACGAAACAGAACGAAAACGAACGAATTTTTCGGCCATGTAGTTATTTATTAGTTAGTTAATATTTCAAATGTTCTTTCTTATTTTCGAATTTCGGATTTTCGGCTTTTCTGATTACCGAATTTCCGAATTTGTGGTATTCGGATTTTTGGATTTGCCGGTTTTCGGACTTTCAGAACGAAAGTAATTGCACATGCCTAATGGGAATCCCCCACCCTTTTCAGCCAGGCACACCGCATTTCCACAGTCACTTCAGAGTCAGAAAACAGTCCAGTAATTTTTGTTTTATTGAGGGCCCCCTCAGCAATCCATCTCCATCTTCCACTCGACAGCTCCTGCTGGTATGACTCATGCCTATTTATGAAGTGGCCTGCCCCCTTCCAGCCCCTTTCTAGGTTGGCTGGGACCCTCATAAATATTTCAAACAGCTCATCCTAGCCTCTACCCACTGCATCTGGAAGCTTCTCCAAGGTTCCAGAAAACAGGGGGAGGGAACCAGAGGTGCTGCTTGCTGAGTCATCCAGCCTCCCCGAGTCACTCAACCCTGACCCAGATTCAATCCAGGCCTGGCTCTCAGCTAAACCATTGTGCCTACACTAACAAAACCTTTTACATCTAGCACACTAGCTAGAGGGTGGTACATAGGACAGTGCCCAACTAAGAGATCCAATATTCACACACTTCTAATAATCATCCACATAACATTCTTCTCCTGAAGACTCTGAGAGGAGAGTGGGATCCCTCAGTCTCATCGGGATACAAGCCTTGGTGATGTGGAATAGGTGTCTGAGAACTGATTTATGGTGTATATTTGTGCCGAAGGAAATGAGAAGGGTCCTCTGGCTATTGAACATCTATATATTTTTGGTTCAGACTTCTTGACATCTGGTACAGATAGAGGACAGTAGAAGCTCGCCTTAAGGTCAAGTATTCCCCCACAGCAGTCTGAGGCTTGTCCCAGGGCATTGATGAAGACGGCACAACACAAAGTTACCCAATGTATAGCAAAGTGACCCTGTGCAAGGAGACTAGCATAGCCCAGAAGAACCCACTCAGGGGTAGGCCTCTCATGCTTGCTTGGCGCCCAACAAGGAGGGAAAAATGGAGGACCTCCCAACCCTTACACCAGCCTTTCTCAACCATTTCAACACCGAGGAACCCTTGAAATAATTCTCCGGTCTCGGGGAGCCCTCTGCTAAAAATGTAAAATCTACAGCTCATGATACATTGCTGTGATGGTCAATGGGAAGAATGCTCCTTACACTTGTGGTCAATGGGAAGAATGCTCCTTACACTTGTGGTCATTGGGAAGAATTACCCCCTTACAGATAGCTAAAAAGATCAATGGTATCATTGGGAATTTATCTGAGAGGTAGAAATTGACCATTGCTCAAGGAACCCCTAGCAACCTCTGGAGGAACCCTAGGGTTGAGAAACCCTGCCTTACACCCTGGCTGACCCAACTGCAAGAACCCAACTCCACCCACCCTCAAGTAAACAAGGAAGGTTGACAGGAACCATCTTGGTGGGACCCCCAATTAAAGGACCCTACAGTCCTCTACAGCTGGGTCCAGTCTTTTGTGATTGAGAAGAATCAAGGGAGATATGAACATCATCATCATGTAGGGTGAAGGGGTGAGAGAGAGGTAAAAAAAAAAACATGGT
>BLSH010182937.1:256357-272485 GCA_018402905.1 Glandirana rugosa
GTAGGAACCACCGTACTTCTCATCCACAGCTTTGGGTTGAAGCCCCTGGTCTTTTTCCACCTAGCAACGCCCCTGTTTGTTGTGAGGTCAACCAGATGAACGTTTTGAGCAGAGAGGACAATTGATTCAGAAGAAGCATAAAAGAGGCCACCTACATCATGCCGGAACAATCATCATTGAACATGGGTGTGGGCCTTCAGCACCATTTGTCTTCTACATATAAGGCCGCCCTAACATCTCTACTCTGGGGAATTGGCAACAATTCCCATCTTCCACCACGTGACTCGAAGGGTTAACACCTGTACAGACTTCATGCCACCAAGGATGGGATTATGTAACTGGAGCAGGAGGTGCCACAGTCTTCACACCTCCTATCATTGTCTAGGAAAATCAACATCTACACATTCCATGGAGGTTGTCTGGGGCAATCAACATCTACACATTCCATGGTGGTTGTCTAGGGCAATCAACATCTACACATTCCATGGTGGTTGTCTAGGGCAATTAACATCTACACATTCCATGGAGGTTGTCTGGGGCAATCAACATCTACACATTCCATGGTGGTTGTCTGGGGCAATCAACATCTACACATTCCATGGAGGTTGTCTAGGGCAATAAACATCTACACATTCCATGGAGGTTGTCTGGGGCAATCAACATCTACACATTCCATGGTGGTTGTCTAGGGCAATCAACATCTACACATTCCATGGTGGTTGTCTGGGGCAATCAACATCTACACATTCCATGGTGGTTGTCTGGGGCAATCAACATCTACACATTCCATGGTGGTTGTCTGGGGCAATCAACATCTACACATTCCATGGAGGTTGTCTGGGGCAATCAACATCTACACATTCCATGGTGGTTGTCTGGGGCAATCAACATCTACACATTCCATGGAGGTTGTCTAGGGCAATCAACATCTACACATTCCATGGAGGTTGTCTCGGACAATAAACATCTACACATTCCATGGTGGGTGGATGAAAGTGTTGGGGCTACCTGTGTGCATTATAAATGTTGGGGTCTCTTCCAGGCTTTCATTAGAAGTGACTTGGAGAAGTTACAAAACATCTTCAACTTTACAGAACAAGTCCAGCTGAATGTGACCGACTACTACCAGATATACCATGACCTGGATGAATGAGAACCTTCACAGATGTGGTGCATGAATGGTTTGGTTATTGAACAAAAATAAAAGATTTGTCACTGTGGGGTCAATGCGCATTCTTGGGGAACTGAATGATCTCAGAAATGCCTTCAACCAATACTGAAGTCACATGCCAATACCCAAAGTCCCCGGTGTGATGTAATGTCATGTCAGATTTGATGGTGAATCCTACAGTGGGGTGGAGATAACTCAGTGAGGTTAATTTATTAAGAATTCTTATAGCCATTTGCCCAGTGAAAGGCAAATCCTGTGCTGGTCTTTACTGTAATTTAAATAGTAAATACCACATTTGGCCACTAGATGGCACTAAGTATCATAGGAAGTTCCCATACTAGTTAGGCTCCATCTAGTGGCCAAATGCAGTATTTTCTATTTAAAATAAATGATTTACATTCAATCAATACAGGATATAGCCTATTTACATTCATTTACATTCATTTTTTCATTGAAGGTAAAGAAGCACAGGTTGCGCTTTATTAGCTTGTTCCCTGGCCACAAAAACTAACAGCCAAATCCAGCAGTGATGTAATACCAATCTGTGCTCATCATTGCTGGCTATCAGTGCCCCCTATCAGTGCCCCCTATCAGTGCCAGCTATCAGTGCCACCTATCCGGTGCCACCTATCAGTGCCACCTATCAGTGCCCCCTATCAGTGCCACCTATCCGGTGCCACCTATCAGTGCTTCCTATCAGTGCCACCTATCAGTGCTGCCTATCAGTGCCCCCTATCAGTGCCACCTATCAGTGCCCTCTATCATTGCCCATTAGTGCCCCCTATCAGTGCCACCTATCAGTGACCCCTATCAGTGTCGCCTATCAGTGCCACCTATCCGTGCTGCCTATTAGTGCCGCCTATCAGTGCCACCTATCAGTGCCCTCTATCAGTGCCCATCAGTGCCGCCTATTAGTACCCATCAGTGCCGCCTATCAGTGCCACCTATCAGTGTCCATCAGTGCTGCCTATCAGTGCCCATCAGTGTAGCCTCATCAGTGCCACCTCATCAGTGCTCATCAGTGAAGGAGAAACATTTATAACAGAAACTAAGAAAAACTTTTTTTTTCTAATTTTTTCGGTCTGTTTTCGTTGTTTAGCAAAAAATAAACCCCCAGTGGTGATTAAATCTCACCAAAAGAAAACTATTTGTGTGAAAAAATGATAATAACGTCACATGGGTGCAGTGTCACATGACTGCGCCATTGTCATTCAAAGTGTGACAGCACTGAAAGCTGAAAATTGTCCTGGGCAGGAAGGGGGTAAAAGTGTCCGGTAGGCAAGGGGTTAAATGGAAAAGACTACATTTGGCCACTAGATGGTGCTAAGTATCAAAGGAATTTCTTGTACTACTTGGCTCCATTTAATAGTCAAATTTGGTATTTTTCATTTAAAATAAATAATCTACATTCATACAGCACAGGATGTAGTCTATTTACATTTGTTTTTTCACCACATTAGCACAAAATGAATGTACATGCACTTTCACTCGGCACATGGCTATGCTAAGGGGTCAATTTATAAAGAATTCACATAGTCATTTGCCCAATAAAAAAGTGCATCCCATTTATCCTGCGCTAATGGAATGGAAAAACGAATGTAAATAGGCTATATTCTGTGTTGGTTACATTTTTTTTTTTTTTTATTGGATTTAAATGGAAAATACCACATTTGGTCACTAGATGGTGCTAAGTATCATAAGAATTTCCTGTACTATTTAGCCCCATCTAGTGGCCAAATACAGAATTTTCTGTTTTAAAAAATGATTTACATTCGAACAGCACAGGAGATAGCCTATTTACATTCGTTGTTTTTACATCCTATTCGCACAAAACGAATGCACTTTCATTAGGCAAATATATGCAAATTCTTAATACATCAACTCCACTGTAGGATTCACCATCAAACCAGGTGCCCCCTGATCTGCCCTTCATTGAACTTAGTGGGGCGCAGATTGTGAAAGCTGGAAGTGATACACATCGCCTCCAGATAGGTAGGGGAGAGTAATGATTGGATGCTTCATGGTCACCCTCCACACTACCCTGCGACAACCACCAGCCCAGATTTGGTGGTCGATCCTTCATTGAAGTGTGGTTGATTAATAAAGCATTCACGTTGCTATTCGTCCAGTGATGGTGCATATACCGTCAATCTGTGCGAATGGGAATGTAAAAAAAAAAAAAAAAATCTCATTGGGCTATTTCCTGTGCTGGTCAAATGTTTTTTTAATTGCTTTTAAATAGAAAATACCACACCTGGCCACTTGATGGCGCAAAGTATCATATGAATTTCTTATATGACTTAGCTCCATCTAGTGGTCATATGTTTTTTTAATTGCTTTCAAATGGGAAATACCACTTTTGGCCACTAGATGGCGCTATGTATCATAGGAAATTTTTCAATACAACTTAGCTCCATCTAGTGGTCAAATGCGATATTTCCCATGTAAAATAATTGATTCACATTGGAACGGCACAGGATAAAGCCTCGTTACATTTGTTTTTTAACCCCATTAGCACAGAACGAATGTACTTACACTTTCACTGAACAAATGGCTATGCAAATTATTTATAAATCAACCCCTCTGAGTTGTAATCACACCACTGTTGGATTCACCATTAAACCTGGCATGGTGGGAGTCACCAGGTGTCGCCTCACCTGCCTTTTATTGAAGTTAATGGAGCGCAGATCATGACAGCTGAACCTGGAAGTGATACACATCGCCCCCGGATAGGTAGGGGAGAGTAATGATTGGATGGTCCATGGTCTACCCTCCACACTACCCTGCGACAACCACCATCCCAGATTTGGTGGTCGATCCTTTGTTGGAGTGAGGTTGATTTATAAGGAATTCACATTGCTATTCATCCAGTGATTGTGAATATACAGTCAGTCTGTGTGAATGAGATTAAAAAAAAAACGAATGTCATTAGGCTATTTCCCGTTCTGGTAAAAAAAAAAAATGTAATTGCTTTTAAATGGAAAATACCAAGTCTGGCCACTAGATGGCGCACAGTATCATAGGAATTTCTTATACAACTTTGCTCCATCTAGTGGTCAAATGTTTTTAATTGCTTTTAAAAAGGGAAATACCACATTTGGTCAATAGATGGTGCCAAGTATCATAGGAATTTTTCTATACAACTTAGCTCCATCTAGTGGACAAATGTGATTTTTTTTCTATTTAAAATAATTGATTTACATTGGAAAAGCACAGGATATAACCTTGTTATGTTTGTTTTTTCACCCCATTAGTACAGAACGAATGTACTTGCACTTTCATTGGGTGAATGGCTATGCAAATTCTTTATAAACCAACCCCATTGAGTTATCCTCACCCCACTGCCTGATTCACAATTGCTTTCAAATGGGAAATACCACATTTGGCCACTAGATGGAGCTATGTATCATAGGAATTTTTTCTATACAACTTAGCTCCATCTAGTGGTCAAATGCGATATTTCCCATGTAAAATAATTGATTCACATTGGAACGGCACAGGATAAAGCCTCGTTACATTTGTTTTTTCACCCCATTAGCACAGAACGAATGTACTTGCACTTTCACTGAACAAATGGCTATGCAAATTCTTTATAAATCAACCCCTCTGAGTTATAATCACACCACTGTTGGATTCACCATCAAACCTGGCATGGTGGGAGTCACCAGGTGTCGCCTCACCTGCCTTTTATTGAAGTTAATGGAGCGCAGATCATGACGGCCGAACCTGGAAGTGATACACATCGCCCCCGGATAGGTAGGGGAGAGTAATGATTGGATGGTCCATGGTCTACCCTCCACCCTACCCTGCAGCAACCACCATCCCAGATTTGATGGTTGATCCTTTGTTGGAGTGAGGTTGATTTATAAGGAATTCACATTGCTATTCGTCCAGTGATTGTGAATATACAGTCAGTCTGTGTGAATGAGATTAAAAAAAAAAAACGAATGTCATTAGGCTATTTCCCGTTCTGGTCAAAAAAAATGTAATTGCTTTTAAATGGAAAATACCAAGTCTGGCCACTAGATGGCGCACAGTATCATAGGAATTTCTTATACAACTTTGCTCCATCTAGTGGTCAAATGTTTTTAATTGCTTTTAAAAAGGGAAGTACCACATTTGGTCAATAGATGGTGCCAAGTATCATAGGAATTTTTCTATACAACTTAGCTCCATCTAGTGGACAAATGTGATTTTTTTCTATTTAAAATAATTGATTTTCATTGGAAAAGCACAGGATAAAGCCTCGTTATGTTTGTTTTTTCACCCCATTAGTACAGAACGAATGTACTTGCACTTTGATTGGGTGAATGGCTATGCAAATTCTTTATAAACCAACCCCATTGAGTTATCCTCACCCCACTGCCTGATTCACAATTGCTTTCAAATGGGAAATACCACATTTGGCCACTAGATGGCGCTATGTATCATAGGAACTTTTTCTATACAAATTAGCTCCATCTAGTGGTCAAATGCGATATTTCCCATGTAAAATAATTGATTTACATTGGAACGGCACAGAATAAAGCCTCGTTACATTTGTTTTTTCACCCCATTAGCACAGAACGAATGTACTTACACTTTCACTGAACAAATGGCTATGCAAATTCTTTATAAATCAATCCCTCTGAGCTATAATCACCCCACTGCCTGATTCACCATCAAACCTGGCATGGCGGGAGTCACCAGGTGCTGCCCTTTATTGTACTTAATGGAGCACAAATCATGACAGCCGAACCTGGAAATGATACACATCGCCTCTACCTATCTGGTAAGGGAGATCAGCGATTGGATACTCCATGGTCTACCCTCCACCCTACCCAACAACAACCGCCGTCTCAGATTTGATGGCCGATCTTTTCGGTGAAGTGAGGTTGATTTATAAAGAATTCACATTGCTATTTGTCCAGTGATTGTTTAATTGCTTTTAAATAGAAAATATCAAGTCTGGCCACTAGATGGCGTTAAGCATCATAGGAATTTCCAATACAACTTAGCTCCATCTAGTGGTCAAATTTGATATTTTCCATTTAAATGAATTGATTTACATTGGAACAGCACAGGAAAAAGCCTCGTTACATTTGTGTTTTCACCCCATTAGCCCAGAACGAATGTACTTGCACTTTCACTGGGCGAAGTGCTATGCAATTTTATTTTTTATAAATCAACTCCATTGAGTTATCCTCACCCTCCTGTAAGATTCACCATTAAACCTGGAATGGTGGGAGTCACCAGGTGTCTCCTCACCTCACCAGGGGAGATCAGCGATTGGATACTCCATGGCCTACCCTCCACTCTACCCAGCGACAACCACCGTCCCAGATTTGACGGTCAATCCTTCGTTGGAGTGCGGTTGATTTATAAAGAATTCACATTGCTATTCGCCCAGTGTTTGTGCATATACTGTCAATCTGTGCGAATGGGATGAAAAAAACAAAGCAAATGTCATTTCCCGTGCTGGTCAAATTTTTTAAAATTGCTATTAAATGGAAAATACCAGATGTGGCCACTAGATGGCATGAAGTACCATAGGAATTTCTTATACAGCTTAGCTCCATCTAGTGGTCAAATGCGATATTTTCCATTTTAAATAGTTGATTTACATTGGAACAGCACAAGATATAACCTCGTTACCTTTGTTTTCTCACCTAATAGGCACAGAACGAATGTACTTGCACTTTCACTGGGCAAATGGCTATGCAAATTCTTTATAAATCGACCCCGCTGAGTTATCCTGAAGGATTCACCATCAAATGTGTAGAAATTTATTTTGCTATGTTGCCATGATATACGTGACGAGTGAATTCTGGGATGTGGTGGAGAGTGGGGAAAATGAGGTTATATATAGGAAGCCTTCAAGTTACAGTGAAGCTTGTATCTGCAAAGTGCGGGGGGGGGGGATGGGGGCAGACCATCACGATAATTGGTTGGGAGTGAAGCGGGAGCGGAATATAATGGTTGGAAAAGTCACTGAACAAAAGAATGAAATGTTGAGGGAGGGGGGTGAGGGGGGGAAGGTGTAGAGAGAAGACAGAGGATGGGGGGGGGGGGAGAAAAAAGAATGGACAGCGAGGGGTTACTGCAAACAGCGCCAGGGCGGCGGAGATGATGGAGAGAGATTGGAGGTCTAATAGAGGAAATGAGACCCCATGAATGGGAGTCGGGGTTATCTGACAGGGGATCAGAAGAAAGAATATTGAGGTGGGGGTGGGGGTGAGAAGAGATCTGATGAGGTGGGGGGGGAAGCGCAGTCATAACAAAAAATTAATGGAGAGGAGTCAGCAGGAGGGAGGGGGACTGCGAGGGCCAAGAGAATGGATGGAGGGACTGGGGACAGAGAAGGAGGGGATTTGATTAGGTCCAGTATCTGGTGACTCCAGGACCACAAGTCCCAACATTCCTACCTCTGATTAGTAGGGCTACAAATTCCACCATTCCTATCCATCATCAGTAGGACTACAGGTCCCAGCATTCATATTCAACATGAGTAGGACTACAGGTCCCAGCATTCATATTGAACATAATAGGACTACAGATCCCAGCATTCATATTCAACATGAGTAGGATTGCAGGTCCCATATTTCCTATCAAACATGAAAAGGACTAAAAGCTCTAACAATCCTAAATAACATCAGTGAGACTACAGGTCCCAACATTCACATCCAACATCAGTAGGGCTACAGGTCCCAGCATTCCTATCCAACATCAGAGGGACTACAAATCCCAGCACTCCTATCCTTCATCAGAGGGACTACAGGTCCCAGAATTCCTATTCATCATCAGAGGGACTACAGGTCCCAGCATTCCAATCCATCATCAGAGGGACTACAGGTCCCAGCATTCCTATCCATCACCAGAGGGATTACAGGTCCCAGCATTCCTATCCATCATCAGAGGGACTACAGGTCCCAGCATTCCTATACATCACCAGAGAGATTACAGTTCCCAGCATTCCAATCCATCATCAGAGGTACTACAGGTCCCAGCATTCCTAACCATCATCAGAGGGACTACAAGTCCCAGCATTCCTATCCATCATCAGAGGGACTACAGGTACCAACATTCCTATCCAACATCAGAGGGACTACAAATCCCAGCATTCCTATCCATCATCATAGGGATTACAGGTCCCAGCATTCCAATCCATCATCAGAGGGACTACAGTTCCCAGCATTCCTATCCATCATCATAGGGATTACAGTTCCCAGCATTCCTATCCATCATCAAAGGGACTACAGGTCCCAGCATTCCTATACATGACCAGAGAGATTACAGTTCCCGGCATTCCAATCCATCATCAGAGGGACTACAGGTCCCAGCATTCCTAACCATCATCAGAGGAACTGCAGGTCCCAGCATTCCTATCCGTCATCAGAGGGACTACAGGTCCCAGCATTCCTACCTCAGATTAGTAGGGCTACAAATTCCACCATTCCTATCCATCATTAGTAGGACTACAGGTCCCAGCATTCATATTTAACATGAGTAGGACTACAGGTCCCAGCATTCATATTGAACATAATAGGACTACAGATCCCAGCATTCATATGCAACATGAGTAGGATTACAGGTCCCATATTTCCTATCTAACATGAAAAGGACTAAAAGTTTTAACAATCCTAATCAACATCAGTGAGACTACAGGTCCCAACATTCACATCCAACATCAGTAGTACTACAGGTCTCAGCATTCATATCCAACATCAGAGGGAATACAAATCCCAGCACTCCTATCCTTCATCAGAGGGATTACAGGTCCCAGCATTCCTATCCATCATCAGAGGGACTACAGGTCCCAGCATTCCTATCCATCATCATGGGGACTACAGGTCCCAGCATTCCTATCCATCACCAGAGGGATTACAGGTCCCAGCATTCCAATCCATCATCAGAGGGACTACAGGTCCCAGCATTCCTATCCATCACCAGAGGGATTACAGGTCCCAGCATTCAAAGCTATCATCAGAGGGACTACAGGTCCCAGCATTCCTATCGATCCTCAGAGGGACTACAGGTCCCAGAATTCCTATCCATCATCAGAGGGACTACAGGTCCCAGCATTCCTATCCATCATCAGAGGGAATACAACTTCCAGCATTCCTATCCATCATCAGAGGGACTACAGGTCCCAGCATTCCTATCCATCATCAGAAGGATTACAGGTCCCAGCATTCCTATCCAACATCCGAGGCACTACAGGTCCCACTATTCCTATCCATCATTAGAGGGACTACAGGTCACAGCATTCCTATCCATCATCACAGGGACTACAGGTTCCAGCATTCCTATCCATCATCAGAGGGATTACAGGTCCCAGCACTCCTATCCATCATCGAAGGGATTACAGGTCCCAGCATTCCTACTAATCATCAGATGGACTACAGGTCCCAGCATTTCTATCCATCATCAGAGGGACTACAGGTACCAGCATTCCTATGCATCATCAGAGGGACTACAGGTCCCAGCATTCCTATCTATTATCAGAGGGACTACAGGTACCAGCATTCCTATCCATCATCAGAGGGACTACAGGTCCCAGCAATCCCATCCATCATCAGAGGGACTACAAGTTCCAGCATTCCTATCCCTCATCAGAGGGACTACAAGTCCCAGCATACCTATCCAACATCAGATGGATTACAGGTCCCAGCATTGCTATCCACCATCAGAAGGACTACAGGTCCCAGCATTCCTATCCATCGTCAGAGGGATTACATGTCCCAGCATTCCTATCCATCATCAGAGGGACTACAGGTCACAACATTCCTATCCATCGTCAGAGGGATTACATGTCCCAGCATTCCTATCCATCATCAGAGGGACTACAGGTCCCAGCATTCCTATCCATCATCAGAGGGACTACAGGTCGCAGCATTCCTATCCATCATCAGAGGGACTACAGGTCCCAGCATTCCTATCCATCATGAGAGTGATTAAAGGTCCCAACATTCCTATCAATCATCAGAGGGACTACAGGTCCCAGCATTCCTATTAATCATCAAAGGGACTACATGTCCCAGCATTCCTATCCATCATCAGAGGGATTACAGGTCCCAGCACTCCTATCCATCATCAGAGGGATTACAGGTCCCAGTATTACTATCCATCATCATAGGGACTATATGTCCCAGCATTCCTATCCATCATCAGAGGGATTACAGGTCCCAGCATTCCTATCCATCATCATAGGGACTATATGTCCCAGCATTCCTATCCATCATCAGAGGGATTACAGGTCCCAGCATTCCTATCCTTCATCAGAGGGATTACAGGTCCCAGCATTCCTCTCCATCATCAGAGGGACTACAAATTTCAACATTCCTATCCATCATCAGAGGGATTAAAGGTCCCAGCATTCCTGTCCATCATCAGAGGGACTACTGGTCCCAGCATTCCTATGCATCATCAGAGGGACTACAGGTCCCGGCATTCCTATCCAACACCAGAGGGACTACAGGTCTCAGCATTCCTATCCATCATCAGAGGGATTACAGGTCCCAGCATTCCTATCCTTCATCAGAGGGACTACTGGTACCAGCATTCCTATCCATCATCAGAGGGATTACAGGTCCCAGCATTCCTATACAACATCATAGGGACTACAGGTCCCAGCATTCCTATCCAACACCAGAAGGACTACAGGTACCAGCATTCCTATCCATCATCAGAGGGATTACAGGTCCCAACATACCTATGCATCATCAGAGGGACTACAGGTCCCAGCATTCCTATCCATCAGCAGAGGGACTACAGGTCCCAGCAATCATATCCATCATCAGAGGGACTACAGGTCTCAGCATTCCCATCTATCATCAGAGGGATTACAGGTCCCAGAATACCTATGCATCATCAGAGGGACTACTGGTCCCAGCATTCCTATACAACATCATAGGGACTACAGGTCCCAGCATTCCTATCCATCATCAGAGGGATTACAGGTCCCAGCATACCTATACATCATCAGAGGGACTACAAGTTCCAGCATTCCTATCCGTCATCAGAGGGGCTACAGGTCCCAGCATTCCTATCCATCATCAAAGGGACTACAGGTCCCAGCATTCCTATCCATCATCAAAGGGACTACAGGTCCCAGCATTTCTATCCATCATCAGAGGGATTACAGGTCCCAGAATACCTATCCATCATCAGAGGGACTACAGGTCCCAGCATTCCTATCCATCATCAAAGGGACTACAGGTCCCAGCATTCCTATCCATCATCAGAGGGACTACAAGTTCCAGCATTCCTACCCATCATCAGAGGGACTACAGGTCCCAGCATTCCTATCCATCATCAAAGGGACTACAGGTCCCAGCATTCCTATCCATCATCAGAGGGACTACAGGTCCCAGCATTCCTATCCATTATCAAAGGGACTACAGGTCCCAGCATACCTATCCATCATCAGAGGGACTACAAGTTCGAGCATTCCTATCCAATATCAGAGGGACTACAGGTCCCAGCATTCCTATCTATCATCAGAGGGACTACAGGTCCCAGCATTCCTATCTATCATCAGAGGGACTACAGGTCCCAGCATTCCTATCCATCATCAGAGGGATTACAGGTCCCAGCATTCCTATCTATCATCAGAGGGACTACAGGTCACAGCATTCCTATCCAACACCCGAGGGACTACAGGTCCAAGGATCCTATCCATCATCAGAGGGATTACAGGTCCCAGCATACCTATCCATCATCAGAGGGACTACAAGTTCCAGCATTCCTATCCATCGTCAGAGGGACTACAGTTCCCAGCATTCCTATCTATCATCAGAGGGACTACAGGTCCCAGCATTCCTATCCAACATCCGAAAGACTACAGGTCCCAGCATTCCTATCCATCATCAGAGGGATTACAGGTCCCAGTATTACTATCCATCATCAGAGGGATTACAGGTCCCAGCATTGCTATCCATCATCAAAGGGATTACAGGTTCCAGCATTCCTATCCATCATAAGAGGGACTACAGGTTCCAGCATACCGATCCATCATCAGAGGGACTACAAGTTCCAGCATTCCTATCCATCATCAGAGGGACTACAGGTCCCAGCATTCCTATCTATCATCAGAGGGACTACAGGTCCCAGCATTCCTATCCATCATCAGAGGGATTATAGGTCCCAGCATACCTATCTCTCATCACAGGGACTACAGGTCCCAGCATTCCTATCCAACATCCGAAAGACTACAGGTCCCAGCATTCCTATCCATCATCAGAGGGATTACAGGTCCCAGTATTACTATCCATCATCAGAGGGACTACAGGTCCCATCATCCCTATCCATCATCAGAGGGATTACATGTCCCAGCATTCCTATCCATCATCAGAGGGATTACAGGTCCCAGTATTACTATCCATCATCAGAGGGACTACAGGTCCCAGCATTGCTATCCATCATCAGAGGGATTACAGGTTCCAGCATTCCTATCCATCATAAGAGGGACTACAGGTTCCAGCATACCTATCCATCATCAGAGGGACTACAGGTTTCAGCATTCCTTTCAATCACCAGAGGGACTACAGGTCCCAGCATTCCTATCTCTCATCACAGGGACTACAGGTCCCAGCATTCCTATCCAACACCCGAGGGACTACAGGTCCCAGCATTCCTATCCAACACCCGAGGGACTACAGGTTCCAGCATACCTATGCATCATCAGAGGGACTACTGGTCCCAGCATTCCTATCCATCATCAGAGGGATTACAGGTCCCAGCATACCTATCCATCATCAGAGGGACTACAAGTTCCAGCATTCCTATCCATCATCAGAGGGACTACAGTTCCCAGCATTCCTATCCATCATCAGAGGGATTACAGGTCCCAGTATTACTATCCATCATCAGAGGGACTACAGGTCCCAGCAATGCTATCCATCATCATAAATACTACAAGCTCCAGCATTCCTATCCATCATAAGAGGGACTACAGGTCCCAGTAATCCTATCCAACATCAGAGGGACTACACGTTCCAGCATTCCTATCCATCACCAGAGGGACTACAGGTCCCAGCATTCCTATCTATCATCAGAGGGACTACATGTCCCAGCATTCCTATCCAACACCCGAGGGACTACAGGTCCCAGGATTCCTATCCATCATCAGTGGGATTACAGGTCCCACTGTCCAGCATACCTATGCATCATCAGAGGGACTACTGGTCCCAGCATTCCTATACAACATCATAGGGACTACAGGTCCCAGCATTCCTATCCATTATCAGAGGGACTACAGGTCCCAGCATACCTGTCCATCAGAGGGACTTCAAGTTCCAGCATTCCTATCCATCATCAGAGGGACTACAGGTCCCAGCATTCCTAACTATCATCAGAGGGACTACAGGTTTCAGCATTCCTATCAATCACCAGAGGGACTACAGGTCCCAGCATTCCTATCTATCATCAGAGGGACTACAGGTCCCAGCATTCCTATCCAACACCCGAGGGACTACAGGTCCCAGGATCCTATCCATCATCAGATGGATTACAGGTCCCAGCAAACCTATGCATCATCAGAGGGACTACTGGTCCCAGCATTCCTATACAACATCATAGGGACTACAGGTCCCAGCATTCCTATCCATCATCAGAGGGATTACAGGTCCCAGCATACCTATCCATCATCAGAGGGACTACAAGTTCCAGCATTTCTATCCACCATCAGAGGGACTACAGGTCCCAGCATTCCTATCTATCATCAGAGGGACTACAGGTCCCAGCATTCCTATCCAACATCCGAAAGACTACAGGTCCCAGCATTCCTATCCATCATTAGAGGGATTACAGGTCCCAGCATTACTATCCATCATCAGAGGGACTACAGTTCCCAGCATTGCTATCCAACATCAGAGGGACTACAGGTCCCAGCATTCATATCCATCATCAGAGGGACTACAGGTCACAGCATTCCTATCCATCATAAGAGGGACTACAAGTTCCAGCATTCCTGTTCATCATAAGACGAACTACAAGTTCCAGCATTCCTATCCATCATCAGAGGGATTACAGGTCCCAGCATTCATATCCATCATCATAGGGACTACAGGTCCCACCATTCCTATCCATCATCAGAGGGACTACAGGTCCCAGCATTCCTATGCATCATCAGAGGGACTACAGGTCCCATCATTCCTATCCATCATCAGAGGGACTACAGGTCCCATCATTCTTATCCATCATCAGAGGGACTACAGGTCCCAGCATTCCTTTCCATCATCAGAGGGACTACAGATCCCAGCATTCCTATCCATTATCAGAGGGACTACATGTGCCAGCATTCCTATCCAACATCCGAGGGACTACAGGTTCCAGCATTCCTATCCTTCATCAGAGGGACTACAGGTCCCAGCAATCCTATCCATCATCAGAGGGACTACAGGTCCCAGCATTCCTATGCATCATCAGAGGGATTACAGGTCCCAGCATTCCTATCCATCATCAGAGGGATTACAGGTCTCAGCATTCCTATGCATCATCAGAGGGATTACAGGTCCCAGCATTCCTATCCATCATCATAGGGACTACAGGTCCCAGCATTCCCATCTATCATCAGAGGGATTAGAGGTCCCAGCATTCCTATCCATCATCAGAGGGACTACAGGTCCCAGTATTCCTATGCATCATCAGAGGGACTACAGGTCCCAGCATTCCTTTCCATCATCAGAGGGACTACAGATCCCAGCATTCCTATCCATTATCAGAGGGACTACATGTCCCAGCATTCCTATCCATCATCAGAGGGACTACAGGTCCCAGCATTCCTATGCATCATCAGAGGGACTACAGGTCCCAGCATTCCTATCCAACATCCGAGGGACTACAGGTCCCAGCATCCCTATCCATCGTCAGAGGGATTACAGGTCCCAGCATTCCTATCCATCACCAGAGGGACTACAGGTCCCAGCATTCCTATCCATTATCCGAGAGACTACAGGTCCCAGCATTCCTATCCATCATCAGAGGGACTACAGGTCCCAGCATTCCTTTTTTTTCCCCAAGCCAGCATTCCTATCCATCATCAGAGGGACTACAGGTCCCAGTGTTCCTATCCATCATCAGAGGGACTACAGGTCCCAGCAATCCTATCCAACATCCGAGAGACTACAGGTACCAGCATTCCTCTCCATCAGCAGAGGGACTACAGGTCCCAGCATTCCTATCCATCATCAGCGGGACTACAGGAACCAGCATTCCTATCCATCATCAGAGGGACTACAGGAACCAGCATTCCTTTCCAACATCAGAGGGACTACAGGTCCCAGCATTCCTCTCCATCGTCAGAGGGACTACAGGTCCCAGCATTCCTATCCATCATCAGAGGGATTACAGGTCCCAGCATTCCTATGCATCATCAGAGGGACTACAGGTCCAAGCATTCCTATCCATCATCAGAGGGACTACAGGAACCAGCATTCCTTTCCAACATCAGAGGGACTACAGGTCACAGCATTCCTATCCATCATCAGATGGACTACAAGTTCCAGCATTCCTATCCATCATCAAAGGGACTACAAGTTCCAGGTTTCCTATCCATCATCAGAGGGACTACAGGTCCCAGCATTCCTCTCCATCATCAGAGGGACTACATGTCCCAGCATTCCTATCCATCATCAGAGGGACTACAGGTCCCAGCATTCCTATGCATCATCAGAGGGACTACAGGTCCCAGCATTCCTATCCATCATCAGAGGGACTACAGGAACCAGCATTCCTTTCCAACATCAGAGGGACTACAGGTCACAGCATTCCTATCCATCATCAGATGGACTACAAGTTCCAGCATTCCTATCCATCATCAAAGGGACTACAAGTTCCAGGTTTCCTATCCATCATCAGAGGGACTACAGGTCCCAGCATTCCTCTCCATCATCAGAGGGACTACATGTCCCAGCATTCCTATCCATCATCAGAGGGACTACAGGTCCCAGCATTCCTATGCATCATCAGAGGGACTA
>BLSH010182967.1:13201-28468 GCA_018402905.1 Glandirana rugosa
CATATTGCCCCGAGCCCCAGACCTCTACCAGGGGTACGCGGAGTCGGATGGATCGACTAGTACAAACTAACCAAGCCCTATCCGCCAGACCGTCAATGACGATCTGAATTACTATAACTGGATTCCCTTAGGTTCCCCGAGATACAAAAGAGGGGAGAACCTGCTATGGGGGAAAAAACCTCTTTGACCAGGAGAAATCCTGAGGAAAACGTAATACAAACCAAATGTAACAAATTATGAGAGGTACGACGAAGTGAAAAAAAGGAATACCAATAGAGTCCTGGGCCACCCTCTCTCTAGGAACAAGGAGGAGAGAAAGGAGAAGAAAAGGAAGGAAAAAAAGTGAAGCAGCATGGAGAGTATTAAACAATGTAAACCAAACATAATGCAAAAGGAGTCCTAAAGAGGACCAGTTTCTCCAAAAAAGGGGGTATCGTCCAAGAGGGGAGAAAACATAGAGCCCCTTGGATTCCCTTAGGTCAATATCATTAAGTCTAGCAGTAACTGCCAGACCGCCTATCCCGAACCAATCAAACATGATCAGCTAGGTAGGCTGAGGCGCATGGGGACCATCTCCAGACCCCGAGCCCCGTTATACATCTAGCGAAAACACAACTTATTTGAGCAAGATTAGAACGTGGTTAAACAAATGGAACTCAGAACCAATCCCATTGTCCCCTGAAGTCTCACACCTAAGCATAAAGGATTATATTCGAGTCCATCCCAAGAGACATGGAGACCCCCCCTCATCCAAGCGAGGGGAAAACTGGGAGGGACTATAGGATGAGGCCATCAATGCAACATTTTAGCCTCTATAACTGAGGCAAAAAAAAATAAATAAAAACACAAAAAAAAAAAAATTTTCAAACAAAAGGGGATGCCCTTTTACCATGAGCCTTGTAGCAGTTTCTTTTAGTGTGATCCCAGACTTTTTGTATTTCCCGGGAGCCCACTCTCCTAAATAAAAGAAAGTAAGGCCAAGTTTCCTTGTGACGTGGAACTAGAATAGACAAGGCATGTCAACAGATTTGGTCCTGAGTGTCAAGCCGGGAAGGGGAGCAGGCAAGAACCTCTTTGAGGTAAAATAAAGACATTTGCAGTGTCCTCATCATAGGGGAGAAGAACAGGAGTTCTTATAATCTGCGTTCCCCTGAAACCGGAGCCCCGCCTGTTGGCAGAGGAGTAAAATAAAACCGGATACCAAGAACCCTCTCACGGGGGGCCATTTTCTTTAGCTCTCTTGGGTTTAGCTTTCTTCCAGAGAGGGGTTCTAGGGCTGGTAGGTGAATGTCTTTTAGATGTGTTGATGTTGCTGGAAGTGTCCATCTCAGATTCCTGTGTTATCAATTTCAGGTGGAGTAGAAGTTTCTCGCCCTCATGAAATGAAGCAAAGGCGTGATCTCTGTCCTTGTAAGAGAATTTCACTGCAAATGGGAAGGCCCATTTATACTTAATTTCTCTCTCGGTCAGGACTGAGAGAAGGGGTTTCAAAGCTCTCCTCTTCTGTATGGTTGAGGGGGCCAAATCAGCGTAAATTTGGACAGGATGACCCTTGCAAAAGATCTTGGTGGTATTTCTGGATTGTCTCATGACCCCTTCTTTGATTGCATAAAAGTGGGGTTTGACAATTATGTCTCTAGGGGTGCCGTCTTTGCGTGGGGGCCCAAGAGCTCTGTGTGCCCTGTCGAGTTCCAGGCGGTGTTTGGGGGTGTTGGGAAGTAAATTGGTGATTAAATCTTGTATCGCCTCAGGGATGTCTTTGATTTCTTCAGGGAGTCCTCGCACCCTAAAATTGACTCTTCTTGACCTGTTTTCCAGATCGTCGATTCTCGACAGGGCTGTGTCCAATTGGTCATGTAAAGTGCTGATGAGGTCTGAGTTCTGGTTGGAGACATCTGCTGTGGTGTCTAGCTTATTTTCAATTGCTTCTATCCTTGTCCCCAGCATCTGGAAGTCTGATTTAATCTCGTTGGTAATTGTGGCCACCGTGTTGGCTAGACCTCTCTCAAGTAGAGACGAGAATTTTTGGTACAAGTCTTCCACCTGTAGTGAAATATTAGAACTGTGTAGGCACGGTGAGGCTGGAGCTGGGCTGAAGTGCCCGAGTGGGGGAGATGACAGGTCCCCTTGAAAGCGACCAAGAAGGGATTCTGTGGAAGTGGGCGAAGGTAGGGGAAGTTGAGAGGAGCATCCCTGCTGACCTGGGGTGAAGTTCAAAACTGCAGGGGAGAGGATATGTTTTGTGTCAGCCTTTGAAGAGCGACCCAGGTTTTCTGCCCGGGGACTTTCCATAGCGCCTGAGGTTGCAGCCGGAGCAACTGACATCTGTGTGATCCCCTGCACAGGGGTTGCAGCAAAGAGAATGCTTAAGTCCTTCCTAACAGCTGATGCAGACATGCAAGGGGTTGGGAAACCAGTCCAGTGAATTGATCACTCAGGAGTTGGCGTATATGAACTGCAAACTGAGATAAAAACCACCATGGATATTCTGAAATCAGGTCTTATGTGAGAGGATTGTACGATGGGGGTGCTCCTTGGCTCTAATTTCTCATTAGAGGAGGCTCTGTATGGACAATATCCTAGAGGCCTAATCGGCGGCAATCTTGGTACACCCCTAATGGCTCATATAATTAGTTCCAGTTTACATAGATGCGGTTGTGGCCCAAGACACTGACCTTCACCGCTGCATCCCCACCAATTCGGGCCGCTGATGATTGTCGATCCTGCTTGGAGACGCTGAGGCCTTAAGACATTGGGGCCTGGAAGATCGCCGCCGCGGCGATCTTGGTGCACCCCGCTGCTAGCACGATGCGGCGCGGGTCTCCGTGCTGCCTCCTGAACGCTCCTCGACCCACTCCCGGTGTTGAGGGGGGCTTAGTCGAGTAGGGAGACCTCACCGCTGGGATCGCTGCACCGTCTCTGCTCTCCCGGGGCTGTGGGGACTGGAGATGGCGCGGAGCTCCGGGCTAAGCCGCCATACCAGAGCAGCCGCGCATGCGCACTCCCAAAGTGTTTTTTCAATGAGACATAGAAGTGGGATATTAACGCTGAGAACAGCGTCATCAGCACTGGCCATGTTGGTGGAATACCTGAAACACTGCAATATGGTACACAGGTCTCGCATGGAGGCCCACTCATTGGTGGTGAAGGGGTGCTGTTCCGCAGAGCGGCTGACCCATGCGTGCTGCAGGTGAAACTCCACTATTGCTTGCTGCTGCTCGCACAGTCTCTCCAGCATGTGCAAGGTAGAGTTCCACCTTGTGGGCACATCGCATAGATGCGGTGAGTGGAAAGGCTGAAGTTCTGCTGCAGTGCAGACAGGTGAGCAGCAGCAGGGTGAGAACGCTGAAAGCGCGCACAGACGGCCCGCACTTTCTGCAGCAGCTCTGACATATCCGGGTAGTTTTTTAGAAATTTCTGCTCCACCAAATTCAGCACATGCGCCAGGCAAGGGATGTGCGTCAAACCGGCTAGGCCCAGAGCTGCTACGAGATTTCGCCCTTTATCGCAGACCACCAGGCCGGGCTTGAGGCTCAGTGGCAACAACCACTCATCGGTCTGTTTTTCAATGCCCATCCACAGCCCCTGCACAGTGTGGGGTTTATCCCCCAAACATATCAGTTTTAAAACAGCCTTCTGTTGTTTCCCCCTGGATGTGCTGAAGTTGGTGGTGAAGGTGTTACGCTGAATGGATGAGGAGGTGGTAGAGGAGGAGGAAGCGCAGTAGGAGGAGGAGGCACCAGGCGGCATAGAGAAATGCCCTGCAATCCTCGTGGTGGAAGGACATGCGCCAAATGGCTAGCCGCCTCAGGCCCACCAGCCACTACATTTGCCCAGCGTGCAGTTAGCGAAATATAGCGCCCCTGCTCATGCTTACTGGTCCATGTATCAGTGGTTATGTGGACCTTGCCACAGATGGCGTTGCACAGTGCACACTTGATCTTGTACCTGACTTTTTTGTGCAAGGAAGAGATGGCTCACCTGGAAAAGTAGTGGCGGCTGGGAACCACGTACTGTGGGACAGACACCGCCATCAGGTTTTTAAAACTGTCCGTGTCCACCAGACGGAATGACAGCATTTCAAAGGCCAGGAATTTTGAAATGCTGGCATTCAGGGCAAGGATCGCGGGTGGGTAGGGGGGTACTTCCTCTTTCTCTCCAGTGTTTGGGAGATGGACAGCTGTAAGCTTTCATGGGACCATGGTGTGGAAATGCTTGGGGACGGTGGCGGACATGGTGGCGTTGCTGTCACATTGTCTGTTTGCTGGGTGGCAGGTGACACTGGCACTGTAGAGTTTGAGGAAGAGGCTGAGGCAGCAGCAGAAGAAGAAGCAGGAGGAGGCCGAGACCTTTCTTGGATTTTGAGGTACTTATTCCACTGCAGCTCATGCTTTTCATGTAGATGCCTGGTCATGCAGGTTGTGCTCAGGTTTAGAACATTTATGCCTTGCTTCAGGCTCTGATTGCACAGCGTGCAAACCACTCGTGTCTTGTAGTCAGCACATTGTCTGAAGTACTGCCATGCCGGGGAACGCCTTTGAGCTGCCTTTGGTGTGTTAGGTCCCTGGGTGCGGTCGGTAGTAGCAGGCATTCTGTCTAGGGGACGGTCACTCCGCTTTTGCAACCTGCTTCCTCTTTTGCTGTGCTGATGCCTCTGTGCGACCACCACCTTTTCCTCCAAACTGCACGCGTCACTAGCATGACCTTCATTCCATGTGGGTTCTAGGACCTCATCATCCTCCTCCACATAATCTTCCACCCACCCTTCACCACTGCCCTCCTTGTCAGTCTGCACACTGTGGAAAGCCGCAGCAGTTGGCATCTGTGTTTCATCATTATCAGAGGCGTGCTGCGCTGGTGTTTCCATGTTCTCATCCTGCAGCAGAAGTGGTTGGGCATCGGTGCACTCAATGTCTTCCACTACTGGGGCAGGGCTATGTGGATGGCCCACGGAACGCACACCAGGAGAGTCATCAAAAAGCATAAGAGACTGTTGCATGATTTGGGGCTCAGACTGCTTGGCTGATTTACAAGGGGCTGAGGTGAAAGACAGATGGACATGGCGTTCAGGTGCCAACTCTGAGCTTTCATCAAGGGACCCGGTGGGAGACAATGTGAAGGAACTGGAGGCATTGTCAGCCACCCAATCTACTAGCGCCTGTACTTGTTCTGGCCTCACCATTCGTTGAGCGGCATGCGGGCCTACTATATAACGTTGAAGGTTCTGTCGGCTACTCGCACCTAAAGAAGGTGTTTCACTTGTGCGGGTAGCTGGCACAAATCAACCACATTCTCTCCTTGCAACAGGAACTTCACCAACACCACCAAAACCAGCAACACCACAACCATGTCCTTATTTGACACTCTCCTCATTCTGGATGCAAATTTACTATGTAGCACTATTTATTAATGCAAAAAAAAAGAATAACAAATTCTTTTTTTTTGGAAAACAGCAATGTAGACGCACTTTTTATTTTTGTGCAAGAAATGCACCACTCACACCAGCAGCAGGAACCTCTCCCTACACCAGTATGATATGATTTTAGAACAATAATCTGTCCCTCACAGGAGCAGCAGGAACCTGACCCTGTAGCACTATAATGAGATGATTTTAGAACAATAATCTGTTCCTCACAGCACAGCAGGAACCTCTCCCTCTAGCAGTATGTGATGATTTTAGAACAATAATCTGTCCCTCACAGCACCAGCAGGAACCTCTCCCTGTAGCACTATGATGAGATGATTTTAGAACAATAATCTGTCCTTCACAGGAGCAGCAGGGACATCTACCTCTAGCAGTATGTGATGATTTTAGAACAATTATCTACCCCTCACAGCACCAGCAGGAACCTCTCCTTGTAGCACTATGATGAAATGATTTTAGAACAATAATCTGTCAATCACAGGAGCAGCAGGAACCTCTACCTGTAGCACTGGGATGAGATAATTTTAGAACAATAATCTGTCCCTCCCAGCACCAGCAGGAACCTATCCATATAGCACTAGCTGATGATTTTAGAACAATAATATGTCCCTCCCAGCACCAGCAGGAACCTCTCCATATAGCACTAGGTGATGATTTTAGAACAATAATCTGTCCCTCACAGCACCAGCAGGAACATCTCCCTATAGCACTAGGAGATGATTTTAGAAAAATAATCTGTCCCTCCCAACACCAGCAGGAACCTCTCCCTATAGCAGTAAGAGATGATTTTAGAACAATAATCTGTCCCTCATAGCACCAGCAGGAACCTTTCCCTAAAGCACTCGGAGATGATTTTAGAACAATAATCTGTCCCTCACAGCACCAGCAGGAACCTATCAATATAGCACTAGGAGATGATTTTAGAACAACAATATGTCCCTCCCAGCACCAGCAGGAACCTCTCCCTATAGCAGTAGGAGATGATTTTAGAACAATAATCTGTCCCTCACAGCACCAGCAGGAACCTCTCCCTACAGCAGTAGGAGATAATTTTAAAACAATAATCTGTCCCTCACATCACCAGCAGGAACCTCTACCTATAGCACTAGGACATGATTTTAGAACAATAATCTGCCCCTCACAGCACCAGCAGGAACTTCTCTCTATAGAACTAGGAGATGATTTTAGAACAATAATTTGTCCCTCACAGCACCAGCAGGAACCTCTCCCTCTAGGAGTATGTGATGAATTTAGAACAATAATCTGTCCCTCACAGCACCAGCATGTACCTCTCCCTATAGCAGTAGGAGATGATTTTAGAACAATAATCTGTCCCTCACAGCACCAGCAGGAACCTCTCCTTATAGCACTAGGTGATGATTTTAGAACAATAATCTGTCCGTCACAGCACCAGCAGGAACCTCTCCCTATAGCACTGGTAGACGATTTTAGAACAATTACCTGTCCCTCACAGCACCAGCAGTAACCTCTCCAGATAGCACTAGGAGATGATTTTAGAACAATAATCTGTCCCTCAAACCACCAGCAGGAACCTCTCCCTATAGCAGTAGGAGATGATATTAGAACAATAATCTGTCCCTCCCAGCACCAGCAGGAACCTCTCCCTATAGCACTAGTAGATGATTTTAGAACAATAATCTGTCCCTCAAAGCACCAGCAGCAACCTCTCCCTATAGCACTAGGAGATGATTTTAAAACAATAATCTGGTCCTCCCAACAACAGCAGGAACCTCTCCCTATAGCAGTAGGAGATGATTTTAGAACAACAATCTGTTCCTCACAGCACCAGCAAGAACCTCTCCAAACAGCACTAAGAGATTATTTTAGAACAATAATCTGTCTCTCACAGCACTAGCAGGAACCTCTCCCTATAGCACTAGGAGATGATTTTAGAACAATAATCTGTCCCTCACAGCACCAGCGGGAACCTCTCCCTATAGCAGTATGATATAATTTTAGAACAATAATCTGTCCCTCAAAGCACCAGCAGGAACCTTTCCCAATAGCACTAGGTGATGATTTTAGAACAATAATCTGTCCCTCAGAGCACCAGCAGGAACCTCTCCCTATAGCACTAGGAGATAATTTTAGAACAATAATCTGTCCCTCACAGCACCAGCTGGAACCTCTCCCAATAGCTCTAGGAGATGATATTAGAACAATAATCTGCCCCTCACAGCACCAGCAGGAACCTCTCCCTATAGCACTAGGAGAAGATTTTAAAACAATAATCTGTTCCTCACAGCACCAGCAGTAACCTCTCTCTATAGCACTAGGAGATGATTTTAAAACAATAATCTGTCCCTCACAGTACCAGCATTAACCTCTCCCAATAGCTCTAGGAGATGATATTAGAACAATAATCTGCCCCTCACAGCACCAGCAGGAACCTCTCCCTATAGCACTAGGAGATGATTTTAGAACAATAATCTGTCCCTCACAGCACCAGCAGGAATTTCTCCATATAGCACTAGGAAATGATTTTAGAACAATAATTTGTCCCTCACAGCAACAGCAGGAACCTCTCCCTATAGCAGTAAGAGATGATTTTAGAACATTAATCTGATCTCAAAGCACCAGCAGGAACTTCTCGTTATAGCACTAAGTGATGATTTAAGAACAATAATCTGTCCTTCACAGCACCAGCAGGAACATCTCCCTATAGACCAGGGGATGATTTTAGAACAATAATCTGTCCCTCCCAACACCAGCAGGAACCTCTCCCTATAGCTATAGGGGATGATTTTAGAAAAATAATCTGCCCCTCACAGCACCAGCAGGAACCTCTCCCTATAGCACTAGGAGATGATTTTAAAACAATAATCTGTCCTTCACTGCACCAGCATGAACCTCTCCCTATAGCACTAGGATTTGATTTTAGAATAATAATCTGTCCCTCACAGCAAAAGCAGGAACCTCTCATTATAGCAGTATGATATAATTTTAGAACAATAATCTGCCCCTCAAAGCACCAACAGGAACCTTTTCCCAATAGCACTAGGTGATGATTTTAGAACAATAATCTGTACCTCACAGCACCAGCAGGAACCTCACCCTATAGCAGTAGGAGATGATTTTAGAACAATAATCTGCCCCTCACAGCACCAGCAGGAACCTCTCCCTATAGCAGTATGTGATGATTTTAGAACAATAATCTGTCCTTCCCAGAACCAGCAGCAACCTCTACCTATTGCAGTAGGAGATAATTTTAGAACAATAATCTGTCCCTCACAGCACCAGCAGGAACCTCTCCCTATAGCAGTAGGATATGATTTTAGAACAACAACCTGTCCCTCACAGCACCAGCAGGAATCTCTTCCTATAGCAGCAGGAGATGATTTTAGAACAATAATCTGTCACTCACAGCACCAGCAGGAACCTCTCCCTATAGCAGTAGGAGATGATTTTAAAACAATAATCTGTCCCTCACAGTACCAGCATTAACCTCTCCCTATAGCACTAGGAGATGATTTTAGAACAATAATCTGCCCCTCACAGCACCAGCAGGAACCTCTCCCTATAGCACTAGGTGATGATTTTACAACAATAATCTGTCCCTCACAGCACCAGCAGGAACCTCTCCCTATAGCACTAGGATATGATTTTAGAACAATAAACTGTACCTCACAGCACCAGCAGGAACCTCTCCCTCTAGCAGTATGTGATGATTTTAGAACAATAATCTGTTCCTCCCAGCACCAGCAGCAACCTCTACCTATAGGAGTAGGAGATAATTTTAGAACAATAATCTGTTCCTCACAGCACCAGCAGGAACCTCTCCCTATAGCAGTAGGAGATGATTTTAAAACAATAATCTGTCCCTCACAGTACCAGCATTAACCTCTCCCAATAGCTCTAGGAGATGATATTAGAACAATAATCTGTCCCTCACAGCACCAGCAGGAACCTTCCCTATAGCACTAGGAGATGATTTTAGAACAATAATCTGTCCCTCACAGCACCAGCAGGAACTTCTCCCTGTAGTAGTAAGAGATGATTTTAGAACAATAATCTGTCCCTCACAGCACCAGCAGGAACATCTCCCTATAGCACTAGGTGATGATTTTAGAACAATAATCTGTCCTTCACAGCACCAGCAGGAACATCTCCCTATAGCACTAGGAGATGATTTTAGAACAAAAATCTGTCCCTGCCAACACCAGCAGGAATCTCTCCCTATAGCAGTAGGAGATGATTTTAGAACAATAATCTGCCCCTCACAGCACTAGCAGGAACCTCTCCCTATAGCACTAGGAGATGATTTTAGAACAATAATTCGTCCATCACAGCACCAGCAGGAACCTCTCCCTATAGCACTAGGAGTTGATTTTAGAACAGTAATTTGTCCCTCACAGCACCAGCAGGAACCTCTCCCTATAGCAGTGTGAAATAATTTTAGAACAATAATCTGCCCCTCAAAGCACCAGCAGGAACCTCTCCCAATAGCACTAGGTGATGATTTTAGAACAATAATCTGTACCTCACAGCACCAGCAGGAACCTCACCCTATAGCAGTAGGAGATGATTTTAGAACCATAATCTGTCCCTCACAGCACCAGCAGGAACATCTCCCTATAGCAGTAGGAGATGATTTTAGAACAATAATCTGTCCCCCTCAGCACCAGCAGGAACCTCTCCCTATAGCAGTATGATATAACTTTAGAACAATAATCTGCCCCTCAAAGCACCAGCAGGAACCTCTCCCAATAGCACTAGGTGATGATTTTAGAACAATAATCTGTCCTTCACAGCACCAGCAGGAACCTCTCCCTATAGAACAAGGAGTTTATTTTAGAACAATAATCTGTCCCTCACAGCACCAGCAGGAACATCTCTCTATAGCAGTAGGAGATGATTTTAGAACAATAATCTGTCCCTCACAGCACCAGCAGGAACCTCTCCCTATAGCAGTATGATATAATTCGAGAACAATAATCTTCCCCTCAAAGCACCAGCAGGAACTTCTCCCAATAGCACTTGGTGATGATATTAGAACAATAATCTGTCCCTCACAGCACCAGCAGGCACCTCACCCTATAGCAGTAGGAGATGATTTTAGAACAATAATCTGTCCCTCACAGCACCAGCAGGAACTTCTCCCAATAGCTCTAGGAGATTATTTTAGAACAATAATCTGCCCCTCACAGCACCAGCAGGAACCTCTCCCTATAGCACTAGGAGATGATTTTAGAACAATAATATTTCCCTCACAACACCAGCAGGAACCTCTCCCTATAGCAGTAGGAGATGATTTTAGAACAATAATCTGTCCCTCACAGCACCAGCAGGAACCTCTCCCTATAGCAGTAAGAGATGATTTTAAAACAATAATCTGTCCCTCACAGTACCAACATTAACCTCTCCCTATAGCACTAGGAGATGATTTTAGAGTAATAATCTGTCCCTCACAGCACCAGCAGGAACCTCTCCCTATAGCACTAGGTGATGATTTTGGAACAATAATCTGTCATTCACAACACCAGCAGGAACCTCTCCCTATAGCACTAGGAGATGATTTTAAAACAATAATCTGTCTCTCACAGCACCAGCAGGAACCTCTCCCTCTAGCAGTATGTGATGATTTTAGAACAATAATCTTTCCCTCCCAGCAACAGCAGCAACCTCAACCTATAGCAGTAGGAGATAATTTTAGAACAATAATCTGTCCCTCACAGCACCAGCAGGAACCTCTCCCTATAGCAGTATGATACAATTTTAGAATAATAATCTGGCCCTCACAACACAAGCAGGAACCTCCCTCTATAGAAGTAGGAGATGATTTTAGAACAATAATCTGTCCCTCACAGCACCAGCAGGAACCTCTCACTATAGCACTAGGTGATTATTTTAGAACAATAATCTGTCCTTCACAGCACCAGCAGGAACATCTCCCTATAGCACTAGGAAATGATTTTAGAACAATAATCTGTCCCTCCCAACACCAGCAGGAACCTCTCCCTATACCAGTAGGAGATGATTTTAGAACAATAATCTGTCCCTCACAGCACCAGCAGGAACATCTCCCTATAGCAGTAGGAGATGTTTTTAGAACATTAATCTGTCCCCCTCAGCACCAGCAGGAACCTCTCCATATAGCAGTATGATATAACTTTAGAACAATAAACTGCCCCTCAAAGCACCAGCAGGAACCTCTCCCAATAGCACTAGGTGATGATTTTAGAACAATAATCTGTCCCTCACAGCACCAGCAGGAACCTCACCCTATAGCAGTAGGAGATGATTTAAGAACAATAATCTGTCCCTCATGGCACCAGCAGGAACCTCTCCCAATAGCTCTAGGAGATAATTTTAGAACAATAATCTGCCCCTCACAGCACCAGAAGGAACCTCTCCCTATAGCAGTAGGAGATTATTTTAGAACAATAATCTGCCCCTCACAGCACCAGCAGGAACCTCTCCCTATAGCACTAGGAGTTGATTTTAGAACAGTAATCTGTCCCTCCCAGCACCAGCAGCAACCTCTACCTATAGCAGTAGGAGATAATTTTAGAACAATAATCTGCCCCTCACAGAACCAGAAGGAACCTCTCCTTATAGCACTAGTAGATGATTTTAGAACAATAATCTGTCCCTCACAGCACCAGCAGGAACCTCTCCTTATAGCAGTATGATATAATTCTAGAACAATAATCTGCCCCTCAAAGCACCAGCAGGAACCTCTCCCAATAGCACTAGGTGATGATATTAGAACAATAATCTGTCCCTCACAGCACCAGCAGGAACCTCACCCTATAGCAGTAGGAGATCATTTTAGAACAATGATCTGTCCCTCACAGCACCTGCAGGAACCTCTCCCATTAGCTATAGGAGATGATTTTAGAACAATAATCTGCCCCTCACAGCACCAGCAGGAACCTCTCCCTATAGCACTAGGAGATGATTTTAGAACAATAATCTGTCCCTCACAGCACCAGCAGGAACCTCTCCCTATAGCACTAAGAGATGATTTTAAAACAATAATCTGTCCCTCACAGCACCAGCAGGAACCTCTCCCTCTAGCAGTATGTGATGATTTTAGAACAATAATCTGTCCTTCCCAGCACCAGCAGCAACCTCTACCTATAGCAGTAAGAGATAATTTTAGAACAATAATCTGTCCCTCACAGCACCAGCAGGAACCTCTCCCTCTAGCAGTAGGATATGATTTTAGAACAACAACCTGTCCCTCACAGCACCAGCAGGAACCTCTCCCTATAGCACTAGGTGATGATTTTAGAACAACAACCTGCCCCTCGCAGCACCAGCAGGAACCTCTCCCTATAGCACTAGGTGATGATTTTAGAACAATAATCTGTCCCTCACAGCACCAGCAGGAACATCTCCCTATAGCACTAGGAGATGATTTAAGAACAATAATCTGTCCCTCCGAACACCAGCAGGAACCTCTCCCTATAGCAGAAGTAGATGATTTTAGAACAATAATCTGTCCCGCACAGCACCAGCAGGAACCTCTCCCTATAGCACTAGGAGATGATTTTAGAACAATAATATGCCCCTCACAGCACCAGCAGGAACCTCTCCCTATAGCACTAGGAGATGATTTTAGAACAATAATCTGTCCCTCACAGCACCAGCAGGAACCTCTCCCTCTAGCAGTAGGAGATGATTTTAGAACAACAATCTGTCCCTCACAGCACAAGCAGGAGCCTCTCCCTATAGCACTTGGCCATGATATTAGAACAATAATCTGCCCCTCACAGCACCAGCAGGAACCTTTCCTTATAGCACTAGGATATTATTTTAGAACAATAATCTGCCCCTCACAGCATCAGCAGGAACCTCTCCTTATAGCACTAGGAGATGATTTTAGAACAATAATCTACACCTCACAGCACCAGCAGGAACCTCTCCTTATAGCACTAGGAGATGATTTTAGAACAATAATCTGTCCCTCACAGCACCAGCAGGAACCTCTCGCTATAGCAGTATGATATAACTCTAGAACAATAATATGCCCCTCAAAGCACCAGCAGGAATCTCTCCCAATAGCACTAGGTGATATTATTAGAACAATAATCTGTCCCTCACAGCACCAGCAGGAACCTCACCCTATAGCAGTAGGAGATGATTTTAGAACAATAATCTGTCCCTCACAGCACAAGCAGGAACCTCTCCCTAAAGCACTTGGACATGATATTAGAACAATAATCTGCCCCTCACAGCACCAGCAGGAACCTCTCTTTATAGCACTAGGATATTATTTTAGAACAATAATCTGCCCCTCACAGCACCAGCAGGAACCTCTCGCTATAGCAGTATGATATAACTCTAGAACAATAATATGCCCCTCAAAGCACCAGCAGGAACCTCTCCCAATAGCACTAGGTGATATTATTAGAACAATAATATGTCCCTCACAGCACCAGCAGGAACCTCACCTTATAGCAGTAGGAGATGATTTTAGAACAATAATCAGTCCCTCACAGCACAAGCAGGAACCTCTCCCTATAGCACTTGGACATGATATTAGAACAATAATCTGTCCCTCAGAGCACCAGCAGGAACCTCTCCCAATAGCTCTAGGAGATTATTTTAGAACAATAATCTGCCCCTCACAGCACCAGCAGGAACCTCTCCCTATATCACTAGAAGATAATTTTAGAACAATAATCTGTCCCTCACAGCACCAGCAGGAACCTCACCCTATAGCAGTAGGAGATGATTTAAGAACAATAATCTGTCCCTCACGGCACGAGCAGGAACCTCTCCCAATAGCTCTAGGAGATAATTTTAGAACAATAATCTGCCCCTCACAGCACCAGAAGGAACCTCTCCCTATAGCAGTAGGAGATTATTTTAGAACAATAATCTGCCCCTCACAGCACCAGCAGGAACCTCTCCCTATAGCACTAGGAGATGATTTTAGAACAATAATCTCTCCCTCCCAGCACCAGCAGCAACCTCTACCTATAGCAGTAGGAGATAATTTTAGAACAATAATCTGCCCCTCACAGCACCAGAAGGAACCTCTCCTTATAGCACTAGTAGATGATTTTAGAACAATAATCTGTCCCTCACAGCACCAGCAGGAACCTCTCCTTATAGCAGTATGATATAATTCTAGAACAATAATCTGCCCCTCAAAGCACCAGCAGGAACCTATCCCAATAGCACTAGGTGATGATATTAGAACAATAATCTGTCCCTCACAGCACCAGCAGGAACCTCACCCTATAGCAGTATGAGATAATTTTAGAACAATGATCTGTCCCTCACAGCACCTGCAGGAACCTCTCCCATTAGCTCTAGGAGATGATTTTAGAACAATAATCTGCCCCTCACAGCACTAGCAGGAACCTCTCCCTATAGCACTAGGAGATGATTTTAGAACTATAATCTGTCCCTCACAGCACCAGCAGGAACCTCTCCCTATAGCACTAGGAGATGATTTTAGAACAATAATCTGTCCCTCAAAGCACCAGCAGGAACCTCTCCCTATAGCACTAGGTGATGATTTTAGAACAATAATCTGTCCCTCACAGCACCAGCAGGAACCTCACCCTATAGCAGTAGGAGATGATTTTAGAACAATGATCTGTCCCTCACAGCACCTGCAGGAACCTCTCCCATTAGCTCTAGGAGATGATTTTAGAACAATAATCTGCCCCTCACAGCACTAGCAGGAACCTCTCCCTATAGCACTAGGAGATGATTTTAGAACTATAATCTGTCCCTCACAGCACCAGCAGGAACCTCTCCCTATAGCACTAGGAGATGATTTTAGAACAATAATCTGTCCCTCAAAGCACCAGCAGGAACCTCTCCCTATAGCACTAGGTGATGATTTTAGAACAATAATC
>BLSH010183017.1:31585-41671 GCA_018402905.1 Glandirana rugosa
TGGGAGGGTCGTCGGTCGTAGTCCACCTTTGACTAATGATCCTAGAAGACCGAGTACCCTCTGTGGGCGACCACCTGTGTCCTTGATGTTGGAGGGTGCGACTCCTTCGTGTCTCAATTTCTAAACACTTTAAATTTTAAAAAATAAAAAATGTATCTCCAGCCAAAACCGATTTGTAGTTTTGGATGGAGCAGGGAAGGGTTAGAACCCCTATCAGGTTTTCAACTGCAAAAGCTATTAACTTGTCCTGCAGCAATACCAAATACACCTTCACTGCGAAGTGAGAGCATACCCTGCGGCGATGCCAGATATACCAAACTAACAAGCCTAACTGTCAGGACCTGGATCACCTGTTGGTGAAACTGTGCTTCCTCAGCGTGGGAGGTTGTAGTTCCTGTGTCCACCAGCGGGTGTCTCCCATGAGCCAGAAGATCCTAGTAATCAGTTTCCACCTGATGCTGGCTGCTGGGAGGGTATTTAGTTCCTCCTCTACATTTCCCTCTCTCTCCAGTGTTTTCCTTTGCTGCCAGATATTGATAGCCATTTATTCTGTTCCTGCTCTTGATTGTGCTCTTTGCCTTGTACCTATACCCCGAACCCCGCTGCCTTGTTCCTACTCCCCCTCGTTCCTGATCCCAGTTTTGATTCTCCCTTCCTATATGTTCCCTGCACCTCCAGTTGTACCCAGCTTTTCTGTGTTCCTCATGTATATACAGTATATTGTATATAGTTAGTTAGCTAGTTAAAGCGGAGTTCCACCCAAAAGTGGAACTTCCGCTTTAAGCACTCCTCGCCCCCTTACATGGGGGGGGGGCTTCTTGTCCCTCTTCCTCCTTCCGTTTCGGGGCCACCTAGGCGACTCCTCCTCTCCCCCTAGGCGGCCCCTCCCTCCTGGCAATCTTCTGGGACACGTCACAGGTCCCAGAAGATTGCCTGGTCACTGGGAACGCGCAGCGTGACTCGCGCATGTGCAGTGCGTGACCGGCCATGAAGCCACGGGCAGTGCCCACACTTGCAATGCCGGCGCCGCAGGAAGGAGGGGGAGACGAGCGAGGCTTCGGGCGCAGCCATCGCTGGACCAGGAGACAGGTAAGTTACTGTTTATTAAAAGTCAGCAGCTACACTTTTTGTAGCTGCTGACTTTTAATAAACTAAAAAAACGAGTGGAACTTCCGCTTTAAGTTCTATGTTGATCTGTTAGGTTGTTTAGTTATTTTGTCACTGGGTTTTTGGTTCACGTATGTTTGCCGGTGTTTAGAGGGATTTTGGTTTCACTGTAAATAAATCTTACTTTAAATATATATAGTCTGGTTCTAGTTTCCCAAGTGTAGCCATGTATCTGGCCATCCCTGCTGCTGATTCCTGACACTAATAAGCTAACAAGCCCCCTATATGATAACAAGGGTAGGTGACAGGTCCTCTTTATGGATGTATCAGGGGTCTATATAGACCCCCAATGTCTCCCCTGCCTTCCACTGCAGCTAATCAAGCACAGACATGCTTGATTATTTGCATCCTTGGCCACAGAAGCCAAGGAATTACAGCTGTGAACCTGGAAGTGACCTAATACACATCTCTTCTGGGTTCATTAGTTGCAGGGGGCATCGCAGAACGGACGTTCCCCGATCACCTCCTGTTCTTACTGTAGTAGCAGTTTCCTCCAATACTGCTCCTCTAGAACCACAGCTGATACTGCTGGCAAGGAGGGAGGGGTGGCACACTTTTAGAGACCCATAAACTAACAAGCCTAACAAGCTAACAAGCTCCGTGTGTGACAGCATGGGTAGGCGACAGGTCCTCTTTATGGAAGCATCAGGGGTTTATCAAACCCCCAATGTCATCGGTGCCCTCCACTGCAACTAACCAAGCACAGATCATGCTTGATAATTTGCATCCTCAGCTACAGTAGAACAACAGAATTACAGCTCTGAACCCGGAAGTGACCCAATACACATCGCTTCTGGGTTCTTTCGTTACAGGGGGCATTGAGGTTTCCTGCAGTCCTGTTCCTTTGGGCAGGAACAGCGGCTAACACCCTGTTGGCAAGGGGAGAGGGGAAACACACTTTCAGAGCCCCATAAAAGTGATCGGGCAGTAGCAGCAGCCACGAGCTTGCTTTATCCCCTTGTTCTCCATGCCATTTATAAATGTACGTGGGTAGACAAGGAGTTAAACAGTCCAATATGTGCCTTGGCCACATTGGATAGTTTATTGTAGGTTTCTGTAGTACTTACCTTGAAATCAAAGTCTCCTTCACAGAAGTTCTTGTGTACGGCGGGTGACACATACTGGATGGTCGTCACGATGATGCTGAAAAAAAAAGAAAATGTGGTTGGTGATCGTGTTCTAGTGATCTTTGCCGATAAAGCTCAAATCCAGCCCAATTTTTTTTTCTTTCTAGCTCATTGTGGACATTTCCCTTCACTTCCTGTCCCGTGGTCAGAGCAGGAAATTGGTGGAAATCTCCCCGCTGGGCTCATGGAAAGATTTTTAAACAGACGGCTGGCAGACTCTTACTTGCTGGCCAACAGCCTCATTACAGTCCAGTCTGGCGGGAAGACGCTCAACTTCAGCAAGTTACGAAAGACGCAGAAAATCTTCAGCAGGAATTCCTGAGTATAAAAAAAAACACATAAAAGAATATTTAAATCATGCTGGTGTTAATGCTAAGCCACAAAGCTAGAAACTAAAAAGAGTGATTCTAACCAAAGCTTTTTTTTTTTTTTTACCAATGCGTTTCGGGAGCCACACCTCACCCCCTTCATCAGGGTCAAAAAAAGAAATGGAATCAACTGGTGAGGATTCAAACTGTAATTTATGTATGTATGTACAGTGGGTTTAGGCTAACTTTGTTTTTCCAGCTGATTCCATCTCTTTTTAAGCCCTGATGAAGGGGGTGAGGTGTGCCCCCCTCCCCAAAACGCGTTGACTATTGCACCCATTATATGTCTACAACAAAACCCAATTTTGGACTCTCATATTTGGTGTGGCGCTTCGAACTTCAGACTCAGGTGTTCATTTCACTCTCAGGTTTCTGTGGCCGTCCCTCGGTTGATGGAAGCAGCATACCAAGGAACCCAGATACCCCACATACCACCCAGATGCCTCACTGGAATACCATCAGTATAGTTTTCATAAATTAATCAAAAAGCATCATCTACCTAAGCTTCTGGCATCATCAATCTACTATTTCAAGGATCAGGAAACATTTACACTGGAGCATCTTTGGTTGTCTTCTTTAGGTGCTTGTAGGGGCTATTTTTTTGGGTGTCTAGGCTTGAGCATTTTCTTTTTTATTCATTTTTAGCTAATGGAAAGCTAGTTACTAGGGAAAGAAAGCGGCACAATATGTGCATTTATGCTTGTTTTTTTCCAAGTATTTTTCATGTGCTCCCATTGAAGTCTAAAGGGGCCAAAAACACTTAAAGCTTGCAGCTCAGTAGAAGCTCATGTACTTTGTTGAGCTACAAGCTTCAAGTGAATTTATGCACAGGTGTGAACAGGCACCATTTAAAACCATGGGATTCTGCATGTTGAGCATTTTGGAGCTTCGAGCTACAAATGTGTGAATGGAGCCTCAGAGTGCCCTGTAGCAGACTTCTCACTATGTCTTTCTTTGTTGTTTATCTGTCACAAAAATCTTCAGGTGTCTCCAGTGAAGGGTCCTGGTAATACTACATCTAACAGATTGGTGAAGACTCTTTTCTGTTCCACCATGACTGTGCCCCTGTGTACAAAGCCAGCTCCATAAAGACATGGTTTGTCCAGTTTGGTGTGGAGGAACTCGAGTGTCCTGCACAGAGCCCCGACCTCAAACCTACTGAACACCTTTGGGATGAATTGGAATGTTAATTGTGAGCCAGGTCTTCTCATCCAACATCAGTCCTGTCCTTGGAGATTTATGATTAAACAACTCTAATGGGGTCATCCCACTCCAAACAGATACACTATATGGCCCAAAGGATGAGGACGCTCTTCCAAATGATGGAGTTTAGGTGTTTCCAGTGCAGGGACCTGGTAATACTCCACCATGCAAAGACATGGTACACAATTGTGCTCTTCCAACCTTGTGGTAGGTTTGGTGAAGACCTCCATGACTGTGCCCCTGTGTACAAAGCCAGCTCAATAAAGATGTGGTGTGATCAGTTTAGTGTGGAGGAACCTGAGTGTCCTGTACAGAGCCCTGACCTCAACCCTACTGAACACCATTAAGATGAGTTGTCATGCCAACGGTGAGCCAGGTCGTTTTATTTATTTTTTTGGTGCCTAATGTGAGGCCTGATGTGTGAGCCAGGTCATCTCATCCAATCAGTACCTGGCCTCACAAATGGCCACAAATTCCTGCAGACACCCTCCAAAATCTTGAGGAAAGCATTCCCAGAAGAGTGACAGTTAGATAGCTACAAAGGGGGCAACGCACTACAAAGGGGGCAATGCCATATAATTGGTCATGGTTTTAGAATGGGGTATCCTACATGACGGTCAGGTGCACAAAGCCAGCTCCATAAAGACGTGGTGTGATCAGTTTAGTGTGAAGGAACTTGAGTGTCCTGCACAGAGCCCTGACCTCAACCCTACCGAACAGCTTTGAGATGAATCGTAATGCCGATGGGGAGCCAAGTCTTTTTTTTTTCAGGTGCCCAGGTCTTCTCATCTAACATCAGTACCTGACCTTACAAATGGCCACAAATTCTTGCAGACACCCTCCAAAATATTGAGGAAAGCATCCCAGAAGAGTGATGGTTATTATAGCTACAAAGGGGGCACCATCATATTAATAGCCATGGTGGTGGTGGTGGTGGTGGTGTGGTGGTGGTGGTGGGGCATCATGGTTTTGGAAAGGGATATCCTACTTGCTCTTAAAGGGTGCACAAAGCCAGCTCCATAAAGACATGGTTTGTCCAGTTTGGTGTGGAGGAACTCGAGTATCTTCCACAGAGCCCTGACCTCATCCCTATTGAACATTTGTGGGAAAAACTGAAATACCACTTGTGAGCCAGCTATTCTCATCCAACATCAGTACCTAACCTCAGAAACGGGCACAAATTCCCAAAGACACCCTCCAAAATCTTGTCAAGGCTTGACCAGCTTGGTGTGGAGGAAAACTGAGTGTCCTGCACAGATCCCTGACCTCAACCCTACTGAACATCCTTAGGATCAATTGGAACAACAATGGTGAGCCAGGTCTTCTCATCCAACATCCTGACCTCAAAAATGACTGCAAATTCCCACAAAAACACTCTGGAAAGCCTTCCCAGAAGAGTGGAAGATGTTATAGTCACAAATAGGAGCAACTCATTATTAATGGCTATGAGGGGAAAAGGATGGGGGGTCCCTATAAATGGCCATGGTTTTGGAACGGGGCATCCAACAAGTTCTCATAATAATCAAGGTGTCTATCTAGTGGTCATCTAAATGACGGTACCTTGCCTTTTTAAAGTGGTTATTAAATGGAATTGTCACGAAACAAGCATCAACTACCCACCATCATATTAATAGCCATGGTGGTGGTGGTGGTGGTGGTGGTGGTGGGGGGGGGGGGCATCATGGTTTTGGAATGGGATATCCTACTTGCTCTTAGAGGTGTACAAAGCCAGCTCCATAAAGACATGGTTTGTCCAGTTTGTTGTGGAGGAACTCGAGTATCTTCCACAGAGCCCTGACCTCATCCATACTGAACACTTGTGGGAAAAACTGAAATACCACTTGTGAGCCAGCTATTCCCATTCAACATCAGTACCTAACCTCAGAAACGGGCACAAATTCCCACAGACACCCTCCAAAATCTTGTCGAGGCTTGACCATTTTGGTGTGGAGGAAAACCGAGTGTCCTGCACAGATCCCTGACCTCAACCCTACTGGACATCCTTAGGATCAATTGGAACAATGGTGAGCCAGGGCTTCTCATCCAACATCCTGACCTCACAAATGACTGCAAATTCCCACAAAAACACTCTGGAAAGCCTCTCCAGAAGAGTGGAAGATGTTATAGTCACAAATAGGGGCAACTCCATAGTAATGGCTATGAGAGGGAAAGGATGGGGGGTCCCTATAAATGGCCATGGTTTTGGAACGGGGCATCCAACAAGTTGTCATAATAATCAAGGTGTCTATCTAGTGGTCATCTAAATGATGGTACCTTGCCTTTTTAAAGTGGTTATTAAACGGAATTGACATGAAGCAAGCATCAACTACCCACCATCATATTAATAGCCATGGTGGTGGTGGTGGTGGTGGTGGTGGGGGGGGGGGGGCATCATGGTTTTGGAATGGGATATCCTACTTGCTCTTAGAGGTGTACAAAGCCAGCTCCATAAAGACATGGTTTGTCCAGTTTGGTGTGGAGGAACTCGAGTATCTTCCACAGACAGAGCCCTGACCTCATCCATACTGAACACTTGTGGGAAAAACTGAAATACCACTTGTGAGCCAGCTATTCTCATCCAACATCAGTACCTAACCTCAGAAAAGGGCACAAATTCCCACAGACACCCTCCAAAATCTTGTCGAGGCTTGACCATTTTGGTGTGGAGGAAAACCGAGTGTCCTGCACAGATCCCTGACCTCAACCCTTCTGGACATCCTTAGGATCAATTGGAACAACAATGGTGAGCCAGGGCTTCTCATCCAACATCAGTGCCTGACCTCACAAATGACTGCAAATTCCCACAAAAACACTCTGGAAAGCCTTCCCAGAAGAGTGGAAGATGTTATAGTCACAAATAGGGGAAACTCCATATTAATGGCTATGAGAGGAAAAGGATGGGGGGTCCCTATAAATGGCCATGGTTTTGGAACAAGGCATCCAACAAGTTCTCATAATAATCAAGGTGTCTATCTAGTGGTCATTTAAATGATGGTACCTTGCCTTTTTAAAGTGGTTATTAAATGGAATTGACATGAAACAAGCATCAACTACCCACCATCACCATCATATTAATAGCCATGGTGGTGGTGGTGGTGGTGGTGGGGGGGGGGGGCATCATGGTTTTGGAATGGGATATCCTACTTGCTCTTAGAGGTGTACAAAGCCAGCTCCATAAAGACATGGTTTGTCCAGTTTGGTGTGGAGGAACTCGAGTGTCCTGGACAGATCCCTGACCTCAACCCTTCTGGACATCCTTAGGATCAATTGGAACAACAATGGTGAGCCAGGTCTTCTCATCCAACATCCTGACATCAAAAATGACTGCAAATTCCCACAAAAACACTCTGGAAAGCCTCTCCAGAAGAGTGGAAGATGTTATAGTCACAAATAGGGGCAACTCCATATTAATGGCTATGAGAGGAAAAGGATGGGGGGGGGGGGGGGTCCCTATAAATGGCCATGGTTTTGGAATGGGGCATCCAACAAGTTCTCATAATAATCAAGGTGTCTATCTAGTGGTCATCTAAATTCTGGTACCTTGCCTTTTTAAAGTGGTTATTAAATGGAATTGACATGAAACAAGCATCAACTACCCACCATCACCACCACAAGCTTATTTCAACCAATCTGGACTGTACAGTTACACCATCTCATCCCCATGTCTCACCTTCAGCTCCTCCTTGCTCTGGAAGTTGTGCAGTAGGTGTTGGTAATGAGTGTCTGACATCAGTCGCAGTAGAGACAGCAGGCAAGAAACATACTCCCCCTACAGGGGACAGAGAGGCACAACAATCACTGTGTGCACTGGATCCTCTATGTCAGTGGTTCTCAACCCTGTCCTCAAGTACCCCCAACAGGCCATGTTTTCATGTTTTCCTTTATCTTGCACAGGTGCTCTCAATCCGAGTCAATGGCTTGGTATTTTGGACAGCTATTTTATCTAAGAGAAATTCCCAAAACATGGCCTGTTGGGGGTACTTGAGCACAGGGTTGAGAAACACTGCTCTATGTGTCCGAATTCAGCCACACATAAAAGACTATGTCACTTATTCTACAGAAACTCATAGAATATGTACAAAGATAAACATGACAATATCACATTTTCAAAATCTTTACAAAGATTTAGAGTTTTTACATTATAAAAATGACAGCAGTTTATTCTGCAGTTTGCAGGTGAATTAAAGGGGTCTATTTATATAAAAAAAAAAAAAAATGCTGTATGAATGCAGCAAACATTCTCAGAGCCACCGCAATTGTCTAATATGATTATTTCCTACAATTGTCTGCGCCATAATGTTGTATTTTTACTCAGAGTGAATACTATATTATGACCACTAGATGGCGATGACATTCATAAGAAATAATCATATTAGTCAAAATGCGGCGCGATTTCATTGCGGCTGTGCAAATGTTTGTCACATTCATACAGCAAATATTTTACAAATAGACCCAATGGTGTCTGTAAATGAAATGACTCAGTTTATATCCCTGAACTGGCTGAAAGCCATCAGCATACTCATGAGGAGAAATACAGTGATTTATAAAAGTGAAGCAGAACTTCGGTAATTTTTTTTCAACTTTCCATCTATCAAATCTTCTTCCCTTGTTGTTTTAACTTTGGATAGTAAATTTTTTTTTCTGCCAGTAAATACCTTATACAGCCCACTTCCTGTTTCTTGTCTGGTCATTGGCCTAGGCTTATGACATCATGCACAGCTCTCTCTCTCACTCTTGTGAGAGTCTGCCAGGAAGGGAGGGGTGATGAGTCATAAGAGGGCCAATGAGACCTGCAGGGCTGGAGGTGTGCCTCTGCGTGTCTGTGTAAATCCAGGAAGTGAACAGGCAGCAGCTTCAGCTGCCCACAGTTAAAATGGCTGCAGCCAGACTCAGTGGAGGGAGATTTCTGCAGCATATTTGGCAAGTACAGAATCTCAGTATATATAAAATAATATGCAAAGTGGTTGGAGGGAAGCTTCAGAATGGCAAAGATGTTTTTATTACAAATTAGGTGAGCAGACTGCAGTTCCTCTTTAATATATCTTATCATTTGAGAGTTGTTACAATGTTGCAGTTTTTTTTAGATAACTCCAGTGATTTAGGGGTGCAGATAAGATTAAAACTTTCAGTTTTAGCTTTAACAGAACCCTATCACAATGATGAGATTTCCTGCAGTAGTTTGTGTCTCTGCCCCTCCCACAATGGAGAGATTTCCTGCAGTAGTTTGTGTCTCTGCCCCTCCCGCAATGGGGAGATTTCCTGCAGTAGTTTGTGTCTCTGCCCCTCCCACAATGATGAGATTTCCTGCAGTAGTTTGTGTCTCTGCTCCTCCCACAATGGAGAGATTTCCTGCAGTAGTTTGTGTCTCTGCCCCTCCCACAATGGGGAGATTTCCTGCAGTAGTTTGTGTCTCTGCCCCTCCCACAATGGGGAGATCTCCTGCAGTAGTTTGTGTCTCTGCCCCTCCCACAATGAGGAGATTTTCCAGTCCGTGATTCAGCTCTCCAGCAGTCACATGACTGAAGTGTCAGTTTTGGGTGGAGAGCAGCTGCTGTTCCCATAAATTAATTATTTGCCCCCCCCCCCCTTATATCAGGTCCCTACGATTACCCCCCAGGCACAAAGCATGAGACTAATTTTACCAGTCCGGTCGGGGTTTCTTGCCCATGGCCCTGCAATGCCAGTCCTGTGCCTGCTGCTACCTAGTATGTTGGAGGGTGGAGGATGATGGGATGGATGGGGGAGGGGTTAGAAAGAAGAAATGAAAGTTAGTTACTAACAGTGATCTCGGCGGTGCACTGGGGGCAGCGCTGGCCTCTTACCGCCTCCTGCGACTGGGATTTACTCATGATGATGAGCAGCGTTTGTAGAAGGACGTCCAGCAAACTTTCCTGCAACATCTGGACTTCCTCGCCCACATCCACCTCCTGCCCGGGAGCAATAAAAGGGTCAATATACTGTACATGGCATATAATATCATTATAGAGACCCCGCCCTCCTCATAAATACAACCAGATCCTTGCACATTATAGAACACTTACCTGGCAAGCCACCCCCCTCCAGTGCCTCGGCTTCTTGGCTTACCTGACGCGATGACGTCACTCCATCATGCCATGCAACTGGGGGTGACGTCATCACGCAACAGAGAGGTGCCATAAATGTATGAGGAGCTGAGGAAAAAACTGAGCTCTAATCTGTATGCTTTCCCCCTAAGCATAAAT
>BLSH010183017.1:46279-79628 GCA_018402905.1 Glandirana rugosa
CAGGGACGGGGGGGGGGGGCTATGAGAAAGCACAGGGGCCCGGGGACAGCAGAGGGAAGCTGAATAGGAGGGGCGGCGACAAATAGAGGAACCGATCCCCTCCATCTTCCTCCTGCAGTCGCCGAACGCCTGTGGGAGACAGAGGAGGAGAGGTGGGCATTCAGCAGCTGCAGGAGGAAAATGAAGGGGATTGGCTCCTCTATATGCTGCTGCCCCCCCTTTCCAGGTGTACAGGGGGCCCACTGAAGCATGGGGCCGGGTCGCCATTGTGACCCCTGCGGCTCCTGTAGCTACGCCCCCCAATTTGAAACGTTTACTTTGCAACTCTTCTCTTCCAAATAGACTCTACAAGCTTCGCTGAAGCACAGGTTGTTGATTTCCTTATCACATGTAACCTGTAAACGCTCACAAACCTTTTAGATTTACGTTGCAACATTTAAGCCTATGGCTAGGTTCACACCCACAGGTGCTACCGGGAGCACACGCGCATGTGCCCGTCACGTGTAAGGCAGCCCATTCGTTTTAATAGGCTGCCCTACGCACACAAAATGTGGAAAAGTCCCCGACCAGAGGTGTAAATAGAACCTTCGGGGCCCTGGTGCAAAAAATTATGAAGGGCCCCCCTGACCCCTGGCCAGGGCCCTCCCTCTTCTCACTGATCCTGGGGCCCTTTACTCCAATTGCGGGTCTCTTTATTACGGTACGGCAGCGGGGCCCTTTCACAAGTTCTGCAGCAGGCCCCCTTTTTTGCCATCTTCGGCCCTTCCATGGTGGTGAAATGCCAGGACCCGGTCGCAATTGCAATCCCTGTAGTTATGCCCCTGTCCCCAACCCTTTTCAAAAATTTTGCCATGCCGTACCAAAAAAAGGCGCGCCTTAGCAGATGCGCGTGGGTGCCATGGACAATTAATGGCACCGCTGCCCATTTCCCCTGTCGGAAATGCGCTCAATTTTGGGCACGCAAACCTAACCTAAATCATTCAACAAATGTTCAAAAATATAAATATTTTTTGGGTTCCTCACCTGGGAAGGAGAAGAGGCGACAGTCGACAGTCCGGCCGATGGACTGCAGCTTGACCACATCCATGGACTGCCCCAGATGCAGCGTGCTTGGGAGACTGCTGAGCGTTCCCCGGACGAACTCCGCAACCTCCGTCACCGAGAACATGGGCAGCAACTCCTCGAAGATGGCAGGAAAGGAGCTGAGCAGGGCAGCCTGCAGGGGAGGAGAAGAGAGTCATGGACGGACCAACACAACAAATACATAGGAAACACAGAAAGAACAGAACAACGCACAGAAGGACGCACAGAATGACGCACTGAACGCACAGAAAACGATGCACAGAACGACGCACTGAACGCACAGAACGATGCACAGAACGACGCACTGAACGCACAGAACGATGCACAGAACGACACACTGAATGCACAGAATGATGCACAGAACGACGCACTGAATGCACAGAACGATGCACAGAACGACGCACTGAATGCACAGAACGATGCACAGAACGACGCACTGAATGCACAGAACGATGCACAGAACGATGCACTGAATGCACAGAACGACGCACTGAATGCACAGAACGATGCACAGAACGACGCACTGAATGCACAGAACGATGCACAGAACGACGCAAAGAACGATGCACAGAACACACAGAAAGACGCACGCACAATGCACAGCCCTCAGCAGGAAATCTGATATACGGCTATAATTCCTGGCATTCATTGTTAATGGCATCTCAAAGGTGGCAAAAAAATATGCATGCCTTTTGGGTGGCAAAATGCGTTAAAAAATAACCCAATGCCCAACGCTTTAAAAAGGTGCATGATTAGCTTTGACATGTTTGGTATCAATGTGGCACGATTTTGCTTGCTTTCACAAAATTCCAAAGGTGAACACTGCCTTCAATATAAATATCACACCATGCCTAACTGAAAGGAATACATCTTCAAGGGGTCACATTATGTCTACTGAGGGCAACACCTACTCAAGGTGGACCTACCTACCTATGTATACTTAGTAATGTAACACTTACATGTATTTATTACCTCTCACGGGGATCACAGCACTCTCCCTAACAATGCCTTCATCTGCTTTTCTCTCCAGGACAGCGCCATTTTTGTTCAAGCATCATCCAGAGCCACCATCTCTACTTCCTGGACTGAGATGCCGGCTCAGGAATGACACATAAATCCCGATGCCTGTTCAGTTCTTGGCTGTGTTCACAAAGCCTTTCACCAAGCATGTCTCCAGACCTAAACCCTATTGATCATCTGTGGGGCATCCTCAAACGGAAGGTGGAGGAGCGCAAGGTCTCTAACATCCACCAGCTCTGTGATGTCGTCATGGAGGAGGGGAAGAGGACTCCAGTGCCAACCTGTGAAGCTCTGGTGAACTCCATGCCCAAGAGGGTTAAGGCAGTGCTGGAAAATAATGGTGGCCACACAAAATATTGACACTTCGGGCCCAATTTGGACATTTTCACTTAGGGGTGTACTCACTTTTGTTGCCAGCGGTTTAGACATTAATGGCTGTGTGTTGAGTTATATTGAGGGGACAGCAAATTTACACTGTTATACAAGCTGTACACTTACTACTTTACATTGTAGCAAAGCGTCATTTCTTCAGTGCTGTCACATGGAAAGATAGAATAAAATATTTACACAAATGTGAGGGGTGTACTTACTTTTGTGAGATACTGTGTGCTCTTGCTATGTGTATGTGTGCATATTTTTTAAATAAGTTCTGGGCTCTCCAGTGGCTATGTCTTGCTTAATTTTTTGCCTATTGTATTTGACAAATCTCCCCTGTACCCAACGCTGTATCTTGGCCTAGGCCTAGGCCAACAAGGCCCAGGCCTAGGGCGGCACTTTGCAGGGGGGCAGCACGAAAAGAGTCCCTGCAGCATGAAAAGCTTGCACTTTTAATGCTGCCGGTATGATAATACAGCCAGGGCTGCCATCAGAGGGGGACAGCCCATACATATATGGGGGTGGGCGTCCCAAAGGTCCCAGGCGGCAGACCCCAACCAATGAGTTGTTGTGCGGGCAGCTGGCATTCCGCAACCGTGTGTGTGGGGGGGGGGGGGCGCATGAGTTTAGTCAGGCCTAGGGCAGCACAAAACCTAAATACACCACTGCCTGTACCAGGAAATCAGCCATGCATTGGGCAATATCCTCCCTCATCTCCCATGAAAGCCTGGGAATCACAGAAGAACACTGCATGAAATGAAGGAGGTAGTAGTAACGTAGTAGCGTTCATTTCATATATTTTTGGTCTCCGATTCCGAGGCTTCCATGATGATCATTGAAACGTTCCGACATAAACCAGCTTTGTATTTTTTTTTTTGTTTCTGGTCCTTTAATCAATAAAAAATTTTTTTCTGTATTCTCCATTATTGGTTGTCAGGTGTCAGGTGATCTCCCCGATCTCCAGCGTCAGCAGTTTGCTCCGCATGGTAATGCTTTTCTCTATATTTGTCATTGAATTTACCTTCGGCCCATAAAGAACGAATCCCCCGTGGAGAAGTGTAGTGCTTTGTAAATACGGGCAGAGGTAAAAAATAAAGAGGCCATTTAGCGTTGGCTGCGAGTTAATGGGAAGCAAATCTTTGGCACAAATAGCACTCAGCAAGACAAAACGTCTCCGCTGCACATTGATTGTGGGGCAGCCAAGGTCACTGCAAGGATGATAAAGGTCGCGGCGGGGCTAAAAATACCAGATAATAGTGAATCTACACTACAGCAATTTTATAGCAAACTACAGACAATTACGGCCGAATCCCAGGAGCCGCGCCGCCACCAGGCCTGCAAATGTCCCGTCTCCAGCCTTTCAGCTCATGTTCTATGGATTTTATTAGGTCATGGATTTCTCCGGGTTTTATACATCCTACTACTTGCTGAAATGCAGAAACCTTCTTTCTCAATCCAGATTCAGCTTTTAGAGGACGGGAATATATTTAACTCTATATGGCCAAAAGTATGTGCATCCCCCTCCTCCAAATGATAGAGTTCAGGTGCCTCCAGTGAAGGTTCTGGTGAGACTCCATCATACAAAGACATTGTAGCTCTTCTAACCTTGTGGTAACAGCTTGGTGAAGACCCTTTTCTCTTCCAGTATGACTGTCTTCCCCCGTGTACAAGGCCAGCTCCATAAAGACATGGTGACCAGTTTGGGGTGGAGGAACTTGAGTTTCCTGCACAGAGCTCCAACCTACTGAACACCTTTGGGGTGGATTGGAGGTACACCTCCATAATAATGGTAACTGGGTGGGGGGAAAGGACTCCATATTCATATCTATGAGAGGGGCAACTCCATACTAATGGTGATGGGGGGGGGGGGGGTTCCATGTTAATGGCCATGGGGGACAACTTCATATTGATGGAAATGGTAGGGGCAACTCCATATTAGTGGCCATAGGGGGGCAACTCCATATTAATGGTAATGTGGAGACTTCATATTAATGGCAATATGTGAGCATTTCCATAATAGTGGTAACGGGGGGAACTCCATATTAGTGGCCATAAGGGGGCATCTCCAAATTGGTAATAGGGGAGACTCCATGTTAATGGCCATGGGGGGGGGGGCAACTCCATGTTGATGGTAATGGGGTGAAGGGGATCCATGTTAGTGGTCATGGGGGGGGGGGTGCAAGTTCATAATAATGGTAATGGGGGGACTCCATATTAATGGCCATAAGGGGGGGGGGCATCTCCATATTAATGGTAATATGGGAGACTCCATATTTATGGCCATGTGGGGGTAGGTGCAACTCCATGTTACTGTATATTAAAAGTAATGAGGGAGATTCCATATTAACGGCAATGGGTGGGCAACTCCATTATAATGGTAATGGGGGAGCTCCATGTTAATGGCTATTAGGGAGGCAACTCCATGATAATGGTAATGGGGTGGGGAAGTCCATATTACTAGCCATTGGGGGGGGGGAGGGGCAACTGCATATTAATGGTAATGGGTTGGGGAAGTCCATATTAGTGGCCATCGGGGGCAACGTTATTCATGGTAATGGGGGAAGGCTCCGTATTAATGGCCATTAGTGGGCAACTTCCTATTAATGGTAATGGGTAAACTCCATATTAATGGCCATGGGGGCAACGCCATAATAATGGTAATGGGGTGGGGAACTCCATATTAGTGGTCATGGAGGGAAACTTTATATTAATGGCAATGGGGGAAGGCTCCATATTAATGGTCATTGTTAGGCAACTAGTTGTCTTACTGAATCCGCTTAAGCCCTGATAACGATTCCAAGCCCTGAAGAGGAAGTGTGGTAGCTGCCGAAATGTGTTGGCTACTCATATTATAAAAGTCTTAGACCATTTTACCACATGGCCCGGCACTCTTGTGCTTTGAGTTACATTCATAATACCCAACGGAGAGGAGCCTTGCCCCATGTACGCAGCCTCACCAGAGGCAGTGAGCCCATTGAATGATGGATGATGTTTTCTCCGTTTTATTGAAGGCATACGTTTTGAAGACCCAGCACCTCTTGGTTATGTCTTTTTATGGATTTCAATGCTGTGTTTTGCCCCGATAGGGCTAAAAATAATGTGAAATTCCAACATTTTCAGTTTTCACCAAGGGGAAATCTTCCAATGGGGGCACTCGTTGGAGTGACCACTAGGAGGATTACCTTCATTTTCCCAAAACCTGGAAAGCCCATCTCTTGATGTCTCACCTCACGTCTGGTTGAAAAAAGACCATGCAGTTCAACCAATAGGACTTATAAAACAAGTAGAGGAGCATCGACCACAGATCCCAAGTAAAGTATCATGTAGATCTTCTGCACCCGATATTGAACTCCGAGACCCCCCTATCAACATGGAACTCGTCCACCACAGAATCCTTCAGTGACTTTTTAATCTATGTAACTGTGAATGATGTTAATTCTGAAGAATTATGAATTATTAGTCCATGGAGCTGATACTTTGTGCCGTAATGAAAAAAATGAGCAGGCGGATGAACGGTGGAGGAAAGAGTGAGGGTGATGATGGGTTTGGTGGGGTGCGAAGGAGGAGGTCAGGATACACTGATCAGGAGGTGGATTCAATGAACATAAATTGTGCAGATTTGGTGGCCAACGCAAGTTAATACAATTCTGTCACACCCCCCCATTGTGTTTGAGTTTCATTGGCAAGTGCAGCACATGGTTGGTTAGGTGACGGTTGCATTCTCTAAGGTGCACAGTACAGCTTTAACGGGTGCATTTCAGTGATGTGGTGGTGGTTGGGGGGGCTCTACTTACGAAGCAGACTGTTGACGGGCTGGTGGAGCCCCCAGTCTTTTGATTGTCTGACTCCCCCTTGCCGCTCACCTCTCCTCCAGACGAGGCTTGCTTTAAATTTATTGGAGAGGATCAGGAGCAGAGAGGGGGTAGAAGGGGAAGCAGAGGGAACGAGAGGGGGGCGAGATCACATTAAGGGTGGTTGAAGCAAAAAAGGTTGTCGTAAAGCAGTATATAATCAGAGAACATTCAACTACAACAATGAGAGGGCAACGTGGCTGCTTCATTGTAATGTTTGCAATATTTAAATACAAGTCTTCTACAATTTTCGGTAGGGTTCAAAGGCAAAATACCGTGTTATCGTCCAATAGCGACCAGTCAGAACTAATCTGCCCGGAATGGCTTCCTATGGTAAGGGTCTTGATTTTCTAAAACAGACCCAAAGAGTGGGGGGCCTTACCTGTGTGAAGAGGAGGGTATCTGAGCTCCGTGTGTCCAGGCTCAGCACAAAACGCATTGACTGGAACAGGTCGTGGATGCTGCAGCGGAACTGCTCCTCCTCCAAGCCTCCGGTGGACCGCGCAAAGAGCAGGCGAGACTGGATGATGAATTTGAAGAGGATTTCCAAAGCCTGCAAAGAGACATCATTGTTTTCTAACAAAGCCATGTGATCTTCATGTTAGAGCTGATATGGGAATCAATGGGTTTGTTGATGAACAAAGGGTTAGGGGCAAGGCCCAGGCCTAGGGCGGCACTTTGCAGGGGGGCAGCACAAAAAGAGTCCTCGCCAGCTTGCACTCTTAGTGTAGAGCCAGTCTTATGGGGGCGGACTGGGCCGGGAGGCAAATCGGTCTGGCACTCCCATAAAGCAGCTGGGCAGGGCCGCCATCAGGGGGGACAGCCCATAGGGCGTCCCGAGGGGCCCAGGCGGCGGACCCCAACCAATGAGTTGTTGTGCTACCCCATAGCCAAACAGGAAGTGTGAGGAAATCTCTGCAAATTAAGGGAATCCATTGCGCCCCCCTCCCAAGTCTAAAGAACTAGTGTCCCCACTGGAAAATTTCAAGCTGGGTCCTAAATAGGAAGGGGTGTGGCCTTGACAGGAAGGGGTGGCTCATTTTTAAATTAGGGGGTGCACGAGTTTAGTGAGGCCTAGGGCAGCACAAAACCTAAATACACTGCTGGTTAGGGGTCCTCAATATATAACATCACGTGGCCATCCAATGAGGGGCCACTTTTTGCCACAAGAATAGATGAAAGGGGTTTCCCTAACCTGTAGGAAGCTGCTGTTAGCTATTTTGCCACTAGGTGGCCCTGTACCAGGTTAGTGTCTGGGTACAGCAGACAGTGTCATCAGGTGCTAGGCTCCATTTAGTTAGAGCCCTCCTACAGTGATGTCATGGGTGAAGCAGCACCTACTTATAAGCCAGGTTGGGAGGAGTCCTAGTGCACTTGGGGCATAGTAGCCAAACACCCCACACACGCAAAGATGTAACCAGCATGGGGAGACCCTGTATAGGGCAGAAGGGCAGAGAGGAGTATTCTTGCACCCAAGAGATGCCGGCTGTAGGCTTTCTGACCCTTATGGAGATGGGGGCTAGGATGGATTACAAAAGGCCTTATAGGCCAGGCAAAGAGTGAGGCTATTCCCCTGGAAGGTCCTGCGAGAGGTGTACCTATGGAGGAGGTGACTAAAGAGAGCCCAGTCCTCTAAGAACTAATAAACCTGGGTGGAAGGAGAGACTGTTGGAGGGAGATGGCTGATTAAAGTGCTGCATATGCTTTCACTTGTGACTACTGTGGACCATCCTCTAAATGTGGTTGACTATGTATTGTGAAGTGACTGCATGCCTGTTATGCCATTGTCTGAATTCCATCAGTAAAGAGCAGCAATTCTACTCATATAAGCGGACATACCTTCCTTGGCATGATTGGGAATGTCATATGGAGGCCCCTGGCATGGAGTAGGCACAATATGGAGGAGGGTCCATCTTTCGCAGTTGGGATAGTGCTCTAGCAAAAGGACAGGAGCGGGGCAGGGACTTGTGCTCTTTGCGCCAATTCTAGACGACCACAAAGCCCCTCTTACAAAACCATAATAGCCATTTAAAGTCCATTAATCCATTAAAAACCTCTAAAAAACATTTTAATATTGCCTTCTCCATCGGCTCCAATGTTTTAGCAGCATAAAAACTGAAGTTTGCTCTTCTCTAGTTATTACATTTGAACGTTGCCACCATTTTTTGTGATCTAACCAATAGCTCTCCTATATATCCCCTCCTCCCACAATGCTCACCCTCATGGCTTCCTGGATGTGGTCCTGCCGCACGAGATCGGCTGATCGCTCCATGTACCACTTCAGGCAGCGAATCAGTTCCCTGAAAGAGAAAGCGCAAAGGCCTGTTTGTGTCACCATCGAAAAAAACAGAACATATTCTCCTGCGCTGTGCTATAGGCCTTGGTAAGTCTAGTGATGCTTCTGTTCAGTGCTGCAGTGTGGACAATGCACACCCCGCTGCCTCAGTCAACTTGTGGGAGTCCAAAGTGCTAGAACATAGTGGGCACGTGGCCTGGTGCATTATCCTTGGTAAGAAGTTTTATCAAGTAACAGAAATAAATATCGTACTCACATTTGGCAAATGGATTAAAATCACATCATATCATCTCATTCTTCTAAAAATGTCCACAAGGATCTACCCACATCCCATAGGGCTGGCAGGAGTAGTGGCAGGTTGACGCGTTTCGAGGATTTCCCTCTTCTTCAGAGCCTTAGTTGGAAAAGTGTGGTGTCTGCGTGTTATCCTGTGGTGTGCCAGGTGGGCGGTGGGACCATGGAGGAATAGTTGTCCTTCGTCATTTAGATTGGTCCTTAATTTATCTCAGTGCACCGGTGGTGATGTATGGTGGTGGCTTGTCCTCCTACATCCTGGTTGGATCCAGACTCAGTACAGGATGGACTGGGACCAGGGGGTGGGCTCGGTGGAGGAATGTCCCTGGAAAGATGTGTAGTCTGGATCCCAGAATCTCACTGCGCTCTACACCTCCGTCGGTACCGCAAATAGACAGATGGAAAATACACAGCGCATCCATGCTGTGTGTGTGTCAGGTGGAGGAACCCTCTCCATGGTCTCACCACCCACCTGGCGCACCACAGGATAACACGCATACCAGACTTTTCCAACTAAGGCTCTGAAGAAGAGGGAAATCCTCGAAACGCGTCGGCCTGCCACTATTCCCGTCAGCCCTATGGGATGTGGGTAGATCCTTATGGACATTTTTAGAAGAATGAGATGATATGATGTGATTTTAATCTATTTACCAAATGTGAGTACGATATTTACTTCTGTTACCTAATAAAACTTCTTACCAAGGATAACGCACCAGGCCACGCGCCCTCTATAATATTTTCTCTATGTTTGTGTCACCATGTCTGACTACTGAAGATGACATACACATTACTACTTAGCAAATCTCCTGATCGATACATGCAAAGCCAAATTATAATGCTTCCTTTCTCCTGAGAATTGTGATAAGACATAACAACGCCTTTCTAGCCTGCACATTGACTGGTGTATGGGCTCTTTCACATGGTAAAGCTTCTGGCCTACTGGCTCAGATAGCCTCTTCTAGTTTTGGCAGGATGGGGTTACCAAATGGCAATTACTAGTAAAGAGGTCCCATATTTTCATGTAAATCCCATTTCCTCAACCCCAAAGGATGTGGGGTTTATCACCTGATTTAATGCAAGTCTTGCGGTTTACTTCAAATTTTAAGCTGATGACACATCCAGCACCACACCCAGTCCCAGCTTACGTAGGGTTAGGGTTAGCTGATGACCCATCCAGCGCCAAACCCAGTCCCAGGTGACGTAGGGTTAGTTGATGTCCCATCCAGCGCCAAACCCAGTCCCAGTCCCAGCTGACGTAGGGTTAGAGTTAGCTGATGACCCATCCAGCACCAAACCCAGTCCCAGCTTACGTAGTGTTAGGGTTAGCTGATGACCCATCCAGCGCCAAACCCAGTCCCAGGTGACGTAGGGTTAGTTGATGACCCATCCAGCGCCAAACCCAGTCCCAGCTGACGTAGGATTAAGGTTAGGCTTAGCTGATGACCCATTAAGCACGAAACCCAGTCCAACCCAGAGCATTAACAAACCTATGACACAACCAGAATATCAGTTTTTATAAGACCCCTCTTCCCATAAAAGTGTCCCAAATGACCCCAATCCCTCTATCATTCCCCAGTACAATTCCAAACTTTCAATTTTGAGATACGCTCTTCCCAGATTTTACACCCACCTGTAGGCCAGAGCACCAGCAAAGTGTTTCTGGATGTAGGTATCAAGCACCGGGCGGAAATGGTAATATTTACTTTCCCGCAAAAGGTTGATGATGAAGACCTGAAGAAGGAGATTAGAAATGAGTTATATAACAAAGTTGGTTGAACCAAACTCTGTCCTTTTGCTTAAAAAGACACGCTACTGCTAATGAATTTGCATAGTAGCAGAAAGTTTAGAGCTGTGTGTATTCATCACAATGCAGAACAAATGCACAATGCATAAAAAAACTGGCATGGAGGTAACAACCTCTGTTAGTTTTATTATTGCCATCTGTGACAAACTGGGCAGATTTCCCTTCACTTCCTGCTCAAGAGACATAAGGACATAGGAGGAAATCTCTATATCAGTGATTCTCAACACCTGTCCTCAGGATCCACCAACAGGCCAGATTTTAAGTATTACCTTGGGGAAATGCAGACTAGAATACTGCAATCACTGAGCAGCAAATGATATCACCTGCGATGCATTTCAGTTATCCTGCAAACCTGGCATGTTAGTGGGTCAGGACAGGAGTTGAGAACCACTGCTCTATATCATTATCATTTTTTTGAGCAGCAAGTATGAATACAGAAACTGTCGTAGAGGGTAGTCCTGGTTTCCTGCAAAAAAAAAGTCCTTCCATGAAAGCCATCCCACCGCTGTGCAGAAATTCGGTCAGTTTAATCAGCTGAGTGAAAGTCATCTTGTAGTACTAAAATGCACTTTCTGCATTCAATTATTTCCATCATCCTCTTTATCCATAGAAGGATACGCAATATAGAACACTTCTTCTCAGAGGAGCAATGGTGCCTTACCAGTGACTGGAAGACGAGCAGACCATACTTCTCCGTGTTGTCGTCTAGGATAACAAACAGAGTGTCCAAGATGTCCTGCAGGAACTGGGATGGACAACAAAAATTTTTACCGGTCACCTGGTGCCAATTTCCCCCCAAAATCACAAGAAACTCAAAAGTTTATCAAAAACTGCAAGGGCGATCGTATATCGGACAACGTGAATGAAGGAGGAAATGACTGGGGACGTAGAAAATAGATTTTTTTTTCAAAAAGTTTAAAAAAATATACAAAGACAAATTGGGCTTAAAGTGACCCCATCACCATCACACAAACTATTTTACAAATGTAGGCCCACTGCATGGCCCAAAAACTGGTTTTGCCCAAGGGCCCTTTGGTGTCCACCAATGGCAGTACTACATTTTAAGACTGGAAAATGCCCACAACTGGTCTTGTAGGGCCCAGTCGCCAATGGCAGTACTTCTGGAAAGTGTCCACAAAACCCGGGCTTTTCTCACTCTTCGAGTCTCTTACCTTAACAATTTCCTCTCCGCTCACATGGCGCAGGCGGCCAAGAATGTCCAGTATCCGGTCCGGGTAGACTTTCCACTTTAGGAGAGCCAGGAGGTCAACTGCAGATATGAAATGAGACAGTGAGTAAGGTGAGTGGTAGAGCAGGCATCGATGATCCAGAAGAGGAATTCTCTGTATTATGAATGTCATTGGAGGTTTTGTGTCTGGTAAGGTGACGGTTAGGTTGTAGAGATGATTTTGTGCTATAGGTGGCACTAGAGGTCTGTGCCACTCTGAAGGATGGCATGCAGTGGTGTGGCAGTACAGTAGGACGCAGGACCCATTTAAGGTATGGCTAGACAGCAAGATTGTTAATCTCATGGGTTTAGTATTAATATCCACAGTACTTAGGGAAAAGAGTAAGTGCCATTTATGGTAACTGTTATGAAGGAGTTGGTGTAATCGGCATTTTACTATACTGTCCGTAAGTAGAGAAAGCAACGCTATGAGCTTGGTAACCTTTCATACAAGGGTTATACTGCTGGGTTCTTATATAGGTAAAGTATTGTCGTGTATGATGGATGCAGAGGCATGAAAGGTGCTAGGGGCACAGTACTGCTCTGGATGCTGTCTGTAAAGGGGGTGCACAGTTGCAGGCAGGTTATAGAATGAAAATCAGAGCAAAAATTGTAACGAGTAGCTTTGAGTCTTTGTCAATTTGCTTAGTTTTCTGCAGTGCACACCTGTCCAAATTTAGGAGTGCTTAATTAGGCTGCTGGTCATTCATCCTGGGGATAATCAACAAATGAGCCTGCCTGCTCCTGCCCTGGATTCCGGTCATTATGACTTTTGTCCGTTCATGCACAGAATTTTTGTTTGAATCGTTTTTGGACTCGGCTAGTCTGTGCTTATACTAATCATTGAGCTGTTTGCATTGTTATTGTCTGTCATTGTCTACCTGCCTGGGACCTGGGCTTGGTTTAGGATTGGTTTCTCTTAGTCTGATCTGTCCATCAGCACGCTGACTCTTCTACTGACTCTGACCATCAGTCTGAGGACTCTAGAATGAATCTGTCTTGACTTCACTTCTGATGACACAATGAGGGGGATTTACTAAAACTGGAGGGTGCAAAATCTGGTCTGGTGCAGCTCTGCATAGAAACCAATCAACTTCTAGGTTTTATTGTCAAAGCTTAATTGAAGAACTGAAATTTGAAGCTGATTGGATACCATGTACAGCTGCATCAGATTCTGAGTGCTCTAGTTTTAGTAAATCAACCAGGGGAAGCCCGTCCATTAGGGGCACAGGGGTGCCGCCCCACTATCCATGCATTCGGCCCCCTAATCTACATGCAGGGTGCCTGACACATGGATTTCAATATGGGGGGGGGGGGTTGTTTTTTTTTTTTTAACACGTGATTAGAGCCAGAGGCTCTAATAGGTTTCAAAAAAGGGTGGGCTCGGCCAATGTGATGGCCGCTGGAGGAGATGCAGGGGACGAAGTCGCAGCCCATCGCTCCGGAGGAAAGCACTGCCCGTGGGTAAGTTTGGGGCTCATGGGTCGGCCGTCTGACTGACAGGGGTTGTGCTGGTGACCCAACCAAAATGAGCAATGGGGGTGGGGGGTAATGTGTGTGGTGGACCCGACCGACCCACAGTGGGGTGGTGTGTACGGCAGACCCGACATACCCACGGTGGGGTGATATGTGCGGCGGACCCGACGGACCCACAGTGGGGTGATGCGTGTGCGGACCCGACTGACCCACGGTGAAGTGATATGTGCGGTGGACCCGACCGACCCACGGCGGGGTGATGTGCGTGCGGACCCGACCGACCCACGATGGGGTGATATGTACAGCGGACCCCACCGACCCATGGTGAGGTGATATGTGTGGCGGACTCGACCGACCAATGGTTGGGGGGGGGGTGTGTATTGAGGGTGACCAGACTGACCAGGGGGGGGGGTGTGGCTGTGGGTGCATTGTGTGCTGCCCCCCCCCAAAAAAAAATATACCACCAGCCGCCACTGAAATCAACCACAATAGGTCCACCAAACACCTTGGGAGTAATAATGCCGGGGCACAGTACCATTCTGGCTGAGAGCCAGGGATGGGGCACTGTTCTGGCCATGGTCCTGTGTAATGCAGAGGAATAGCTGGGATTGGTATAGGAGACATGGAGGACATGGTACCATTCTGGGTGAGCTTGGTGGAGGAGAGCTGGGTGAAGATAGAGAAGGTCTCTTTGGGGCTGCGCTGGAAGATGAGGCTGGAAGGAATGTTGGGGCAGCCGCTGGTGTCTTCCTTGCAGCAGGGGAGGCCCAGGTACAATGCGTGGTTGTTGAAGGTGCTGTTCTCGTCACACTGCAAAGGGCAAGAGAAAGGTCACAATCTGCCAGGAGAGAGAGAGACACCATCCCTGCACATGAGGAGGCCATACCTTGTAGACGTAGAGCTCATGGACATTGTCTGACAGCGTCGTCCCGTCATCTCTCATCAGAGGAGTGAAGGAGAACCCAAAGAGCTTCTTCTCACCTTTATCTTTCGCTGCAACACAAGAGAAGGGTGACGGCGGGGGCATTCAGCCAGGAAAAGGGGCAGCTAAGGTGGCGAACGGCAGGAAGCAGCACTGGCGGGGGTCACATGACAAGGAGACATGCCAACAGAAGCCACGTGACTCAAAGCTGCGGCATTGGTGACACTTAGCACGATGCTGATACAATCACATGACAGACATAACAAAGACAAGGGGCGAGGGGGGTCACATGAATTGGCGCAATGGCGGCCTTCATATTGCGGCCTGTACATACTGGAGCAGTGCCTGAACTCGAAGCGCAGATGGGAGCCCCGGAAGCGATCGATAGGGATGGGCAGCTTGATCAGCTCCCCCCACCGCGGGCCGTTGTTGTGGTAGAGGACGAAGGAATGATACTGCGTCCGCGGCGGCTCCCCGGTGCCCAGACTGACGCAGTCCTGGAGACAAAGACGGTAAAGGTTTTATCAATAACACATTCTTACCTTTGTGAATTTTGATGGTATGGTGACACTCTAGTTATCCGGCACCTCATCCCTGATGTCAGGTTTGGAAGGGGGGGAAAATGGCGGTGCCCAAGACAGAAAATATACCGAAGTAATAAAAAAATAACAGATTTTATTCATATATGTTAAAAAATATTCATTCAGCACATATGTTAAAAACAGTACATATACACAAATTGGTGGTAGGTAGTACACTATGATGGTATGTATCCTACATGTTTCGCCTACTTAGGCTTCATCAGGGATTTCTGTAGACCACCAATAGGATTATTATACTTATGCCCATCGGGGCCCACCAAACCCGCACACGTCACAACGGGGGGGGGGGGGGGGGAGGGGACTTCAAGAACCGGAATTTAACAGGCAACAATGCAGACTTAATGTGGAGGGTGCCAGGTAAAGCTGCAGCCAAAGCCAAACAGGCTGTGAGGTATAGGACTGGCGTGTACTCCTGCAGCGTACGGGCAATCCTCCCGCTTACATTGGAGGGTTGCCCATATGCTGCAGGATGAAGCCTAAGTAGGCGAAACATGTAGGATACATACCATCATACTGTACTGCCCACCACAAATTTGTGTATAGGATGCAGGCAACCATGCTGTATAGGTCCTGTTTTTAACATATGTGCCGAATGCATATTTTTTAACATATATGAATGAAATTTTTTATGTTTTATTACTTCTGTATATTTTCTGTCTTGGGCACTGCCATAATCCCATTGCCTCCATCCCCGCCCCTTCCAAACATGATATTCTTACCTTGTTCTCGACGACCTCAATCTGCTTAAAGAGGAACAACACTGCATCTGAACACCACAAACTAAAAGCACTTTTTAATTAATTTTTAATATTTAAAGCAAACTCCCCCATCCATTCATGTCTCCATGCTTTATTTTGCTGAGAAATCACTTTCAAAACCCCCCCTCCCAACATTCCTGTTTGTGGCCATCTTGAGTAAGGGCAGATGATTCATGCAGCATTTACTTCCTGGAATCCATCTGCCCTTAGCTCAGGCATGCAGGCAGGAGGGTGTGCTTAGCTGAGGAAACCCCTCCTCCCCTCCTGAAGACTCTTGGAATGTAAGACGCCATTTGCCTTGGCCTGGAAACCAGGACGTTACTGAAGTAATGCAAAAATAACTCCAAAGACATGCTGTGAGGTTAATTAGATCCTGTCTAAATTGGCCACTAGTATGTGAATGAATGTGAGTTAGGGGCCTTAGATTGTAAGCTCCTTGAGGGCAGGGACTGATCTGAATGCACAATGTATATGTAAAGCGCTGCGTAAATTGACGGCGCTATATAAGTACCTGAAATAAATAAATAAATACGATTAAAACAAGTAAATATAATACACTTTCCTATCTATTTACTAATGCTAGCAGCATGATGATTTCAAATAGTCGGCGTTGATTGAGAGCTTGAAGTTCCACTTTAAATACTCCAAATAAGTTCAAGAAAAATTACAAATTAAAAAAAAATGCAGTATAGAGCCGCCAAATACACTATATTCTCAAAAGTATTGGGACACCTGCCTTTACACGCACATGAACTTTAATGGCATCCCAGTCTTAGTCCGTAGGGTTCAATATTGAGTTGGCCCACCCTTTGCAGCTATAACAGCTTCACCTCTTCTGGGAAGGCCGTCCACAAGGTTTAGGAGTGTCTATGGGAATGTTTGACCATTCTTCCAGAAGTGCATTTGAGTTTAAGCACTGATGTTGGATGAGAAGGCCTGGCTCACAGTCTCCACTCTAATTCATCCCAAAGGTGTTCTATCGGGTTGAGGTCAGGACTCTGTGCAGGCCAGTCAAGTTGCTCCACCCCAAACTCGCTCATCCATGTCTTTATGGACCTTGCGTTGTGCACTGGTGAGCAGTCATGTTGGAACAGGAAGGGGCCATCCCCAAACTCTTCCCACAAAGTTGGGAGCATGAAATTGTCTGAAATGACACCTTAAGAGTTCCCTTCACTGGACCTAAGGGGTCAAGCCCAACCCCTGAAAAACAACCCCACACCATAATCCCCCCTCTACCAAATGATTTGGACCAGTGCACAAAGCAAGGTCCATAAAGACATGGATGAGCGAGTTTGGGGTGGAGGAACTTGACTATCCTGCTCAGAGTCCTGACCTCAACCCGATGGAACACCTTTGGGATGAATTAGAGTGGAGACTGCGAGACAGGCCTTCTCGTCCAACATCAGTGCCTGACCTGACCTCACACATGCGCTTCTGGAAGAATGGTCAAACATTCCCATAGACCAGTGATGGCGAACCTTGGCACCCCAGATGTTTTGGAACTACATTTCCCACGATGCTCATTGCTCAACTACACTGCAGAGTGCATGAGCATCATGGGAAATTGTAGTTCCAAAACACCTGGGGTGCCAAGGTTCGCCATCCTTGCTATAGACACGTTCCTAAACCTTGTGGACAGCCTTCCCAGAAGAGGTGAAGCTCTTATAGCTGCAAAGGGTGGGCCAACTCCATATTGAACCCTATGGACTAAGACTTGGATGCCATTAAAGTTCATGTGTGTGTAAAGGCAGGTGTCCCAATACTTTTGACAATATAGTGTATGTCCCATTAAACTGAATAGGGACATGCAGCAACGGCGAGCCAAATGCTTCGCTTGTGGTTACGGCACAGTATTTACATAGAAAAACCCCATTTGGCTGTAAAAAAAAAGCCTAAAAACTGGCATTCAGGAGTTGGCAGTATTGCCTCCTAAATGCCTGCCAGCCGCTGCTCTACCACCCTCTGAAAAGTGATCCGTCATGGATACACAGATAACCTTTCAGAGGAGCAGGAGAGAGTGGCGCAGGCATGCCGTTTAACCTCTGACACTCCTGCAGTGACATTTAGAGCTTTGGGTGTCCATGCCCCCTTTGAAGATTCTTACCCCTCTGCTGCATGTCCCATAATAATAATGGTAGGGGGGTGGTTGGACTCCCTTATAATAGGCACAGCAGGTGTGCACCTATGTCCTAAATGCCTGACACAGATCAGCCCCTGCTGCAGCCTCTCACCTTCAGGACCGGTGCTACCACTAGGCAAATTAGGCAGCCACCTAGGGGTGCACTACTGCCTAGGGGCGCCCGGCCACGGGTTTCCCTCCACGTCTGAATGCTCTGCAGGCTGCAGCATGTAACTAACTCAGTCTCAGGCAGCTGCTCCGCCCGACCGGTAGTGTAATAATAGGTGCAGCGCAACAGCGGAGGAAGCAGAGCCGATGCTTCCTGTATAGCGCCTCCTCCTATCACATGGGCAGGGCAAGGGGGGTGGAGCCAGGGGGCGGAGCCAACGGGGACGGCAAAATGAGGTTGTCAAAAAACCATTGCACCAGCCCTGCTCACCTTGCGACTTGCTACAAAGTTGGGAGGAGGAGGGGAGACTGAGGAAATGCTTCCTGCTGCCTGCAGCAGACTGATGACATCATCTCAGCCTAGGCAAAGTCACTGACTGGAGCTCAAGGACAGCTTTTTAATGATAAAATTCTGAAAAATGATCCTGTCACTGTATAGTTTGACATGCCAGGAATTTATTCAGGGTGACTTGTAAAGATACACTTTATTTCCATAGAATTACGCATGAAGAATATGGCGGTGCGTTCTCACCCTCAGGTTCTCGCCGTCTGCGTACAGAACGTGCATAGTGACTTCAATGTTTTTCTGTACGCTTTTCCCTCCTCTCTCAAACTCGCCCTTCTCCAGCGTCACATAGAGATCATTGCGGATGTCCCCTGCAAGGGAAGCGATACATTAACACGTGACATAAACCAGGCCTGTGCAGAGCATTGCGGCCAAAGCAGAGCATCACCCATCAGCCTGGCATCGCATCTGCAGAACAACGCAGCTTCGAGGAGCAGTGCCACCTTGCAGCATCACCTAGCACTCATGCATGGATGACAGAACTGAAAACTCTCAGACAACTCTTGGGTGACACCGTGGGTCCAATCAGCAGTCATGTCAGATTTCACACAGCTCCCTCTGCAGACGGCATGTCAGTGAGCATGGTCAAGCAATTGAAGATGGAGGCACTTACACTCAGTAATCAGTATCTCTGAGGCATAAGGGTTTTGAGGAATGTAATGGAGAACCAAGAGGGGGTGAAACATTTGAAACGAGAAGGGAATGATGAGGAAGAAAGAAGGGCAAGAAAGAGAGAAAAAAATGGGTTTGGGACATGGAATTGGTTCATTGTTCAGATCCAGGACAGCGAAGTGTATGGAAAATGTCCTGGAGTGGAGTAAGAATTACAGACTGGATAAATAAGCATTTACATCGCAGAGCTAAATAAAATATCGTTTTCCTGCAGCTGAGGATCTACCAGCCCAGCGGCCAAACTTTGACACCCAAATCCTTCTTTGAGCTGCTGGAGCTTAGATGGTGTCTCCTATATAACAGTAGTGGGTGCCCATTTGGGTGATTCTGGTAGCTGCCCAGGGTCCATGACTTCTTGAAGGCCCACACCTGCCTGTGCCACCATTGCTAGACCTTGGACAGACCTTGAATGTCCAGGTCCTACTCCATCCTTGTGCCACAAGTTGACATCCAAGTCCCGCTTTGTACTGCTGAACCTTAGATAGTCACCCTTCTATAAGCATCAAGGATTGGTCTGACTGAGCAGTAGTGGGTCCCCATTTGAGTGTTTCTGGCAGCTGCCCAGGGTCCATGACTTCTTGAAGGCCCACACCTGCCTGTGCCAACGTTGCTAGACCTTGAATGTCCAGGTCTCACTCCTTCCTTGTGCCACAAGTTGACATCCAAGTCCTGCTTTGTACTGCTGAACCTTAGATAGTCACCCTTCTATAAGCATCAAGGATTGGTCTGAGCACTGACAGTAGTGGGTCCCCATTTGAGTGATTCTGGCAGCTGCCCAGGGTCCATGACTTCTAGAAGGCCAATTCTTGCCTGTGCCACTTTTGCTAGACCCTGGACACACCATATCCAGGTCTTCTTCCCCTCCCACTTTTGGCCACATTTTGACAAACAAAACCTGCTTTGTGATACCAGAGATCAGACAGTGGCTCCTTTCTATAAGGGTCAAAGATTGGCCTGAGCAGTAGTGGGTGATTTGAGTAGCTGCCCAGGGTTCATGACTTCCAGAGGGCCCACGTCTGCCTATGCAACTGTTGGTAGACCTTGGACATACCTTGTAGACATGTGCAGTTTGTTTTGTTCCGAATTAATATTCGATACGAATATATATCTGAATTACAGTATAAGCGAAGTTTACTGAATATTCCGAATAACGAGGCAAAATTTGTCTGAACTTCCGAAATTCTAAATTAAATTTAAATCAAATTTTACATCGCATTCCATTCGAATTTGAACTGTAAAATACTTCTGAAAACAAAGACTTTGTGGGTTATTAGAGTACCATTTCGAAATAATGATGTTTAAGGGTCATTGTAATCATTTCATTTTCTTTTGTTTGTTCACTTTGCTGCTTTCGAATAGAAAAAAAATATAACATTTTCGTTTAGACCGATTCAAAATTTTATCGATTTGAGCATTTCAAATAGAAAAAAAACGGTAAATTCGAAAAATTCTGAATACGAATTCCGACTACGAATTGAACGAATCAACTGAATTTAACTAAACAAAATAACTAGATTGTTGAATCGAAGCGAAACAAATTTTTCGGTCATGCACATGTCTAATACCTTACATGACCAGGTCTTATCCCCCCCATTGCACCGCACTTTGACATCCAAGCCCCAATTTGTGCTACTGGACCCCAGACAGCGGTTCCTGCAAATATAGGTCAAAGAGTGGCCTAAACAATACTGGGTCTCCATTTGGGTGATCTGGGCAGCTGGTCAGGGTCCACTGCTTCTAGAGGTCCCATGCCTGCTTATGCTGCTGTTAATTGACCTTGGACATATCCTGTATGGGTCAAGGATTGTCCTGAGCAGTAGTGGGTCCCCATTTGGGTAATTTGGGCAGCTGCCCAGCATTCACAGCTTTTAGAGGGTCCATGTTTGCCTATATCACTGTTGCTAGACCTTAGACATACCTTATATGTCCAGGTCTTTCTCCCTCTTTGTGGCCATACTTATAAATCTAAGCTTTGTGATGCCAGAGCACAGACAGTGGCTCCTACATATATGGCTCAAGGATTGGCCTGACCAGCATTGGGTCACCATTTCGGTGATTCAGATAGCTGCCCAGGGTCCATGCCTATACCACTATCGCTAGACCTTTGACATACTTTGTACGTCCAGGTCTTACTACCACCTTGCGCCACACTTTGACATCCAAGTCCTGCTTTGTGCTGCTGGACCTCAGAAAGTGGTTCCTATATATAAAGGTCAAGGATTGGACTGACCAGTAAGTGGTTCGATATTTCTGTGATTTGGGCATCTGCCCAGGATCCACGACTTCTAGAGGGCCCATGCCTGCCGTTTGTAACTGTGGCTAGACCTTGGACATACCTTGAAGTAATGCGCTACTATTTAAGAAATAATGTAAAGTACCTATGTCCTATCGTATCAAAACTAACAAACAACTGTTATTGGAGGCAACCTTGGACTTTCGTGGTACGGTATAGACTTACAATACTCATAAATATTATAAAAATACAAATTTACTGGAAAAATTCATTAAAAATTACCCATATGGGCAGACATATAACACATAAGAAATGCAAAGTGTCCCATAAAGAAAGGGAGACTAAAAGATGAAAATTAAATTCCCCTGATATGAACTGGAAAGGAGTTGGTATATCGACCCAAGACGGAGAGATTTGCATTCATGTCCTTCCAGTTATAGACTCTACATGTTTTGCGGGAGATCGCTTCTTCAGGAAGCCTCCTGAAGAGGCGGTCTTCCGCGAAACATGTAGAGTCTATAACTGGAAGGACATGAATGCGAATCTCCCCGTCTTGGGTCCATATACCAACTCCTTTCCAGTTCATATCAGAGGAATTTCATTTTTATTGTTTAGTCTCCCTTTCTTTTTGGGACACTTTGCATTTCTTATGTGTTATATGTCTTCCCATATGGGTCATTTTTAAGGAATTTTTCCAATAAATTTGTATTTTTATAATATTTCTGAGTATTGTAAGTCTATACCGTACCACGAAAGTCCAAGGTTGCCTCCAATAACAGTTGTTTGTAAAGCCTCGTACACACGGGACGACAATCGTATACAACAGGTCGTACTAACGACCGTTGTATGCGAAATCGATCGTTCGTATGCGCGATTAGAACAGCCGACATACGACGGTCTTACAAGGGGAGTTGTATGAGCAGACTAGAAAACTTGGTCGTACCAACAAGCGGTCATACGACCGTTGTACTGTGTGTACAGAGCAGTTGGTACAACAAGTTGTATTGTGCAAAACACGCATGCTCCGAAGTCAGGAACGGCCGGATGCTAATTACATGCACCTGAACGTTCTTTCCGTGGTCATACGATCGTGTAGTGCAGTCAGTATGCAATTTACATTATCCAACATATGATTTGAGACGATCGTACGTACAATCGTCGTCCTGTGTGTATGAGGCTTTAGTCTTGGACATACCTTGTATGTCCAGGTCTTCCTCCCCCTTTACAGCCACACTTTGACATCCAAGTCCCGCTTTGTGCTACTGGACCTCAGACAATGTGGGTCAAGGATATGTTGGTCAAGGTTTGGCCTGATCAGTAGTTTGGTCCCCATGTGGGTCATACAGGCAGGGGCCTAGGATCCACAACTTTTGAGGGCTCATACCTGTCTTTGCTACTGTTTCTAGACCTTGGACATACATTGTACGTCTAAAGCTGGCCATACACTATACAACAATTTTCTTTAGATTTACCACCAACTATGTAGTAAAGGGCCTGCCTGATTGCATACAAACTGAAAGCGTTTAGGTTTGACCTCATATTATATAGTTTTGGTAAATCTAAAGGAAAGTTGTACAAGATAATTGTATAATGTATGGCCAGCCTAAGTCTTCCTCCACACTTTGACAACCAAATCCAGTGCTGCTGGAGCTCATATAGGGGCTATGAAACATTGCTGATGAAATACATTGTAACAATATTCTTCTTCAAATATATACCAGGGATATGCAATTAGCGGACCTCCAGCTGTTGCAGAACTACAAGTCCCATGAGGCATAGCAAGACTCTGACAGCCACAAGCATGACACCCAGAGGCAGAGGCATGATGGGACTTGTAGTTTTACAACTGCTGGAGGTCCGCTAATTGCTTATCCCTGATATACACACTCATTCTTTTGTCTACAGATCAGAGGAGTGTCCTTTTGCTCTGCACCTAATGGCAGTTAAGGCCACCTCCTGGGAGGAAATAAAAGTTTTTTTTCCTTTTTAATAAAAAGATTTAACATTTTTCCATTAGAGAGGTCAGAAAGGTAAATGTACAGTTTCATTAATGCCGGCGCCCCCTACCTGGCATGATGACGTCGGGAAAGCCCAGCTTGCGGGTGACGGCTGCGCCTCTGTTAAACAGAATTTGGTTTTCTCTTCTGATCTGCTCCATGTCCCCCCGAAGGAGTTGTAGAGACACGATGAGACCTGTAGGGAGGGGAAATGCTGATCAGAGAGACTGTGACAAAGAACACACACACTTTCAAAAAAGCAAAACGCCTGTGTGAGAAGTCTCAGATCGAAGCTGACAGTCTTTATACCATAGGTGTGCCAGGTGTGCCTGGGCACACCGTAATCACTACGTGCAGTGCCAATTCCCCCTACTACCCCCTCTTGCAGTGCTGCTGGCTTCCCTCCTCTGCTCTCTCCCCAGCTGCTGCGGGGGGATGTTTTAGGATGGAGAGTGGGGGAGAGGCTAGTAAATATATAATTTACCAGTGACTTCCTTTTCTAAATAAACATACTCACTCTATTCATAACTGAAGCATAGTAAACTGTTTACTAGAGCTGCACGATTAATTGTATTCAAATCGCGATCTCGATTCCCCCCCCCCCCCCGCGGTCTCCATCAGATATTACCGCGATTTTCAGTGCAGTTAATGGAGCCCGACTTGCGGGGGGAAGTCAATGCAAGTCGCCTGAAGTCTCCCTAGGAATCTTTTTCTAAGTTGGAGCGACTTGAGTCTGGGCAGACTGCCAAGTCAAGTTGATAAAAGAAGTAAAAAGATACAAGGTTTCAAATGATCAAAGGGTTGAACTCCGGTGTATAGAAGAGTTTAGTTTAACCATTTAAAGACTAAATCTTTTCTGACATTTGTTGCTTACAAGTAAAAATCCAGTATTTTCTGCTAGAAAATGACTTAGAACCCCCAAACATATATATATTTAGCAGAGACCCTAGAGAATAAAATGGCGGTTGTTGCAATATTTTATGTCACACGGTTTTTGCGCAGCGGTCTTTCAAGCGCAATTTTTTTTGTAAAGATTACACTTTTAAAAAAAATGTAAAAAAATAAACCGTGCTGTTAGCCCAATTTTTTTGTATATGTGAGATGTTACGCCGCGATAATCGTGATCTTTATTCTAAGCAAAAAAATTCTCATTTTGCCAGAATCGTGCAGCTCCACTGTTTACCATGCTTCAGTTTGTGAATGAACAGTAAGCCGCTGAGCACAGAGTACATCCCATTAATTCACTATCCCATGCACAATGCCGGAACAAGGCCATCCAATGCCCCCGGCAAAGATACCACATTGCACCCCCTCCTTCCCTTAGGGTTAAGCAGTGATGTCACTGTCCCCCATCCATGCAATAAACCATTGCCCCCATCCCTGCAATAAACCAATGCGCCCAGGGCAGCCGCCCCTCCTGCCCATCCTTTGTCTCGGCCCTGCCTGTGCAGCTGAAGCTGCAGAGAAAGGCATGCGTGTTTGAGCTTTGGGGTGCCCACCCTAATGTAATAGGCTCCACGTACCTATGGTGTCTGTGGCACAGGACTAAGGCAGCTTCCACCTGAAGCTTTTAACACAGGTATTTTACATTAACAATCTTCCCAGGCACCTGCTGCAGGAGGAAAAAAACAAAACATGCCGCCGACAACGACCTCACTTTGAAAATGCTGCTTGCCTTGGCTGTTTCTGGCTTCAAAATTTTAAGCCAATGACCCAGAAGAAGCATGCAGCCAGAAATCCTTATCTAGCTCAGTGACTCCAAGAGTACCAAAGTCACTGGATCAATATGACAGCCAGGAAATCAGCATTTCTGAAGGAGGGAGCATTGGCAGCATTCATATCTCCCTCACCCCCATCTGGGTTCGGTTGAGAACCGGTTTTGTAGAGAGGTTCATTGGCTGTGAGAATCTTCTGGATGGACTGTAATTTCGAGAGGAACCTCAATGCTGAGTGTCCAAATCAGGGCCAGGCAGAGGGGTAGGGAGAAGAAGGGGACCACCTTGAGCCAATCAGCAGGATAGGGGTGCCAAAAGGACAGGAAGGGCGGTAGGGTGCACCTGGACCTTAGATGTTAAGAAACCTTGTGCCACCACCGGTCCTATCTTTGGGTGGAAGGATTTGCCTTACCATAGTTGGAGCTCGGCGTGGAGTATTTGGTGCTGGTTTTACGGATGATATTCTCGTGGACCTGGTACCATTCATTCTCATTGTTACACCTGAAAAAATAAAAATAAAAAAAAAGATACAGATCCCCAGTTGTATTTATATCATATGGGCCTCGGTATATCGTTAGATCTAAAGCATCGATTTTTTTTGTAACTCACTGAAAGTAGATGGAGCGCCCCCACCCCCCTTATCCAAAAGAATTAATTGTATTATTTTACTCCTACTCTGTATTTTACTGCAACATTTCTGTTCTGTGTGAAATAAAATATGACTGGATTTTGTTAAAGCAGGCAAAAAATAAAAACAAAAAGAAATGTACAGCCTAAAAATAGATAAAATGACCTTTAATATGTGGCTGTTCCCTGCAGTACTTGTTTTCTGCCACAAGAGGCCCTCGGTCTTTTGTGTTGAAGGGCAGCCAGTGTCATTCAACCCACCTTCTCTGAACCCAGGGCAGCCAAAGTCCTCCTGAGTGATTGATCAGTTTTGTGTGGACAGGTGATTGATCAGTTTGGCACGGACAGGTGATTGACCAGTTTGGCACGGACAGGTGATTGATCAGTTTTGCACGGACATGTAACTGATCAGTTTTGCATGGACAGGTGATTGATCAGTTTTGCATGGACAGGTGATTGATCAGTGTTGCACGGACATGTAACTGATCAGTGTTGCATGGACAGGTGATTGATCAGTTTTGCATGGACAGGTGATCAGTTTTCCATGGACAGGTGATTGATCAGTTTTCCATGGACAGGTGATTGATCAGTTTTCCATGGACAGATGACTGATCAGTTTTCCATGGGCAGGTGATTGATCAGTTTTGCACAGACAGGTAACTGATCAGTTTTGCATGGACAGGTGATTGATCAGTGTTGCATGGACAGGTGATTGATCAGTGTTGCATGGGCAGGTGATTGATAAGTTTTGCACGGACAGGAAACTGATTAGTGTTGCATGGGCAGGTGATTGATCAGTTTTGCATGGACAGGTGATTGATCAGTTTTGCATGGACAGGTGATTGATCAGTGTTGCACGGACATGTAACTGATCAGTGTTGCATGGACAGGTGATTGATCAGTTTTGCATGGACAGGTGATCAGTTTTCCATGGACAGGTGACTGATCAGTTTTCCATGGACAGGTGATTGATCAGTTTTCCATGGACAGATGACTGATCAGTTTTCCATGGGCAGGTGATTGATCAGTTTTGCACAGACAGGTAACTGATCAGTTTTGCATGGACAGGTGATTGATCAGTGTTGCATGGACAGGTGATTGATCAGTGTTGCATGGGCAGGTGATTGATAAGTTTTGCACGGACAGGAAACTGATTAGTGTTGCATGGGCAGGTGATTGATCAGTTTTGCATGGACAGGTGATTGATCAGTTTTGCATGGACAGGTGATTGATCAGTGTTGCACGGACATGTAACTGATCAGTGTTGCATGGACAGGTGATTGATCAGTTTTGCATGGACAGGTGATCAGTTTTCCATGGACAGGTGACTGATCAGTTTTCCATGGACAGGTGATTGATCAGTTTTCCATGGACAGATGACTGATCAGTTTTCCATGGGCAGGTGATTGATCAGTTTTGCACAGACAGGTAACTGATCAGTTTTGCATGGACAGGTGATTGATCAGTGTTGCATGGACAGGTGATTGATCAGTGTTGCATGGGCAGGTGATTGATAAGTTTTGCACGGACAGGAAACTGATTAGTGTTGCATGGACAGGTGATTGATCAGTTTTGCATGGACAGATGACTGATCAGTTTTGCATGGACAGGTGACTGATCAGTTTTCCATGGACAGGTGATTGATCAGTTTTCCATGGACAGATGACTGATCAGTTTTCCATGGGCAGGTGATTGATCAGTTTTGCACAGACAGGTAACCGATCAGTTTTGCACAGACAGGTAACCGATCAGTTTTGCATGGACAGGTGATTGATCAGTGTTGCATGGACAGGTGATTGATCAGTGTTGCATGGACAGGTGATTGATCAGTGTTGCATGGACAGGTGATTGATCAGTGTTGCATGGGCAGGTGATTGATACGTTTTGCACGTACAGGAAACTGATTAGTGTTGCATGGACAGGTGATTGATCAGTTTTGCATGGACAGGTGATTGATCAGTTTTGCATGGGCAGGTGCCTGATCAGTTTTCCATGGACAGGTGACTGATCAGTTTTCCATGGGCAGGTGATTGATCAGTTTTGCATGGAGAGGTAACTGATCAGTGTTGCATGGACAGGTGATTGATCAGTGTTGCATGGACAGGTGATTGATCACTTTTGCATGGATGGGTGATTGATCACTTTTGCATGGATGGGTGATTGATCAATTTTGCATGGATGGGTGATTGATCAGTTTTGCACGGACAGGTGATTGATCAGTTTTGCATGGACAGGTGATTGATCAGTTTTCCAAGGACAGGTGATTGATCAGTTTTGCATGGGCAGGTGCCTGATCAGTTTTGCATGGACAGATGACTGATTAGTTTTCCATGGAGAGGTGATTGATCAGTTTTGCACAGACAGGTGATTAATCAGTTTTGCATGGACAAGTGGATGATCAGTTTTGCATAGACAGGTGATTGATCAGTGTTGCGTGTATAGGTGATTGATCAGTTTTGCATGGGCAGGTGCCTGATCAGTTTTGCATGGACAGATGACCGATCCGTTTTCCATGGAGAGGTGATTGATCAGTTTTGCACAGACAGGTGATTAATCAGTTTTGCATGGACAAGTGATTGATCAGTGTTGCATGGACAAGTGGATGATCAGTTTTGCATAGACAGGTGATTGATCAGTGTTGCGTGTATAGGTGATTGATCAGTGTTGCACGGACAGGGGATTGATCAGTGTTGCACAGACAGGGGATTGATCAGTGTTGCACGGACAGGTGATTGATCAGTGTTGCACGGACAGGGGATTGATCAGTGTTGCACGGACAGGTGATTGATCGATTTTGCACAGACATTGGGGGAACTAATATCTGATTTCCCGGCTTGTACTCACGTGTAAACCTTCAGGACAAAATCCTTCTCGTCTCGATGCTCACACAGTGCCGGCAGCACCTCCCCGAGGCTCAGGACTGCGCAGCCATAGGGCCGCCGGTAATGGATGTGTGAGGGGCCTTTCCGGGAGTCATTTAACAGCATACGGCCTAAAAGAAAAGCAGAGAATGAACTGCAGATATGAGCGATAACTCCAGACGAGGCACAACGTGACCTGCACAGATCCCTGAGCCAATAATCAGGCAATGACATCACTGAAAATCAGCAAATGAGTGTCACCTACCTATCCTAATGACATGGACAACAAGGTGGAGGTCTCGCTTTACATCTCTGCTACTCAGATCCTGCCAAACAAAAACACACCACAGTCACTTACAGGTTATATGGCGGACAGGAAATTACAGATTCCTAAATTTAGGAAATGCATGGAGGTAAAAATAGTAGAGGCACCTGGGGGCCCAGGGCACCTTTAGATGTGTTATCAGAGTCCACCTAGAGAGGATATTTGGATCAGTACTGGAATCATATGGGAAGACGGCGATGTACAGCAAAACACGCTGCAGATTGTTGATCAGGGGAGAATCTGACTGTAGTTGGGACCCAAGATGGAATATTTGTCCCTGCTGAAGGAAAGGTTGCTTCATATTCCTCTGTATCAAATGTAGGTTTGGAGATCCAAGGGCACCATAAAGTTTTTTTATTTTTTACATTTTTTGTCTTTAGTTTGAAAATGATGGACGTGTTTTTTTTTTTTTTTAAGCTAACTACGTAACTATATATAACTATGATGGGACTCATCAGTATGTCAGAACACGGTACGAAGGGCAGAAGTATAAAAGGGTTTTACCTACTGCCCTTTTATTATGTAGATTTAAAGATGAATTAAAATCAATATTTGGTCCTTCAGTGAGGATGTGTTCCAGTATTGTGTCATGTTTCCACATGATTCCACTACAGATTAATGTACCCAAATTATTCCAGTACCGGTACATGTTCCCAAATGATTCCAGTACCGGTACATGTTCCCAAATGATTCCAGTACCGCTACATGTTCCCAAATGAATCCAGTACCGGTACATGTTCCCACATGATTCCAGTACAGATTAATGTTCCCAAATGATTCCAGTACCGGTACATGTTCCCACATCACTCCAATACTCATCAATGTTCCCACATGTTTCCAGTACCAATCCATGTCCCCCATGAATACAGTGCCAGTCCATGTTCTTCATGATTTTAGTACTAATCTGTTTCCCATGATTCCAGTATCGAGCTATGTTGCCCATGATTCCAGTATCGAGCTATGTTCCCCATGATCCCAGTACTACTCCTTGTTCCTCATGATTCCAGTATTGAGCTATGTTCCCCATGATTCTAGTATTGAGCTATGTTCCCCATGATTCTAGTATTGAGCTATGTTCCCCATGATTCCAGTATTGAGCTATGTTCCCCATGATTATAGTATTGAGCTATGTTCCTCATGATTCCAGTATTAAACTATGGTCCCCAAAGATTCCAGTACCAGTCTATGTTCCTCATGATTCCAGTATTGAGCTATGTTCCCCATGATTCTAGTATTGAGCTATGTTCCCCATGATTCCAGTATTGAGCTATGTTCCCCATGATTCCAGTATTGAGCTATGTTTCCCATGATTCCAGTATTGAGCTATGTTCCCCATGATTCCAGAATTGAGCTATGTTCCCCATGTTTCTAGTATTGAGCTATGTTCCCCATGATTCCAGTATTGAGCTATGTTCCCCACGATTCCAGTACTACTCCCTGTTCCTCATGATTCCAATATTAAACTATGGTCCCCAAAGATTCCAGTACCAGTCTATGTTCCCCATGTTTAAGTACCAATCCATGTTCCCCATGATTTCAGTACCGAAATACAGTCCCCATGATTTTAGTACATATTCATGTTCCCCATGATCTCAGTGCTGAACTATGGTCCCCATGATTCCAGTACCAAACTATGGTCCCCTTGATTCCAGTACCAAAATATGGTCCCTATGATTCCAGTACCGAACTATGGTCCCATGATTCCAGTACCGAACTATGGTCCCCATGATTCCAGTACCAAACTATGGTCCCCATGATTCCAGTACCGAACTATGGTCCCCATGATTCCAGTACCGAACTATGGTCCCCATGATTCCAGTACCAAACTATGGTCCCCATGATTCCAGTACCGAACTATGGTCCCCATGATTCCAGTACCGGACTATGGTACCCATGATTCCAGTACCGAACTATGGTCCCCATGATTTCAGTACCGAACTATGGTCCCCATGATTCCAGTACCGGACTATGGTACCCATGATTCCAGTACCGAACTATGGTCCCCATGATTTCAGTACCAGTCCATGTTCCCAAGGATTCCAGTGCCAGTCCATGTTCCCCATGATTTCAGTACTGATCCATATTCCCTATGATTCCAGTACTGATCAATGTTCCCCATGATTCCAGTACCAGTCCATGTTGCCCATGAATCCAGTACCAGTCCATGTTCTCCATGAATCTAGTACCAGTCCATGTTCTCCATGAATCTAGTACCAGTCCATGTTCTCCATGAATCTAGTACCAGTTCATGTTTTCCATGATTTCAGTTTTGATCCATGTTCCCCATGGTCCAGTACCGAGCTATGGTCTCCATGATTCCAGTACCAGTCCATGTTCCCCATGATTTTGGTATCGATTCATGTTCCTGAAGATTCCAGTACTGAACTATGATCTCTATGATTCCAGTACCAGTCCATGTTCTCCATGATTCCAGTACCAGTCCATTTTCTCCATGATTACAGTACTGATCCAGGCACCCCATAATTCCAGAACTGTGCCTTGTTCGGACACTGTGATGTATTCTAAGGAAGGAGTAGTAGGTGGGGAATGTTGAATCCAAAGTCTGTTTGATCTCGCAGTACAGAATAGAATATTTAAAGTGTAGTGCAGAGACTCTAATAAGGCTCTTACACAAAGGAGCCTCTAGGGGGTTTCAGGGGCTCCAAGGGGCTCACTTCATCAGGGCTCAATGGGGCCTCTAGGAAGACTTTCAGTAAAATCCAAGGATAAACTGGAGATAAGGAGCACCATACCATAGGCTGAGAGTCCAAATATGCTTATTTTACTATTAAAAAACTTGAAAACAAACCAACGTGTCAACGGGCTCAATGGAGGCCTCTAGGGGGGGGGGGGGGGCGCTTTCAGTAAAATCCAAAGATATACTGGAGATAAGGAGCACCATACCTAGGGCTGAGAGTCCAAATATGTTTATTCCATCAAGAAAAAAAAAAAAAAAAAAGAAAAACAAACCAACATGTTTCAGGGGGTTTGAAGGGCTCCCTTCAGTTGGCTCAATGGAAGCTTCTAATGGGGCTTTCAGTAAAATACAAGGATATATCAGAGATAAGGAGCACCATACCCAGGACTAAGAGTCTAAATGTCTAAATATGTTTGTTCCATCAAAAAAAAAAAAAAAAATCTGAAAAACAAACCAACATGTTTCAGGGGTTTTGAAAAGCTTTCTTAATCGGGCTCAATGGGGGCCTCTAGGAAGGCTTTCAGTAAAATCCAAGGATATATTGGAGATAAGGAGCACCATACCTAAGGCTGCAAGTCCAAATATGTTTATTCCATAAAAAAATAAAAATCTGAAGGACGAACCAACATGTTTCTAGGATTTTGAAGGACTTCCTTGATTGAGCTCAATAGGGGCCTCCAGGGAGCCTTTCAGTAAAATCCAAGGATGTATTGGAAATAAGGAGCACCATACATAGGGCTGAAAGTCCAAATATGTTTGTTCCATAAAAAAAAATAAAAATCTGTAAGACAAACCAAAATGTTTTGGGGGTTTGAAGGACTTCCTTCATTGGGCTCAATGGGGGCCTCTATGGGGCGCTTTCAGTAAAATCCAAGGATGTTTCAGGGGTTCTAAGGGCCTCCTTTAACGGGGCTCATTAGGGCCCCTAGGGGCGCTTTCAGTATAGTCCAAGAATATATTGAAGACAAGGAGCACTATACCAAGGGCTGAGACTCCAAATATGGTTAGTTTTATTCATTTAATCAACATTCTGTAAAACAAACCAACGCGTTTCGGAGCTTCTTCAGGCCTCCCTTCTTCAGGGCTCCATGTGCTGACGGAATAAAACAATGCCAGACTCAGAATGGTAACACATTGCTGCCTCCCCAGGTTGGGTTTTCCTACACAATGTTCCTTATTTTACATTTTTCACCCTTTTAGCGGACGGGCACCATTTCTTTCGGGTCTACCTGACATAAAAGGAAGATAATTTAATATAATGCCCAGAAGTGACGTACCGTGAACAGCGCTGAGAGTCGCTCCGGCTTGTCGGGGTTTCTTGGACCGCCGTTCTTGTTCAGTCTCACCATAAACCTCTCACTGGAGAAGAGAACACAGAGAATGTTCAGTGTCATGGTGGAGCTCGGGTCATGTGGCTGGAGGATGACATGAAGGTGGCGGCGGCGGGGCGTAAGTCACCTGATCTGACGGGCTTCCCTCATGTCATACAGCGAGAAGAACAGGTCCACGTCCTCTCCGATGTTGCTGTGCGTGAAGCTTTTCAAGTTGAGTAGGAGGTGGTGAGGCACCGGGGCGCGAGGCTCCTTGTGGCGCTGCCGCAGGGTGTCTGCCTGTGATGGGAAAGCAGGTCAGCCGTCATCAAACTGTCCCAGCAATTTCCCTGTCACCCCCCCCAGTACTCTATAACTGCACCCTCTGCGTTCATTCCACCGTATCATTGCCATTTTCCCCAACTGCACCATGCCATTGCACCCTCTCTATATAAAGAGCACCTGTCCTCCAGTATTAGATATGTGACGGTGCATAGTAAGGTGGCTGAATGCTGCTTCCAAAAATGAAGATTTTAGTGCATTCTGGGAGGTCCACCTTCGTTCACTGC